>SJYV01046962.1:429536-463241 GCA_006410875.1 Neotragus pygmaeus
ATATATACATACTTCCCCCCCCCCCCAATCCTCATCTTCTATTCTGGTCAGGTGTTCTTACCCTGTCTCAGCACTATTTCACAAACAATGTTCATTCCTTTTGCCTTTCCTCTAAAGACCTCTACTTTTCATTTTTCATTCCTTCTTTTGTCTACTAAAGCCCAGGTCGTCTAAGAAAGTATCCCTAATCAAACCATTCCTCATTAATTATCTGTTCATCTTTAAATGTCTGTAATACTTATTTGAGCCACACAATTTAAAGACCTACCTAAGTTTTATCAATGAAGCCTTTCCAAACTCAGGTGTAACTAAACTGAGTTCCGGTAACTGGGGTTCGGATAGTTTAATCTTTTAAATTTGAATATTTGAATTCAGAAATATCTTGAGAAATCTATTGTCTCCATAAGCCATATAGTGGCATTCTAATATTTGGCATGCAAATTTATTCCATGATGGTCTCATATTTCTGAATAGATTAACAAAACCTCAAGCAAACAGAAACCAAAACAAAAAACCCATCTCTCTTTAGAAGATACTCTGGTTTGGAAAATACAGCCACCAAATCTATTACAAATAAGTAAGAAGAATCAGTATTTTGTCCTACTCCTAGAACAAAAGACAAGCTCTGGGCAAAAAATTTGAAGTCTCCCCACAAAAGGTCACATTTTCCTTTCCTATATTCTCTCTGGCTCACTAATACCGTTTCTGAAGGTCTAAAACTATGCTGAAACTAATCTTTCCTCATCCTGGTCAAATAGAGGTATACCTGAACTAATGATTACAGAAGAAGCATACTAAATGATGGTGAGTAGTAGTGGGTAACTAAAGTGGAGCGGCGATAAAACTTGCTGGTAAGTAACAATATTGTAAACTTGAGTGAGGGTAGGTACCCATACTGATGCTTTCTGCATTCCTGACTCTGCTTATCATAATGCTAGTTATTAAAGTTCACCTGATACCTAAAAATTTAATACTGTATTTCTATAATGAAATAATCTGATACAATGCTTTTCTACTTGTAAATATATCTGCAAATTCTTGAGTTGCTAGAGTCAACTCTATGTTTTAAAGATCTAATTAAATGTATGTAATTCTCATTCAAGTAGAGAAAACTCTGACCTATGTAACATGCCAACTGACTATCTTTTCCTAAGGTCACAAGTATTTAATGGAAGTGCGTCTTCAGTAAGTACTGGGATGATAAATCTATTTAAGTGTATCTTTACTTCCATGGTGGCTCAGACGGTAAAGTGTCTGCCTACAGTGCAGGAGACCTGGGTTTGATCTCTGGGTCAGGAAGATCCTCTGGAGGAGGAAATGGCAACCCACTTCAGTACTCTTGTCTGGAAAATCCCACGGACGGAGGAGCGTAGGAAGTAGGCTACAGTCCACGGGGTCGCAAAGAGTCAGACACGACTGAGCGACTTCACTCACTTACTTCCATGGGCTTTCCTGGTGGCTCAGAGGTTAAAGCGGCTGCCTNCTCTTGTCTGGAAAATCCCACGGACGGAGGAGCGTAGGAAGTAGGCTACAGTCCACGGGGTCGCAAAGAGTCAGACACGACTGAGCGACTTCACTCACTTACTTCCATGGGCTTTCCTGGTGGCTCAGAGGTTAAAGCGGCTGCCTCCAATGCGGGAGACCTGGGTTCGATCCCTGGGTCAGGAAGATCCCCTGGAGAAGGAAATGGTAACCCACTCCAGTATCCCATGGACGGAGAAGCCTGGTAGGCTACAGTTCATGGGGTCCCAAAGAGTTGGACACGACTGAATGACTTCACTTTCTTTTCTTTCTTTCTTTACTTCCATGGTAGTAAATCCATGTACTACATTCAGTATAAAACTGTACTGACTAAAACTATAGTTTATACAAAATTTCAATACTTTGTATCTACTAGAATCCTGCTTTCAAATACTGACTCCTGAATTCAAATGTAATAAACATTAAAGCAAAAAGCAAGAATTCAGACTTTGGAGGTTAAAGAGACAGGGAAAGGTGGTGTCAGAGAAGGTTTTCCAGAAATGAGGACATCCAAATTGAGTCTTAATAGAAGAATGGGAATTAGCTAGGCAAAACAAGGAAAGGCATATTACACATTTAGCAAAGGAGAGAGCATGCATAGATAGGGAAAAGAAAGCTTAATTAGTATGCTTGGATACAGTACTACCCAACAAAACTTTGTACAATGATCAAAAATGTTCTGTGTTTGTGCTATCCAAGTAAGTGATGAAAAACTGATTTTTAAATTTCATTGTTTCAATTAATTTAAACAGCATGTCTAAGAAGTTTAAAAGGTATGATAAAAATAAGGATGTGATTTGTAAGAAGGGTTATAGAAAAGCCTGGAGAGATGCACATGACATGGATATTGAAGGGCCTACCACATTCTGCCAAGTAGTTAGTTTTTATCCTGAAAGCCAAATGAGCCAGCAGGCATTTAAGTAGTCAAGAGACAGGATTAGCTTTGCATTCAGAAAAGATCACTCAAGCAGCAAGTGGCACACAGACTAACATGAGGAAAAATGAATAAGGCTTAGAAATGGTCAGGAAACCAGCAAAAATACATCAGAGAAAATGAGAATGTAAGTTTAGGGAGAAGTATATCTAAGGAAAAAAAAATGTTTTTGAGTCATATAATACAATCAAATGGAAAAAATAATTAAATGGTGACAGAATTTCATCATTAAGGTGGGATTTCTGGCTTGAGAAATTGAGCAAACAAACATTCACTGAGACAGAAAATCCATGAAGTGTTTTTTTTATTTTTCAATTTTGCCTTATATGATTGGTAACTATAAAAGAAGTTCACTTTTGGATATTCTAACTTGGATGTGTGGGCATAAATTAAAACAAAAACATCTGGAGGTAGAAACATAGAGCGAGAATATCAGTACACAGATGGAAGATGGAGTTTCATTTTCTAATTAATTGAAACCACTTTTCATCAAGTATCAGAATCAAAATATTTAAAAATTATCATTTAAAAGTTTTCCTATTGTAGTTGCTATTATAATGATATTATTGTTTTTACTACAAATGTTCAGTATTTCAGTACATAATTGAAGAAAAGTTAGTATGTCATCTGGTACCATGCTACCCACAAGCCCCTCTCCAAGCCTGCCAACACTCAACCCTAAAAAAAGCCATACTGTATCCCAACTCAGGAATTCAGCCTACAACACATTCCAACCCCCCATTCTTGCCTCCAAAATATGTCTAGATAACGCCTACATAGTCTTAAAATCTTGGTTTTAAAAAAAAATCACTGAAACCCTAAAACTCCTAGAAGAAAACACAGTGGAAAAGCTCCTTGACATTGGTGTTGGCAGCAATTTTTTTAGATGAAATACCAAAAGCACAGGAAAATAAATGTAAAAATAAACAAGTGGAACTACATCAAACCTTGCTTCTGCACAGCATGAAAACCAACAATGACCAAGCAATCTATAAAAAATATTCACAAACCATGTATCTGAGAAGAGGTTAATATCCAAAATACATAGAGAACTCACATAATTCAATTGCAAAAAACAATCTGATTAAAAAGTGGACAGAAGAACTGAATAGACATTTCTCCAACAAGATATACACAAATGACTACATGACCATGAAAGGTACTAAACATGAATAATCATCAGGGAAATGCAAATCAAAACCACAATGAGACGTTACCTCACATGTGTTAGGATGTGCTAAGCCACTTCAGTCATGTCTGACTCTGTGCAACACCATGGACTCTAGCCCACCAGGCTCCTCTGACCATGGGATTCTCCAGGAAAAATACTGGAGTAGGCTGCCATGCTCTCCTCCAGGGGATCTTCCCAACCCAGAGATCGAATCTATGTCTCTTGCGTCTCCTGCATTGGCAGGCAGGTTCTTTAGCACTAGCACCACCTGAGAAGCCTCCTGTTAGGATGGCTGTCATTAAATAGACAAAATGTTGGGGAGGGTGTGGAAAAAAGGGAACCCTTGTGTACTATTGGTGGGAATGTAAATTGGTGAATCCACTATGGAAAATAGGATGGAGGGGCCTCAAAAAATTAAAAATAGAACATATGATCCAGCAGTTCCACTTCTGAGTATATATCAAAAGGAAACAAAAATCACTATCTCAAGAAAATATGTGAACCAGTGTGTTCATTGCAGCACTGTTTACAGTGGCCATATGTACTAAGGAAACAATCTATGTGTCTATCACTGGATGAACAGATAAAGATGATGTGACATGACACGGATTGACAATGGAATATTATTCAGTCATGAAAAGAAGGAAATTCTGCAATGACATGGATGAATCTAAGGACATTATGCTAAGTAAAATTAGCTAGACAAAAACGAACTGGATGATCTCCCTTATATGTGGAATCTGAAAAAAAAAAAGTCAAACTCAGAGAAAACAGAGGGTGGAACAGTAGTTACCAGGGACGGGAGTGTAAGTGGAGATGGAGCACTGTTAATCAAAGAGTATATACATTACATTGCAAGATGAATAAGCTCTGGGGATCTAATGTACAGCATCATGACTATAGATCGTAATATTGTGTTGCATACTTAAAATTTTCTAAGAAAGTACATTTTAAGCTTTCTCAACACACACACCAAAAAAGTTAACTATGTGAGGTAACAGATGTGTTAATTAACCTGATTGCTGTAATCATTACACAAAGTATACATATGTCCAATCATCACATTGTATACTTTAAATATATATATTTGTCAATTATACCACAATAAAGCTGAGGGGAGGCGGGGAGAATCACTGCCTCAGATTTAAAGTTCATATAATCTAATTTGACTTTAGTTTAAACCAGACCCATTGTTACATGCTTTATATTAAATAGTAGTTTCCTTGGAGCACTATCACAATTCTCATTAATCATGTATAATTTTTAATGTAGCTTCCAAACTAATAAATTATTCATTTAACAAATATTTGCAGGTATACCAGGTGTTCTACAAGGTGAAATCAGTGAGTAAAAAGAGATTTCTGCTCTAAGCTCAAACCTGAAGAAGACTAACAGGAAAAGAAAGAAAGAAAGAAAGAAAAAACCACACAAATAAATCTTGATATTTTTATTTGACAAATGCCACAAAATTGTATAAGCTCCAAAAAGGAAGGGACCATGTCATTTTGCTTGCTATGACAGCACTAGAATCTGGCCCATGTAAGGCATTCATATATTTGTTGAATATATGAGAGAAAAATTGTTTGAGAGAAAAATTACACTCTGAGACCAAAGGCATTTATTCTCAAACAATTTTTAAAACACAGCCCAACCTATAAGTTAAAAACTTAATAATAATTATCTTTGTCCCATTAAGTATCTTTCTGCAATTCACAACCATGTATTTACATCTATCTTGTTCTAAGAGGAACCCATATTATGTCTTGCTTAACTTAGTGCTTTTTCTATTTCTTGGACTCTAAGACACTTTAGCTTCAATGTAACTATATGCTTCTTTGTTAGTGTCTGCCCTGGTAGCTCAGACGGAAAAGAATCTGCCTGCAATGCAGGAGACCTAGGTTCCATCCATGGGTCTGGAAGATCTCCTGGAGGAGGCAATGGCTCCCAGTATTCTTGTCTGGAGAATTCCATGGACAGAGGAGCATGGCGGACTATAGTCCATGGTGTCTCAAAGAGTCAGATATGACTAACACTTTCACTTCTTTCTTAAGCACTTTCTTACAATTCTGTTCTTTCTGAAATATTCTCTTCTTCGACTTAAGGACTGTGGTAACTCCATGTGACTCAAGTAATAAAACTGTCTCCATTACAAGGTCCTAAAGTCTCCCTAATCCCCAAATATGCAAATAAATGGAACTACTGGTATCTACTGGTTTTAAGGATGCTGCTAAACACCCTACGGGACACTTCCACACAGTAAAGAACTGTCTAGTCCAAAAGTAGTGCCAAGGCTAGTTTGAAAGTCAGCATTAAGGGAACTAGGTTCAATATGTCTGAATAGACATTAGAAGAGAAAAATCTGAATCAGTGAAAGTTGTTCACTCCTGTCCAACTCTTTGCGACCCCACGGACTGTAGCCTGCCAGGCTTCTCTGTCCATGAAATTCTCCAGGCAAGAACACTGGAGTGGGTGGGTAGCTGTTCCCTTCTCCAGGGGATCTTCCAAATCCAGGGATGGAATCCAGGTCTCCCCCATTGCAGACAAATTCTTTAATGGTCTGAGCCACCACTAGAAGAGAAAACTCAAAGAATGTCTTAATTATTCTCTAATTTACATTTACCCAACAAATGGGAAAAAAACAGTCAAATGGAATTACTGAAGAATCAGTTCAGTTCAGTTGCTCAGTCATGTCTGACTCTTTGTGACCTCATGAAGTGCAGCAAACCAGGCCTCCCTGTCCATCACCAACTCCCGGAGTTCACTCAAACTCATGTCCATCGATTCGGTGATGCCATCCAGCCATCTCATCCTCGGTCATCCCCTTTTCTTCTTGCCCCCAATCCCTCCCAGCATCAGAGTCTTTTCCAATGACTCAACTCTTCACATGAGGTGGCCAAAGTATTGGAGTTTCAGCTTCAACATCAGTCCTTCCAATGAACACCCAGGGCTGATATCCTTTAGGATAGACTGGCTGGATCTCCTTGCAGTCCAAGGGACTCTCAAGAGTCTTCTCCAACACCACAGTTCAAAAGCATCAATTCTTCGGTGCTCAGCTTTCTTCACAGTCCAACTCTCACATCCACACATGACTAATGGAAAAACCAGAGCGGACTAGACGGACCTTTGTTGGCAAAGTAAATGTCTCTGCTTTTGAATATGCTATCTAGGTTGGTTATAACTTTCCTTCCAAGGAGTGTTGTTTAATTTCATGGCTGCAATCACCATTTGCAGTGATTTTGGAGCCCAAAAAAATAAAGTCTGATGCTGTTTCCACTCTTTCCCCATCTATTTGCCATGAAGTGATGGGACCAGATGCCATGATCTTCATTATCTGAATGTTTAGCTTTAAGCCAACTCTTTCACTCTCCTCTTTCACTTTCATTAAGAGGCTCTTTAGTTCCTCTTCACTTTCTGCCACAGGGTGGTGTCATCTGCATATCTGAGGTTATTGATATTTTTCCTGGCAATCTTGATTCCAGCTTGTGCTTCTTCCAGCCCAGTGTTTCTCATGATGTACTCTGCATGTAAGCTAACTAAGCAGGGTGACAATATACAGCCTTGATGTACGCCTTTTCCTATTTGGAACCAGTCTGTTGTTCCATGTCTAGTTCTAACTTTTGTTTCCTGACCTGCATATAGGTTTCTCTAGAGGCAGGTCAGGCGGTCTGGTATTTCCATCTCTTTCAGAATTTTCCAAGCCAGGCTTCAGCAATACATGAACCGTGAACTCCCTGATGTTCAAGCTGGTTTTAGAAAAGGCAGAGGAACCAGAGATCAAATTGCCAACATCCNCTTCACTTTCTGCCACAGGGTGGTGTCATCTGCATATCTGAGGTTATTGATATTTTTCCTGGCAATCTTGATTCCAGCTTGTGCTTCTTCCAGCCCAGTGTTTCTCATGATGTACTCTGCATGTAAGCTAACTAAGCAGGGTGACAATATACAGCCTTGATGTACGCCTTTTCCTATTTGGAACCAGTCTGTTGTTCCATGTCTAGTTCTAACTTTTGTTTCCTGACCTGCATATAGGTTTCTCTAGAGGCAGGTCAGGCGGTCTGGTATTTCCATCTCTTTCAGAATTTTCCACAGTTTATTGTGATCCACACAGTCAAAGGCTTTGGCATAGTCAATAAAGCAGAAACAGATGTTTTTCTGGAACTCTCTTGCTTTTTCGATGATCCAGGGATGTTGGCAATTTGATATGTGGTTCCTCTGCCTTTTCTAAAACCAGCTTGAACATCTGGAAGTTCACGGTTCACGTATTGCTAAAGCCTGGCTTGGAGAATTTTGAACATTACTTAAGAACAACCACATGTATAAGATAAATAGCTACCTTGTTCAAGACTTAAACATAACTGATTTGACACGAGAATAATTATTTTACTGTATCTAAATGCTTCTTGGTCATTGTTGGGAAAAAAGGTCTCATCCTCTCATTAAAAGCTATTAGCATTCCCTGATTTTTATATCTGAGTCTGTTTTGCCCTCTCATAAAACATAGAATGATAATAGAGTTAAGATTCACACTGGAGTCTTAAATTTGCCACCATACCAGCCATGTGATCTTGGACATATGATATAACCTCTCTGAGTCACTAATCCTTCTTCTCTAAGATTTGGAATGTCATCAACATTTTAAATGTTGAAGATTTATATTGTTTTCAACATTTAATAGAATAATACAGTTTAGGTACAGAGTTAATTTGTACAGAATTTCTTAATGTGTTGAGTTCAGTTGCTAAGTTGTGTCCTACTCTTCGCGACTCCATGGACTGCAACATGCCAGGCTTCCCTGTCCTTTACCATCTCCCAGAGTTTGCTCAAACTCATGTCCATTGGGTCAATGATGTGATCCAGCATTAATTGAATTTCTTAATAAAATGCAACAAATCAATAAATAAATGCTAAACATATCAGAAACTAGAAATATACATTCAGTCACCTGAGCTACATTTTACTCTTACCTGAGTACACAGGCAAAAATCAGGAAACATTCTGACCGGGCTTTATTCATATTATTTCCCTTTATCTTTTACTAAGTTTGCAAGTTACACTTATTAAGTTATAATAAGAAAATATTCATATTTTATAGCACCAATAATGTCTCATTTTAAGCAAACCTAATAGGTAAAACAACTTAAGTTCATATACAAATGAATATATGGGATAATAATATGCTTTAGGAAGAAACGATAACTTTAACTAGAAGGTTTGCTGAGCATTTAAAACAAACACACAAAAACTCAAGGTGCAACTTTTATGAAAGACAACTGACTCAGAAGGCACATCTGACTCTTACACTGAAATAACTTATAGAAAGTAGACTATGAAGGCTTTATAGAAAACTGACAGCAAAAGAAAAATACATACCTCCAGAATGGAGGAAAGGGAATGGGATGGGTAAAAGACAGATAAGAATTTCAACTTCATCTGCCACGTTTTATTTCTTAAGATAGAAGGTGTGTGGTGCGTGTGGGCACTGTCATGTCTGACTCTATGACCCCTGCAGCCCACCCGGCTCCTCTGTCCACGGGATTCTCCAGGCAAGAATACTGGAGTGGGTTGCCGCTTCCTCCTCCAGGGGATCTTCCCAACCCAGGGATCGAACCCAGGCCTCCTGCATCTCCTGCACTGGCACATGGATTCTTTTATCACTTAGCCACCTGGAAACTCCAACATAGAAGGTACATAAATATATATTACTCTAAGTTTTTGCAGCCCTGATATAATTTATCAATTGAAAAAAGTTTTATGGTTTCAAACAGTAAATGTGTTATAGATTCATCTCTACTGAACATTACTCTTAGCAGTACAGAAAATGTGAAGTTTACTGGAGTATCTCTGATTACCAAGGCTCTTATAATAGACACAGAAGTCACTGTTCTAATCAACTTTCAGCATTTAAAAGAATAGACAACTATACCAATTCTGCTTAAAACTTTTCAATGGGTCTCTACTGCTTATGAGTTCTAACTATTCTAGGATAAATTATTGACCTTCCCTGATCTGCCCCTGCCGATTAGCCAACCTCATTTCATACAACTCCATTATAATTAATATGCCACTTATAAGAAACAACTAATCTATTAGTTATTTACAAATTTGAACTTCTCCTTGTCTTTCTGAAATGCTTTCCCCCAACTTTGTGGATCTGTCAAGTATTCTTCCAAACTAACCTAAGACATTTTCTTCCGACTTTATAACTAACTGAGTAATTAACCACATTAAGCAGCAGTTTGTTCATGTGCAAAAGATCTGGCATACAAGAAATACTGTCCAAATGGTACCATAAAGACTTTTCTAATCTTAACTGTCAGAATTCACTGTTACTAGCACCATATTCTCCTAAGTATGTTCACATACTAACTTGAGACTTCTTTCTTCTTGATTGGGAATGGTTAGCAACTTGACAACAGAGACAACATTACTGCCTTTTTATTAATCCTAGGATCTATCATAGTGATTCACCTAATAAAATGGTAGTTGAATTCACCTAAAATGCAGCTGACAGAGAATCTGACTGAAGGGAGAGAAGGAGGTTTTTCAAGAAGTAGTAGAGAGTTTTTAAATAATAAGAAAGATTACAAATGTAAAAACGAGCATTTGTAGCAAATACAGTGTTTTAGAGATGACTAAAACACATGACAAAGTCTTCATAGAGTGAATATTTTTGTTACACTCCTAATAAAAACACCTGCCTTAAGGTCATAGTTTAATGGGGAAGAAAAACAAAAAGTAGACACCCTGAGATGGGCAAGAAAAAAGTGCTAAAGCCAAAGAGAACTTGAGAGAAATAAGATGGTCGAAGGCACTTTATCTTTAAACCTGGGGCGGAGGTTAGGTGTTAATGGCATGGTGGTTAAAGAAAAAGATTAAAATGCTAATTTCTGAAGCAACAAATTCAAGATGAAAAAGGCTAAAAATGAAAAACACTCTTACAAATTAAGGAAATAACTTTCAAGTATAAATTAAGTACGAGATAAGTAACTTGCAAAAGTAATCAGCTTTTAAGGCACAAGAAACTCAAATGCAAAATATACTATAAACTCTGGCTTCTTTTAATGACTTACTGTGCCTCAGTTGTGTCCGACTCTTTGCGACCCCGTGGACTGTAGCCCGCCAGGCTCCTCTGTCCATGGGATTTTCCAGGCAAGAATACTGGAGTGGGTTGCCATTTCCTTTTCCAGGGGATCTTCCCAACAGACGCTTTAACCTCTGAGCCACCTCTACCTGAATTCAGTGACTTAATTATGTAAAAAAAAACAAACAAAAAACCAGTTTTCAAAGCCATTAGAGGATAGGGGCAGTGGAGAGTCTATGTTCCTTGCAGTCTCAACTCACTTTTGATAGAACGCATTATTTGTAAAATGATTGTCTTGGCTCTATATGTCTTTGGCTATGTCCAAAACAACACCACTTTCAAAGAGTATATAATTTCATTCACCACAAAAAAAATTATCAAATGTGCCACAAATTTTAAGAAAATTTCCAAAGGTATTTTGCATGATAGTGTATGGTAGAAAAATTACAAAAGGGACAACATAGATGCCTGACAAATGAAAAAATTTCAACACAACTTGATAACAATCAGTTTTAAGGTAAATCTATACATCAAACTTCCCTAGTGGCTCAGACAGTAAAGCATCTGTCTGCAACGCAGGAGACCCGGGTTCGATCCCTGGGTTGGGAAGATCCCCTGGAGAAGGAAATGGCAGCCCACTCCAGTACTCTTGCCTGGAAAATCCCATGGATCGCAGAGCCTGGTAGGCTACCGTCCATGGGGTCATAGAGAGTCGGACACGACTGAGTGACTTCACTTCACTTCACTTCACTTCATACATCAAACTGGGCTTCCCTGGTGGCTCAGAAGTAAAGAATCTGCTTGCAATGCAGGACATGCAGGAGATATGGGTTCAATCCCTGGGTCCAGAAGATCCCCTTGAGAAGGAAATGGCAACCCACTCTAGTACTCTTGCCTGGGAAATCCCATGGACAAAAGAGCCTGGCAGGTTACAGTCCATGGAGTCACAAAAGAGTCGATCATGACTTAGCGACTAAACCACAGGTATGTTACTCAATTTCCATTAAATTTATGTTTATTTTTTAGCAATGAAAGGGTGAATGTATTGGAAAAACTCACTCTCTACAATTATCTATGTACTTAGTGGGTGCCAAGAAAGCAGGGAGAAAACATATTTTTTCCTTTATGCATAGACACACATATGCAAACACTTTTTACTTGCTGGGAAAGACAGCATAAATGTTTTTATAAGACAGAAAGAGAGTGATTATCAATGCATACAAAACGGTTCCAAATCCAAACTTGCAAAGAATAAGAAACGTTTCCTGGAAAAAATGAAATATAATTAGCCAAAATGTAACAAAAATAATCCAGGAGTAGAATCAAAATTAAAAATGTATAATGTTTAAGAATGTCAACCATACTGTTTATAATAATGTAAACTGTAAACAGTCCAAAACTCTTCAGTGATATTCATGACAGATGAATGTTATCACAGATTTACACATTAGAATATTATACAGCAAAGAAAATGAATATATCTATAGGAGGCCACAAGAATGAATCTGACAACCATAGTAAGTTAAAGAAGCTATACACAAAGAATAAATGCTATATAATTCCATCTAAGCAAGTGAAAGTCACTGAGTCGTGTCCAACTCTTTGTGACCCACATGGACTATACAGTCAAAGGAATTCTCCAGGCCAGAATACTGGAGTGGGTAGCCTTTTCCTTCTCCAGGGGATCTTCCCAACCCAGGGACTGAACCCAGGTCTCCCGCGTTGCAGGCAGAGTTTCCCAAAATAGGCAAATATAATTTATGGCATTAAGAAGTCAGAATACTATTCATGTTTGAGGGTGGTAGATTAATGATTGGGAGGGATTATCAGGTGACTTCGGGGTGTTTATTTCTTAATCTGGTGGTGGTTACAAGAGTACATTCACTTTGTTCATTGAACTGTAAATTTATAATTCATATACTTTTCTATATATAGTTATACTTTCAAAAGTTAAAAAAAAGAAAAAATAGCAGTTATTGGTAATCTAGGAGGAAAAATGCTAAAGCCTGAAGGCACAGTGCTTGATCCAAAAAGGGTTCAACATCACCCTTCTGTAAAATTCTAAGTATGAAACTTATACTCAGGATTACTATAGGATTAAAGGACAGAATATGTGTAAAGCACGCATCTGGCACAAATATTTATAGATGTTTAATAAATGTTAACTATTACTATACTATTTTAGCTGTGCTACTGATGCAGTTCTTTGACTGCAGTGATAAAGGTGTAATGACAAAAGGGCTAAAGAAAAGAGACAGAAGGTTATGACAGGGTTTTCTAAAATATATTACTTTATCCTAAGGTGGTGGGGAATCAATGAGGAATTTTACACAGAGAGTAAAATGGTCACATTTGAGTTTAGGAAAACTGTCTAAGGAAAGAAGATGTGAAGCTTAAAATAGGATGTTAAGAAAAGGCTATCAACAAATCATACAGAGAGGTCCAGCAAACAGAAAGGAACAAAAAAGCACTGACTTGACCAACCTAGATGGCATACTGAAAAGCAGAGACATTACTTTGCCGACTAAGGTCCATCTAGTCAAGGCTATGGTTTTTCCTGTGGTCATGTATGGATGTGAGAGTTGGACTGTGAAGAAAGCTGAGTGCCAAAGAACTGATGCTTTTGAACTGTGGTGTTGGAGAAGACTCTTGAGAGTTCCTTTGACTGCAAGGAGATCCAACCAGTCCATTCTAAAGGAGATCAGTCCTGGGTATTCTTTGGAAGGAACGATGCTGAAACTGAAACTCCAATACTTTGGCCACCTGATGCGAAGAGTTGAGTCACTGGAAAAGACTCTGACGCTGAGGAGGGATTGGGGGCAGGAGGAGAAAGGGACGACAGAGGATGAGATGGCTGGATGGCATCACTGACTCGATGGTCATGAGTTTGAGTGAACTCCGGGAGTTGGTGATGGACAGGGAGGCCTGGCGTGCTGCGATTCATGTGGTCGCAAAGAGTCGGAGACAACTGAGCGACTGAACTGACTGACTGAAAATCAATACACAAGCTATTTAGAAAAGAATAGCTTACAACTTTATAAAGGCTACAAAATTAGTAAGTGACACTTAGAATAAATGATACCCTAAATTCATAATTTACTACAAAAATCTCAATTTAATATTTTTCATACGATTCTAACTTTAAGCATGGGGCTTCTCTGGTGACTCAGTGATAAAGAATCTGTCTGACAGCACAGGAGAGGAGGAGATCCCTGTGGATTCCATCCCTGGGTGAGGAAGATCCCCTGGAGTAGGAAATAGCAACCTGCTCCAGTTTTCTTGCCTGGAAGATTCCATGGACAGAGGATCCTGGAGGGCTACTGTCTACAGGGTCACAAAAAGTCAGACAGAATTGAGAAACTGTGTGCACACAGCACAGCTTCAAGCAGACAAATGTCAACAGGACATTCTCAACTATTCATTAAAATTAAACTAAAAATAATTTTAAGTCTCCTGGAATCATCACAATTGTTATTACTAATGACAAATCATACATATATGTGGATAGATGCTTATACATCTATGTCTCTGTAGCTCCCTGGTGGTTCAGACGGTAAAGAATCTTCCTACAATGCAGGGGACCTCGGGTTGATCCTTGGGTCGGGAAAATTCCCTGGAGGAAGAAATGGCAACCCAGTCCAGTATTCTTGCCTGGAGAATTTCATGGACAGTGGAGCCTGGTGGGCTACAGTCAATGGGGTAGCAAAGAACAGGACACGACTGAGCTACTAACACTTCATGCCTCTATATATCCTAAAATTCAGATTTTCCAAGAGATAAATTAATTTGATACGGATCTGAATGAACACTTGAGACCAAATTTTAAGTATCAAATTATCATGTGTTAACAAATTTTCAACACTAATGTAAAGATACCTTTTTAGTAAGTTATTGTTATTTCAGCAACAACCAAATAAGATGAATGCTCTCAGATTCTTTGACAAATTAGCTATATCTCTGTTAATTCAGTGGTTCTACAAGATGAAAAACAATGAACTGCTCTTCAACATATGCAATATATCTGTTAATAAGCAGAACTTTCTTTGATTTGTTTGATGAATATAAAATGTCAGATAGGTCCAAGACACAAGCAGCAATGATTTATGGTTTTACAGTCATTTAAAACTAAACAAAAAGATAGGAGGGGATGGAAGAGGGAGAGGAGAGGAGAGGAGAGGAGAGGGAAGAGAAGAAATGAGTAAATTTCCGGGATCTAGAACTCACCTTTTCTGGCTCATAACAAAATCAAAAGGAATCAAATAAAGTTTATATTAAGCCTAAAAGCAAGCAGTAAGATATCATAAATGTCATGACATTTTTCACAACTCTGGCATTTAAATCCACAACTACCACAAAAAATGTGTAATCTGGCTTTGTTCACATTAGAACATGGAATGGACTAATTGCTGCATTCACATAACCAACATACAAAATGTTTTGTCCTAATGAAAATTTAACAATACTATTGTTAAAGCTGGGTCACAGAAATATGGGGATTCATTATGCTTTTTTTTCTATATATTTTAAATTTCCCATAATGATTCTTATAAATTATACTGAAGATTTCAAATATTCTCCTGGGAAAGCTATTTTTATTTCCCCAAAGAAAGAGTAATCAGTGTTTGCAAAGGTTTGGTATAAAACAGAGATCTGCAAAAAAACAGTGCTGCTGTGCTGTGCTTAGTCACTCAGTCGTGTTCAATTCTTTTCGACCCCATGGACTGTAGCCCACCAGGCTCCTCTGTCCACGGGGATTCTCTAGGCAAGAATACTACAGTGGGTTGCCATGCTTTCCTCCAGGGGATCTTCCCAACCCAGGGGTCAAACCCAGGTCTCCCACACTGCAGAAGGATTCTTCACCATCTGAGCCACCAGGGAAGCTCAAGAATATGGAGTGGGTAGCCCATCCCTTCTCCAGGGGATCTTCCCAATCCAGGAATTGAACTGGGGTCTCCTGCATCGCTGTCGGATTCTTTACAAGCGGAGCTACCAGGGAAGACCGGATAGAATGTGGAAAAGTGGCATTCTTGTGAACTTCACCACTTAAAAGCTAACTAACAAAAATGTCAATTAACAGCCAATTAAACATCAGAATAAGGACTAAATCCTTGGGGAGAAAAACATTCACAATCCAGCTTCAAGTCAGTTTTTATACTCTCATGGTTTCTGCCAAACTAGAACTTTGGGGCATGTTATAATTTTCAAAAAAAAAAACAAAACACAATATAGGACTTCCCTGATGGTTCAGTGGCCAACACTCTGTGGTCCCAATGTAGGGGGACCAGGTTCGATCCCTGGTCAGGGAGCTGGATCCCACATGCTGCAACTAAGAGTCTCCATGCTGCAACTAAAGATACCACATACTATAACTAAGAGCTGGCACAAACAAATAAATACATATTTTAAAAAAAAACAGAATATATCAAACTTCCACAAAAGCAAACCTTTTGCTTTTGCCTCTGACACAAAAGGAAGGCATCATTGGGTTGAAAATAGAGCAAATATTTCATCAGATTGTTGTTTGTAGGGTAGAAGGTTAAACTAAAAAGAATCAGAACAGAAGAGGGGAAACTAAGACTTTGTGCAGTAGTCCAGGCAAACAAAAGCAAGGATGACTTAGACTGGAATGGAAAGAGAGGGAAAAGAATGGACTTAAGATGTATTTGGAAGCATAATAAATAATAACTGGGTACAGGAGTGGAGATGCAGTAGGTGAAAGATGACTTTCTGACTTGTGAAACTAGGTATAATCAGGAAAAAAAAAAAAAAAAGAACAGCTTTGGTATTTGGTAGAGGGAGATCAATAGTTCAGTTTTAGACTATGTCTTATTCATGATACCTGAAAGACATACAAGTGGAGGAAGAAATAAAATATTGAGACAGGCGAGTAACTGGGAAGAGAGAAAGTGAGGGTCACAAGAAAATGTTTAGGATTTTGTTTAAAGAAGTAATCATTATATATTTCAGCTATGGAAGTCTAAAACCTACAGTGAACCATGTTATATTTACTCTGCTCTATTTGACACAATTGGTGAAAACTGATTTGAGGTAGTCTTTCCAAATTACTTGTATTTATTATAAAGATACGTGCCTAACAACAAAAAAAATCCCTTAAAATTAATAAGTCTATCTAGGTTAAGTCTATTCCTTATTTTCCTGACACATAATAAGGGATAAAGATGCAGGGGGTGAGAGGGGGGACAAAACACCACACCCAATAATAATCAAGGTCCAAAGCCACCCCTGGACCTACAAATGTTAAGAACACAAGAATGCGGAGGTGCCACATCATTCCTGCAGCAAAAGTTCTGAGCTAAGATCAGAATTTATACTCTACTATATTCCACTGTATGACTGGTTTCCTTAGAGTTCTTGTTGTAAATACTTTTGCAACTACTGGCTTAAGGCAAACTATCACAGCCTAATGGTTGATCCTAGAAACTGATACACCTATATACTGACTCTACTATCGCAAATATGAAAACTGCTCTATGTTCCATCTGGATAATGGTCTCACGATCCAATTAAACCTCTTAAACACAAGCCTGGAAATGATTCCTTAATCTTCCTCCTTTTTCTATATGCTCACAGCTCATCTGACTAAAATCTACTGATTTTAATGCTTCATATCTTTTGAATTCTTCTTCCTTCTCCATTTCTACCACTACTCTTATTTCAGACCCTCATAATTTCTTGGTTGGGCTATCCCGACATTCCTCTGATTGATCTTCTACTGGCAGCTGTGCTATGCTGAGTCGCTCAGTTGTGTTCAACTCTCTGTGACCCCATGGACTGTAGCCCACCAGGCTCCTCTGTCCATGGGATGCTCCAGGCAAGAATACTAGAGTGGGTTGCCATGCCCTCCTCCAGGGGATCTTCCCAACCCAGGGATCGAACCCAGGTCTCCCTCATTGCAGGCAGATTCTTTATCATCTGAGGCATCAAAACCACAAATTAAACTACATCACTCCCATGCTTTAAAATCTTGCAATGGTTTTCTACNCCTCCTCCAGGGGATCTTCCCAACCCAGGGATCGAACCCAGGTCTCCCTCATTGCAGGCAGATTCTTTATCATCTGAGGCATCAAAACCACAAATTAAACTACATCACTCCCATGCTTTAAAATCTTGCAATGGTTTTCTACTATCTACGAGTTACTTAACTTCTTTATCTGTGAAGTGGGGATAATAAAATTAGTTCCTACTTATGTTGTGAAAATCAAATGAATTGTAGTATAATTATTTAATGCCTAATGAACAGTAAAATAACACAATTTAAAACAACAATAATTAGTGTCATATACTGCTTAGGTATTTCACCATGATTTAGCTTCTAGTTCCCTTCTCAAGTCCCACAATCATTCCTGGACACATACTAAGAAATTTAATTACTCTTCTCCTCTATACTGCAACTTTAATATTGTATAAGCTTCTATTATAGTATTTACCATTAGAGGAGGAGAGATTTGTTTTCACTGCAAGACTATGTGAAGACAATCTAACATATCTGAATCATTGAGCACAATGTCTGGCCCATAAACATTTACTGAAAAAAGTTATGAAGAGAAAAGGAATGTATGAAAGGATTACAGTATATGGCTATGCTTCCTTCAACACTGAAAATCGAATTACTCTTGATAAAAAATAAAAGAACAATTCTAGAACAGGTCTAAAGAATGAGGGAGTCAGCAAAAATTCACTCTGTGAAAGAAGATGAAAGCACCTGAGGGTTCTGACTGAGGAGAAGAAAGGTTAGTTCAGTAAGATAAGTAAAGTAAGCAAGCTAATCTGTAGTCATAGGGAAATATATAACTTATAAGTTATATCTATGCTAGAAATGTTAAAAGGTTAAATAATAGGGCAAAGGAAAAAAATAGGTAAAGATCAGACTGACGCCATACTATGAGTGTGTTAAAAAAACAAAAAACAAAAAACCCAAACATATATTTTACCAGGGTATGACTTTCCTATACTCTAAACAGGTATAGGGGAACATAAGTAAAGTTAAAATGAAACAATAAATTGTCATCAGCTATTTCTATTTGATCATTTGCCATTCTTGGGAAAAGTTCAAAAGAGACGCAAAGGGGATGGCCATCACTCTTGGAATTGGGATAGAGGGTTAACTGTTTAACATCAAGACTAAAACTTATATATTGACAATCTATGCTAGGGAAAACCCTTGCCCCACTAACTCCATGCTCTTGTCTTCCCTATTCCCAATGTTAAAGCCAAGAAAGAAATTTGGGGATATTAAAACTAACCCATCCTAAGGGAACCCTTAACTTTGATATGTACATTCAAGTACAGAAGCTCCTGGTTCTTATTCCAGAGCTAAGAACAAAGGGACAAGAATGTCTAAACCCAGACAATTTCTCCTTACTTCAGAATTCAAAGTTTTGAAATAAAGAACACAGTTCTAGTACTAATGTTTTAAATGCATCAGGAAGCAGGAAGGATTAGATTTGCTAATTCTATCTTCATTATTTTCTAGATGAAAAGTCTTAGACAAGTTTCAAACACTAAAAGTGACTTATTTAAGAGAATGTAGTATTTAGATGAATGGCATTGCTTTTAAGTATTTATTTTTATTTGTAACAATTAAATGTTTGAAGCATGGTAAAAACTGTTACTTTTCCAACTATTTGAGAGTAAATGGCCCACATGATAACCCATCACTCTTGAATTCTTTAATAACTATTTCCTAGGAAGGCATTCTCTTACAAATATAGCCATTTGTTATAAAATCAGGAAATTAACAATGAAGCATCATGCTCATTGCTACTGAGGTGTCACTGCTCCTAGGCCCCTTCTCAGAGAACAATTTAGGGCATAAGTATATATTTCTATATCCTATATCTATATATAATAAAAACCATGAATTCACACCAACATCGCTTTTCCAATTCAACAATATGGAAAGCATTCTAGTATTTTCCAACTTCCGTAACAGTAACTCTGTTCTCAGGCTCTGATATGCCTGACTCCCATTATCCTTAATGCTACATTATGGACCATTCTCCCTATGTTACCAGTCTCCCATTGTGGCTGCTTCTCCATCCCCACACAGATGCTCTCTTCACCCCTTTCTGCCACAACACCCGCACGCCTTCTCCTTGAGTAAAACCTCTCCACTTTGCTCAGGCTGCTATTCCTCATGCTTGGCACTCCTAAAAGAATATGCTCATCTTGCTTAGCTACTAACATCCCATACACAACTGACTCTCCACTAGGATGTCTTCCTCTCCCCACCCTCAGGCTCTGATCTTGCACTGGGATGCCTGCAAACACAGACTCCCATCTCACCCAACTTGAGGCACAATACACCCATACTAGGCTCCCCTCCTACACAGATGCCTGTCTGCTGCCCCCACTGGCCCCCATCACTTCCAAGTAGATGCCCTCCTCATCCTCTTACCCTGTACCAGGCTACTCTCCTTCACAAATACCAATTTGACCCTGCTTAGCTCCAAAACCTTCCACTGGTGTGCCCTCCTATGCAGATTGCTCCTCATGCCTCCAGTTCCATTATCGCACATGGGGACCCTTCTTATCCCTGGCAGGCTCTGACATCCCACCTTTCAAGAGGACATGCCCCTGCCCCTGCCCCAGAAATAGCTTAACCAGAGTGGACACCTACCTTTGTTTGGTTCTACCTGATGGTTTCAGTACTAAAATGTTCAGAAAAGGAAGAAGAAGGGAAAAAGGAAGAATAACTGATGACATTTTAAAAACAAAAAGTGATACCAGTAAATAAACTGTATAAGCACCCATAATTCAAGCTAAATAAAAGGATAATCTATTTGTCAAAGTATCCACATTTTCTTAAAGAAACAATGGTCTATTCCTTTACATTAATTCCTTCTAAATTTGAAAAGTCAATTGAAAATTGATAAATAAGACAGTATTATCTTTTTCTAGACAAACATGCATTCTATTTAAATATCTTACACAAGCTTGTAGCAAAAGCTAGTTCATTAAAAAAAATAAAACTTTACCAACTTTATAAATATTTTTTTAAAAATATTTTGAATATATAAGTTTGACGTGTTTTCAGATATAATGACAATTGGACTGTTTCCAGTACACTTATGCCCAGATACAACTCTGCAAAAACCAGCCTCGATAGCTACAGGAATAATATCCTTTCCTTGCGCCCTGNTTAAAAATATTTTGAATATATAAGTTTGACGTGTTTTCAGATATAATGACAATTGGACTGTTTCCAGTACACTTATGCCCAGATACAACTCTGCAAAAACCAGCCTCGATAGCTACAGGAATAATATCCTTTCCTTGCGCCCTGCTTCTATGAGGAAGGATGTGTCATCTGCACAATCTCAGACTTTCTTTACTCCTAGGGAAATAAAAGTGGCTAATCTCATTGGTGATTTTGTAAAGAATAACTGAGTAGACCCTTGGATGTAGCTATTGAGAGAAAATACCTGCAAAGAGCTCATATTCTATCTGCATCTCTGGTATGCCTAGGACTCGGTAGATAAATAGGCATATTTATCTGTTTGTTGCTCAGTTGTATCCAACTCTTTGCAAACCTGTGGTCTGTCCATGGAATTCTCCAGGCAAGAATACTGGAGTGGGTTGCTACTCCCTTCTCCAAGGGATCTTCCTGACCCAGGAAATCAAGCCAGGGTCGCCTGTACTGCAGGCAGATTCTTAGTCATCTGAATTACAAGGAAAGCCCTATGCCAGAACCCAAATTTTCCCACCAAGTTATCTCTCTCATCTGCCTTCTATCATTAATAAAAGTGGTATTCTGCTTCCATCTTTCTCCTTAATTTTCAAGTTGCTAAGAACCCAGGCCAAAAAAAGGGTGCTATTTGAGAGTATTTCAACAATCCAATATCTTCAATGAAAATTGCTCATTTTCCCAGCTTTGACTTAAATGGGCTACTTTGATTTGAGCTTCCTAAAACTATTACAAACAAAAAACCTTCAAACCTGAACCAACAGATATCTAAAGTGAAAATAAGTTGATTTATATGATCATGCTTATTCCCATTAAAAAAAAAAAAAACNAAAAATATTGAAATCATTCCAAGCATCTTTTCTGACCATAATGCAGTAAGATTAGATCTCAATTACAGGAGAAAAACTATTAAAAATTCCAATATATGGAGGCTGAACAACACACTTCTTAATAACCAACAAATCACAGAAGAAATAAAAAAAGAAATCAAAATATGCATATAAACGAATGAAAATGAAAACACAACAACCCAAAACCTGTGGGACACTGTAAAATCAGTGCTAAGGGGAAAGTTCATAGCAATACAGGCATACCTCAAGAAACAGGAAAAAAGGCAAATACATAACCTAACTCTACACCTAAAGCAACTAGGAAAGGAAGAAATGGAGAACTCCAGGGATAGTAGAACGAAAGAAATCTTAAAAATTAGGGCAGAAGTAAATGCAAAAGAGACCATAGCACCTAGGAAAGGATCTTCTGTTACATTCAAGATGTTCACCTGTTTTCTTGAACTGACTGGGGAGTCCAGGTTCAGATTTGGTATAGATCAATATTTCATATAGATGGTATATTCCCAGTGTTCCTTGCTACTTTTGTTTGCTTTGTTAGGCTTCCATAACCTAATCTAGTGTCTGAGCCTGATGACAAGTGAACTCCAGTCCTCTGTGGTACTGTGTATAGATTGCTACAGTGATTATGTTGGCTAAAATCTATATGTTACTAAATTCTATGTTCTCTGTAAGTAACCAAGGAACTAAAAGCAATCTACAAGTCACAATTCCAAATTTTATGCCAGAATAAAGATATTCTGAGTTTTTTTTTTTAAAGAGAGACCATAGCAAAAATCAAAAAAGTCAAAAGCTGGTTCTTTGAAAGGATAAATAAAATAGACAAACCATCAGCCAGACTCATCAAGAAACAAAAAGAGAAAAATCAAATCAGTAAAATTAGAAATGAAAATGGAGAGATCACAACAGACAACACAGAAATACAAAGGATCATAAGAGACTACTATCAGCAACTTTATGACAATAAAATGGACAACTTGGAAGAAATGAACAAATTCTTAGAAAAGTACAACGTTCCAAAACCAAACCAGGAAAAAATAGAAAATCTGAACCGATCCATCACAAACACAGAAATTGAAACTGTAATCAGAAATCTTCTGGAACAAAAGCCCAGGTCCAGACGACTTCACAGCTGAATTCTACCAAAAATTTAGAGAAGAGCTAACACCTATTCTACTCAAACTCTTCCAGAAAATTGCTGCTGCTGCTACTGCTGCTAAGTCACTTCACTCGTGCCTGACTCTGTGCAACCCCGTAGAAGGCAGCCTACCAGGCTTTGCCATCCCTGGGATTCTCCAGGCAAGAACACTGAAGTGGGTTGCCATTTCCTTTTCCAACGCATTAAAGTGAAAAGTGAAAGTGAAGTTGCTCAGTCATGCGTGACTCTTAGCGACCCCATGGACTGCAGCCTACCAGGATCCTTTGTCCATGGGATTTTCCAGGCAAGAGTACTGAAGTGGGCTGCCATTGCCTTTTCCACCAGAAAATTTCAGAGGAAGGTAAACTTCCAAACTCATTCTGTGAGGCCACCATCACCGAAACACCAAAACCTGACAAAGATGCCACAGAAAAAAAGAAAACTACAGGTCAATATCATTGATGAACATAGATGCAAAAATCTTCACAGAATTCTACCAATCAGAATCCAACAGCACCTTAAAAGTATCATACACCATGAACAAGTGGGCTTTATCCCAGGGATAAAAGTTCAGTTCATTTCAGTTCAGTCACTCAGTTGTGTCCGACTCTTTGTGACCCCATGAATCACAGCACGCCAGGCCTCCCTGTCCATCACCAACTCCTGAAGTTCACTCAGACTCACATCCATTGAGTCAGTGATGACATCCAGCCATGTCATCCTCGGTCGTCCCCTTCACTTCCTGCCCCCAATCCCTCCCAGCATCAGAGTCTTTTCCAACGAGTCAACTCTTCCCGTGAGGTGGCCAAAGTACTGGAATTTCAGCTTTAGCATCAGTCCTTCCAAAGAAATTCCAGGGTTGATCTCCTTCAGAATGGGCTAGATGGATCTCCTTGCAGTCCAAGGGACTCTCAAGAGTCTTCTCTAACACCACAGTTCAAAAGCATCAATTCTTCAGCACTCAGCCTTCTTCACTGTCCAACTCTCACATACATACATAACTACTGGAAAAGCCATAGCCTTGACTAGATGGACCTTAGTCGGCAAAGTAATGTCTCTGCTTTTGAATATGCTCTCTAGGTTGGTCATAACTTTTCTTCCAAGGAGTAAGCATCTTTTAATTTCACGGCTGCAGTCACCATCTGCAGTGATTTTGGAGCCCAAAAATATAAAGTCTGACACTGTTTCCACTGTTTCCCCATCTATTTCCCATGAAGTGATGGGACCGGATGCCATGATCTTCGTTTTCTGAATGTTGAGCTTTAAGCCAACTTTTCCACTCTCCTCTTTCACTTTCATCAACAGGCTTTTTAGCTCCTCTTCACCTGTCATAAAGGTGGTGTATTCTGCATATCTGAGTTTATTGATATTTCTCCCAGCAATCTTGATTCCGGCTTGTGTTTCTTCCAGTCCAGCATTTCTCATGACATACTCTGCATATAAGTTAAAGAAGCAGGATGACAATATACAGTCTTGACGTACTCCTTTTCCTATTTGGAACCAGTCTGTTGTTCCATGTTCATATCTAACTGTTGCTTCATGACCTGCATACAAAGTTCTCAAGAGGCAGGTCAGGTGGTCTTGTATTCCCATCTCTTTCAGAATTTTCCACAGTTTATTGTGATCCACACAGTCAAAGGCTTTGGCATAGTCAATAAAGCAGAAATAGATGTTTTTCTGGAACTCTCTTGCTTTTTCCATGATCCAGCAGATGTTGGCAATTTGATCTCTGGTTCCTCTGCCTTTTCTAAAACCAGTTTGAACATCAGGAAGTTCACAATTCACGTATTGCTGAAGGCTGGCTTGGAGAAGGATTCTTCAATATCCGCAAATCAAACAAGGTAATTCACCACATTAACAAATTGAAAAAATAAAAGCTATATGATTATCTCAATAGATTCAGAGAAAGCCTTTGACAAAATTCAATATCAATTTATGATAAAAACTCTCCAGAAAGCAGGAATAGAAGAACATATCTCAACATAATAAAAGCTGTATATGACAAACCCACAGCCAATATTATCTTCAATGGTGAAAAATTGAAGCATTTCCCCTAAACTCGGGAACAACAAGGGTGCACAATTTTACCATTACTATTCAACATAGTTCTGGAAGTTTTGACCACAGCAATCAGAGCAGAAAAAGAAATAATAGGAATCCAAATTGGAAAAGAAGAAATAAAACTCTCACTGTTTGGAGATGACATGATCCTCTGCATAGAAAACCCTAAAGACTCCATCAGAAAATTACTAGAGATAATCAATGAATATAGTAAAGCTGCAGGATATAAAATCAACACACAGAAATCCATTGCATTCCTATACACTAAAAATGAGAAAGTAGAAGATAAAAGAGATGGGAATACCAGACGACCTAACCTGCCTCTTGAGAAATCTGTATGCAGGTCAGGAAGCAAGTTAGAACTGGACATGGAACAAGAGACTGGTTCCAAATAGGAAAAGGAGTACGAAAAGGTTGTATATTGTCACCCTGCTTCTTTAACTTATACGCAGAGTACATCATGAGAAACGCTGGACTGGAAGAANTCCCCTCTCTCCCCGCCCCCCGGAGTTTACTCAAGCAAGCCATACTGCTCCCGCCGCCCGCGAAAACCCTGAGCAGCAGCGAGAAGCTCGGAGCTTGGCCAGGAACCGCCGCGCTAATGGAGCAGACTAGAAATGCCTTCCTTCTGCCTTCACACCGCGACTCCGGACGCCCGGAGACTTCACTTCCCAGGCCCCTTTGCGCTGGGGTTCCGAAGCGGAGATTGCCGTTTCGGCGCGATGCATGCCGGTTCTTGGAGTCCAGCAGAGATGGGCACGTTTCGGTCTTGCACATTTGGGATAGCTGCCGGACCTTAGATCTCTCAGTTCTGTGCTGGTTATGGGTTTAGCGCCCAGGACAATGGGCTGCGAGTGTTGCAGGGTCTGACCCAACCGCCTTAACTTCCTTAGGATCCTTGATAGAAGGACAGTGGAAGACACTAGAGTTGTGGGTCCCTTGAAGGTTCGGGCTGCTTTATGTTCTAAGTGCTGGAAACTTTTGGGGTCTCTGTCATCTCGCCACTGTAGGAAAAGAACAAGCCGGTAATTCAGCTGCATCCGAGATCTGCCAAATGTCCAAAGACAGAGCCCACAGTGACTTCAGTTTCCAGGGCGATGACATCTCAGAAAGCAAGAATATTTGTAAAATTAGGGAAAAGAAGTGGGACTTCACCGGAAATCGTTTACAGGGCAGGGAATTAGATGTGACTGGGTTAAAACTCCAAAAGGAGAAATTTATGCTCGGCAAAATGTAAGCTCCTGGACAGCAACCCATTGAGTCTTGTGTTCCGTATCATCTTTCACTTGCCTAATCCTGGTACAGTGCGCGGTACGGGATTTAGCACTAAAACGTTTGGAATAAATTCTGCGCTGCTCTAGAGAAAATATTTCTTCACACACAGAGAAAGCTTTTATTTAAATATGAACTCCAATGACAGTTTTTACTTTTGCACCACAGTGATTGTGCATGTGTTTCTGTATATGTGCAAGGTGCTGAACTGAAACTAAGACCCCAAGTTTGCTGAAAAGTACCGTGTATTACTGGGAATTTATGCACAAGTCTGTAGAAAACACGTTTTAATTCTTATTGGAAACGACTGTGAATTCTGAATTCAGTTCCACCCTCCCTATTTTGTGGGTTATCATTCCTTTTCTACCTCTCTTCCCACCTCTGCCCCCAGGAGTAAGTCGTCCTGCTCATCACTTCTTCCTCAGTAGTGAAAGATGCAGTTTTAAATTTTCAAAAATTAAAAAAAAAAAAAAGTGAAATTCAAAATCTCATAATCATCGTTTTTAGAATGAACACAATTGAAGCAAGTGAAATCATGAATGAAGATGTTTTGGAGTTATCAGTGGATGGTTTCAGTTATGGATTCTACTGGAACTGTAATCGCCAAAATTATTAACCTCTGTAGCTTTCCTGATTTCTTTTACAGTACTCTACATTGGTTAGGATAGCCTAGGTTACTAGGGCTTCCCTGTTGGCTCAGCTGTAAAGAATCTGCCTGCAATGCAGGAGACCCAGGTTCAATCCCTCCTGGGTCAGGAAGATTCTGTGGAGGAGGGCATGGCAACCCACTCTAATACTCTTGCCTAGAGAATCCCAAGGACAGAAGAGCCTGGTAAGGCTGCAGCCCTTAGGGTGGCACAGAGTCAGACAAGACTGAAGCGACTAAGCAGTAGTAGTAAGTTACTGGTGCAGTAACAAAGGATCCAAAAGTTTTAGTGACTTAAAAATAACAACAAAATGGTTATTTCCTGTTCATTTGTATGTTCATTTCTGGTAGAAGAAAGGGAGCGGGTGGGAGAACTTCTTTCCATGAGATTGTCACCAACCAACCAGTTGGCTTAAGGAGGCTCCAACATCTCTGGAGCTTCCCCACTTGCATGATAGGCTCAAGGAAGATGAATGTCAAATAGGCTCTTTCTAAAAGTGATCCAAGTAAATTTCACTCATATTTCATTGACAAAAGCAAATTATGTCTGCATGCTACCTTGAAGGAAGCAGGAAAGTATAATTCTATCATTTTCCCAGAAGGAAAATTAACCAAAATTTACTAGTGAACAGTACCAATGATTACTGCAATCCATCCTTCTAATCACCAATTTACATATCACTCTCCTTATGCTGCAAAATATATTCATTCCTATCAAAAGTGAAACTCCAAAAATTCTGTTAAGTACTGGCATTAATCTCAAAGTCCAGCATCTCTGGGTGATGCTTGGTAGATGATGATGATAGATGCTTGGTGATGTCTCTTGCTATAGAGACCTGAAATGACAAAGCATCTATCTTCTCTGCTTACACACACACGCACACACACACACACACACACACACACACACACGTGCACTTAACATACAGTGGTGGGACAGGAATAGAATAACTGTTTAGAAAGGGGACGAATGGGTGGCATGCATTAATAATATTAGCAAAATATTTTACCACAGCTAACATGGATTGCCTACTTCCCAGCCTCTAAGAACAGTTTCCTTGCCACTACTCACTGAGCTTTTAAGTCATAGAATATATTTTAGATTTTCTATCATAACTGTACTTCCTTCTGGGCACCAAAATCTATGTTAGTCAGATGGGCTGGGTAATGCTCCAATAATAGAAACCCAAAATCTCAGAGGTTTAATATAAAAATTTATTTCTTACTTAAACTATATGTTCTCCAAAACTTGGTATTGGGGAGGGTAAGGGGAACTGTTCTGTGTCCACTCAGGAACCCATGTTTATGGGACGGCCCCCCAATCTGAAAGTTCCTCAGTCAGCATAACAAGAGAAAAAGATAACCAAAGCATATTCCAGCTCTAAAAGACTTCTGCCAGAAGTAAAATATTTCACTGGGGGAAGCAAATCATGTGGCTATGCCTAATATCAGAGGAGTTGATATATCAGATAGGGCATAACAAACCACCTCAAAACTTAAAAGTTTGTAACATCAACTTTGTTTAGTTTATGAGTCTACAGAATAGCAGTTTTCATTAGGCTCAGCCAGACAGTTCTGCTTGCCCAGCCTGGGCTCACTCGGGTGTTTGTGAAAAGCTACCTGTCAACAAGGCAGGCCTGTTTCTGAGGGTGAACTGTCAGCTGGGACAACAGAGCAATCAGTTCAGGTATCCCTCATCGACAGGAGGCTAGCCTTGGCTTGTTCTCTTGGTGGTAGTCACAGGGTTCTAAGAGCAGCAAGACAGCAAGCCTCAATGCACAAGCACTTTTTAAGTTTCGCCTTGGGTCACATTTGCTCCAGGTCTATTGGCTAAAGCAAATCATAGGGCCAAGCCCAGTGTCAAAATGGGGACATAGATCCTACCTCTTAACAGGAAGACGTGTTGTAAAAGGGCATGGAAAGAGGGAAGGAAACAATTTATGCCCACTTTTCAGTCTACTGCCTGAGGGAATGTGCAATGCTACCGTGTTCCTCCAAAGTACGGGAAATAAGCATTAATGAACAGAACTAATGAATATCATATCTATAGAACTTCTGGGAGAAGAGGAAGATAATGGCCATATGCAATGAAATATACAAATTGAGTTAACTTTTGTTGTTGTTTACTTGCTAAGTAGTGTCCAACTATTTTGTGACCCCATGGACTAGAATTCAGCTTGACTTTGGAGAACAAAGATTTTTCCAGTATCACAGAGCATGTTATAACAATCCAATAACTTGATGTTTGTGTGAGTTCAATGAACATAATGATAGAAGTCTAATTGATTCGCTTTTGTATTTTCAACATCTAGTGCTGTTCCAGGCAGTTAGTTGATGCCCATTGTTTATTGATTGATTTGGTAATTGTTAGGGATATCTGTTGGAGAAGGCAATGGCGCCCCACTCCAGTACTCTTGCCTGGAAAATCCCATGGGTGGAGGAGCCTGGTAGGCTGCAGTCCATGAGGTCACTAAGAGTCGGACACAACTGAGTGACTTCACTTTCACTTTTCACTTTCATGCATTGGAGAAGGAAATGGTAACCCACTCCAGTGTTATTGCCTGGAGAATCCCAGGGACAGAGGAGCCTGGTAGGAGGCCATCTATGGGGTTGCACAGACTCTGGCATGACTGAAGCGACTTAGCAGCAGCAGCAGCAAGGATATCTATAGAGCCAAGTATAGAGAAGGAGTCGTATCCAAGATGGTCTCCTACTCTGAAAATCTGGCTACTCACAAAGGATTTTTTAATATAGCAAAATTATTTTAATAATGTAATATTATAACTGTATTAATGTTATTTTAATTAACAAAATGTTAATGGTCTTTAGAAAGATTTTTTTGTTTTGCTGTCTATTTCCAGTACATATTGTATCATTGTTTATTGCTGTGTAACAAATCAATCTATAACTTAGTAGCTAAAAAGAACAACCATTTGTTATCACTCAAAAAGTCTAGAGATTAAATGCATGGTTCTGCTTATCTGGTGAGCACTGCTGGTTTTGACTGGGACTGTTAATGCTAGAAGCTGCTTGATCTACAGTGGCCTCTTTCTGGTCTGGAGTTTGACTCCCCGTTTGCTGCAGTGAAAGGAATGACTGAGCCGAGCATCTCATTATTGAGAGACTAGCTAGAGCTCCAATACTTTGGCCACCTGATGCAAGGAACTGTCTCATTGGAAAAGACCCTGATGCTGGGAAAGATTGAAGGCAGGAGGAGAAGGGGACGACAGAGGATGAGATGGTTGGATGGCATCACTGACTCTACGGACATGAGTTTAGTAAACTCGGGGAGTTGGCTATGGACAGGGAGACCTGTTGTGCTTTAGTCCATGGGGTTGCAAAGAGTTGGACACGACTGAGAGACTGAACTGAACTGAGCTAAAGCTTATTTATTTAGTTGCAGGATATAAAGCACTGCTTAAGTGTAAGTGCTTTTCAAGTCTTTGCTTGCATCATATTTGCTTGCTATTCTCCTATTAAACAAGGCAAATCATATGACCAAGCTCAATGTCTGAGAGCAAGAGAACTAACAAATGGCTGGATTCGGAAAAGATCAACAAATTACTTCAATCAAACCACCATAAATATCCATTCAAGCTCACTATTATCCACCTAAAACTTATAAACAACCTATCGAGTATCAAGTATACATATGAACTACTAGAAAAATCACATTTCTTGATTTATGTGATCATTTGCTGGTCAATTCTTAAGCCGGGGTATATTTTAGAATATGACATACAGATAAATTGGAGTAGTTTGAAACACCCAGGTTTCCATAGAAGAGAAATATGAAATTACAGAGGTACATGACAAGAGATGTTTTTTTGATATACTAACCAAAAATGAAAGCTATTCTTTTATTATGCAACAAAAATAAACAACCCAGTATACAAATCAAAGTATAAAATGCCTATTTAATTATGAATTATCAACATGAAATATAAAATAACATACATTTATAATTTAATATAAACATTTTTGTGTGAATTAGATTTTGGAAGTATAAGGCATTAGATGCCTTAATTAACTATAAAATTGCTCATAATTCTGAGAAGCCATTTTTTAAAGTAAACTTTATTAACTGCTTTAAAAATATCATACTTTACATATATTTCATTTAGTTCTGAGCTATAATGCATTGATCAGAAAGATAAAAATCAAAGACAAATTTGATCAATGAATTATTAGGACATGGAACACAGCCCCTTACAAAATATTTCTAATCAACCACACAACCATATTATGCTAAATGTTATGCAAGCATCTTAGATTCATCCAGGTTTATGAGCCAAAGATTTTCAGTATTTTTTTTATTCTGGGAGTTTGGACTCTAAGGACACTTGCTTCAGATACACATGCTGATGCATTTAATTTCAATGCTGTAGTTAAGTAGATGACCAGTTTTATCTTCTTGATATATTTCCAAATATTGTCAACATCTTTTTTGTACATTTTGTAGGGAATAATGATAAGATTTCAAAGGATGGACTGAAAACTGAAGAAGCAGAAATATAATGATCATGGATTTCCTTTCTTATAGTACAACGTCTATTTTCTATTCCAAAATCAGTGTACCTTAAAATGGGAATAATAGTTGATTCAGTATTGTCACTCATCTCAGGGGCATATCTCAGATTTTTGTTCTCAATGTTCTCTGTTTAGTTCAACCATTTTTAAAAGATTGCTGTTATACCCTGTAAACTCTTCATATTGAATATCTTATAGTTAGATATAAGCTTTGCTGTATTAGGAGGATTTCAGGCCCTAAACTGGAAGGATAACCAATACTGAAATTAGGGTGAGCATGTTTTCTTTTCTTGTTCTCTCTCTTTTTTTCCTTTTTACAAAATCACACACTTTTGAGCTTGGGATCTGGATTGAATAAATTTACCATCTATTTTCTCTTACATCCAGATAGATGTTAATAGGGTCTGATCCATCACTACTTTTTTTGTGTGTGCACTTGAAATTACTTCCCCAGCCTAACTCATTATTATCACTTTCATTTTCAGCCTTTTATTAAAATTTCTATGTATTATAGCTTAATGATGGCAATTTCATCCAATTTAATCCAATTGCATAGTTCAGTATCAAAGTCAAATAAAAATGTCATCTATAGCACCTAGACTATTACAGTTTAGTGAGAGTATGGGTTGTCTAGGTCAATCCCTTACTTTTTCAGATGGGCATATTGAGACCCAGAGAGAAAAAGCAATTTATGTAGGTTACACAGCTTATAAGCAGCATTATACAAGCTAAAGATCAGATTTCCTGTTTCCTAGTCTTGACTTTCTTTAGTTTAGTAATAGCCATGATTTGTTGAGAATGTATCAGTTCAGTTCATTCAGTTCAGTCACTCAGTCTTGTCGAACTCTGCAATCCCATGGACTGCAGCACGCCAGGCCTCCCTGTCCATCACCAACTCCTGGAGCTTACTCAAACTCAAGTCCATTGAGTCGGTGATGCCATCCAACCATCTCATCCTCTATCATCCCCTTCTCCTCCCGCCTTCAATCTTTTCCAGCATCAGGGGCTTTTCAAATGAGTCAGCTCTTTGCATCAGGGAGCCAAAGTATCAGAGTTTCACCTTCAGCATCAGTCCTTCCAATGAATATACAGGACTGATTTCCTTTAAGATGGACTGGTTGGATTTCCTTGCAGTCCAAGGAAATCTCAAGAGTCTTCTCCAACACCACAGTTCAAAAGCATCAGTTCTTTGGCACTCAGCTTTCTTTATAGTCCAACTGTCACATTCATACATGACTACTGGAAAAACCATAGCCTTGACTAGGCAGAACTTTGTTAGCAGAGTAATGTCTTTGCTTTTTAATATGCTGTCTAGGTTGGTTATAACTTTCCTTCCAAGGAGCAAGCATCTTTTAATTTCATGGCTGAAGTCACCATCTGCAGTGATTTTGGAGCTCAAAAAAAATAGTCAGCCACTGTTTCCATTGTTTCCCCATCTATTTGCCATGAAGTGATGGGACTGGATGCCATGATCTTAGATTTCTGAATGTTGAACTTTAAGTCAACTTTTTCACTCTCCTTTTTCATTTTCATCAAGAGGCTCTGTAGTCCTTCACTTTCTGCCATAAGGGTGTATGTCATGTATATACATTATTAATCCATTAATCTTTCCCATAATCCTAGACAATAAGTTCTGTTAGTAATATATGTATATTACAGAGAAGGAATTATAAATTGGTCCAGAGAAGTTAACTTGTTCAACATCACTCTACTAGTTACTGATGTTACTGGAATCTGAGTCTCTTTTTCAAAATTTAATGACTGTTTTACACTAAGATAAAGGACAGAAATGGCATGGACCTAACAGAAGCAGAAGATATTAAGAACAGGTGACAAGAATACACAGAAGAACTGTTCCAAAAAGATTGTCACAACCAAGATAATCACGATGGTATGATCACTCATCTAGAGCCAGACATCCTGGAATGTGAAGTCAAGTGGGCCTTAGAAACCATCACTATGAACAAAGCTAGTGGAGGTGATGGAATTCCAGTTGAGCTATTTCAAATCCTGAAAGATGATGCTGTGAAAGTACTGCACTCAATATGCCAGCAAATTTGGAAAACTCAGCAGTGGCCACAGGACTGGAAAAGGTCAGTTTTCATTCCAATTTCAAAGAAAGGCAATGCCAAAGAATGCTTACACTACCGCACAATTGCACTCATCTCACATGCTAGTAAAGTAATGCTCAAAATTCTCCAAGCCAGGCTTCAGCAATATGTGAACCGTGAACTCCCTGATGTTCAAGCTGGTTTTAGAAAAGGCAGAGGAACCAGAGATCAAATTGCCAACATCC
>SJYV01046962.1:463264-481638 GCA_006410875.1 Neotragus pygmaeus
GGGTGCCGGGGGGCGTCGGGCGGCCCGGGCGAAGCCCCGTGGTCCAACGCTTCCCTCGCCGCGCCCGGCCGGAGGGAGCGGGTAAGGAAAGGGCCAGAGGGGATTTTAGATTCCTTACCCGGTAAACACAAATTTACAGAAATAAAGATTCCCCTGCTTCCCTTCCGTCCGCCCAGTCCCCAAGGGAAATGATGGCTGCACCAGTACAAGGATGCTTTCAAGCCTGGATGGCACAAAGCACCGGGAAGACTACAGACCCCTCCCCTCTTCCAGGGAAGGGATCTGGAGAGGCCTGTCCAATAAGCCATTGAAATAATCAGCCGCCGAGTGATAAGTGTCTGAAGGGAGGCTTGCCTTGCCATATGGTGTTTCGTTGGCCGGTAACAATTGCCGAGGGGCAGTTGGTACCTCGGTTTTGTTGCGATTCCCTTTCTTTCTCCTCTGACATGCAGAAAGACTTGGGAGTTCAGTAGCTGAATGCCACTTGATACCCTGTGGACTGATTTTTCATCTTAATTGTTTCGTTGTGTATCTTTATAGCAATCGAAGGGAAAACAGTCTCAATATTGAACCCTTTCTTTGTGTTAAATATTCTCTCAAGTGGAAGATAGGCATAGGGGTCACCTGGTATCTTTTAACATCTCAGTTCATCTGTAAGGTTAAGGCAGAGACTTATTCGTTAACAAGGCTCTGAGTCATTGTCCTCGGTTCACCAAATTTCAGGGAACTGTTGGTTACTGATTCTAGAATTTTTCTATAATGTGATCACCTGAAAGCTTGTTCTCAGAATAATTGAATCGAATTTATTTTCACGTAGATTTATCCTTGGGACCTTGTTCGGTAGGAAATAGTTTCAGATTTCATATTTGATAGTTTTCAGCATGCTTTAGCTATTTCTAAAGCTTTATAATTGAGTTTGGCAAAACCTAACTGATCTTGAAATGGGTACATAGTTATTTTTAGCAGCCAGTAGAAAGGAAATTAACACAAAGGCAATTCAGTTATTGAATAGATAATGCCTAGAATTGTGATTCTTAGCTGGTTGTTTAAATGTTGCAGAAGATTTATGTGCATGGCCAAAAGAAAAGATTTCCCAGTACAGGAAGGGACCACCAATGTGTTCTTACAGAATACTCATTGCAAGCATATGTAAATATCAATGTATTGTAAATTTGCAACCCTTTTAAAACAGTGTTAAGAAACTACTGTATTATTCTCTTCTGTACTTCTGCTTCTTAACTTAATAGTACCTATTGATTGTTATACTATGCTGTGCTGAGTCGATTCAGTTGTGTCCCACTCTTTGCAACCCCATGGGCTGTATAGCCTGCCATGCTCCTGTGTCCTTGGGATTCTCCAGGCAAGAATACTGGAGCGGATTGTCATGCCAGGGGATGAAGGGGATGATGGGGAATATCAGGGGATCTTCTCCATCCAGGGATCGAACTTGCATTCCTTATGTCTCCTGTGTTGGTAGGCAGGTTCTTTACCACTCGTGGCACTGCGCCACCTGGGAAGGCCTTTGGTGATTGTTCCATGTTAGCAGATATAGATCTACCATATTATTTTATAGCCATGTAATATTCCAGTGATTGTATGCAGTACTTTATTTAACCAGTGCTGTGTTGATGGACATTTGTATTGTTCCAGGTCTTATTTACAATGATGTTCTGAATAAGTCCTTGAACATGTATATGCATGTGTATTGAGCACTTCGGAAGTGGAACTGCCGCATTAAAGGGTACATATATGTAACATTTTGGTAGATGTTGACTACATGCCCTGCAGAGACATTTTTACCAATTTGCCCTCCTGACAACACTGTATGGGGCATATTCTTGTTTCTGGACACTCTTAATTAAAATTTTATCCTGCTGGCGCAAGCTAAACTTTGACTACAACTCAATTTGAAGGCATCTTGGGATCCGTAATGTTAGGTTTATCGGGAATTTTAAATATCTTTCCAGGGTAAAGGTAAAGTGTAACAAATCCTCTACTGCAGCAGGTTTTGAAGGGATATTCCTGTTCCTTGTATGTTTTATAGTATGGACTATATTTGTCCTATAAATAGTTTCATTATCTTATGTAAAAACAGGTATTTTTCAGAGGTTTAAAAATCTTAGTTTACAAGATAATTTACACATTAGTCTATCGGTATATATCAATTCATCTTGTTCATCGGATGCTGTTAGCAAACGTTTTTAAAACCACTATAGAAAATTAGTGTTAAGCAAATAAAGCAAGTGAGTAAAGTTTCTTAAAGGAGAAAACTTCTGCTATGTTAAAATGTAGAACAGTCCTGTTTACTGTTTGGGACAAAGTTTTTCAGTTTTGGCACTATTGCTGTTTGGAACTGATTAGATAATACTTTCCTGGAGGGGCTGCCCTGTGCACGCGCCTCTGCCCACTGGTTGTAGCCATGATAACCAAGAATATTTCAGACAGTGCTATGTGCCCCCTAGGGAGCAGGGTTGCCCCCAGTTGATACTCATTAGTTTAAGGATATGTGCTTATGTGGTAAAAGTATACCTAAAAGTAATAATAAACTCAAGGGAGTGGATATCTTTACATTGAAGGAAGTGTAGTGTGGTAATATTTTTTGTAAATTTTATGTCGTTAACTGGGTCGTGGGTGTGTAGGTGTTTGTTATATTTTTATGCCTTTTGTGTTCTTAAACTTCATTGTTTTTAAAATTCTTAAGATATTTACCAGGACAACTGAGATTGATTATTCAATTTTTTGTTTTTTATGTGTACTCACATTATATGAACAGAAAATTTATTGAAGTCTGTTTGGGAATTAAGAAATGGGCACATTTTAAAATAAAATTCTGTGACACTTTCTAAGAATTAAGGATTCAGGAGTGATTGAGTCATTTTGAATCTTTCTTTTATTCCTTTATTGTGTTTTGGAGATTTTGTCTGAGGGTTGTATGTGGGGTCTGTCAGGTTTTGGCACATTAGCTTTATTTTATTTCTTTCGGGTGTCATATGATAAGGTTGAATTTATGGCTAGGATAGTCAAGCTTTGAAAAGAGGAGCATTTAGTGTATATTTGAATGATATAACTTCTGTCTTGTATCCAGATGCTAAGTCGTTTCAGTCGTGTCCGACTCTGTGCGACCCCATAGATGGCAGCCCACAAGGCTCCCCCGTCCCTGGGATTCTCCAGGCAAGAACCCTGGAGTGGGTTGCCATTTCCTTCTCCAGTGCATGAAAGTGAGNAACCAGAGATCAAATTGCCAACATCCACTGGATCATGGACAAAGCAAGAGAGTTCCAGAAAAACATCTACCTCTGCTTTATTGGCTACACCAAAGCCTTTGACTGTGTGAATCATAACAAACTGCAGAAATCTTAAAAAGATGGGAATACCAGACCACCTTACCTTATCTGTATTCAGTTCAAGAAGTAACAGAACTGGACATGGAACAACAGACTGGTTCCAAATTGGGAAAGGAATATGTCAAGACTGAATATTTCCACCCTGCTTATTTAACTTCTGTGCAGAGTACATATCATACAAAATGCTGGGCTGGATGAAGCACAAGCTGAAATCAAGATTGCCAGGATAAATATCAATAAACTCAGACACGCAGATGACACCACCCTTATGGCAGAAAGTGAAGAAGAACTAAAGAACCTCTTGATGAAAGTGAAAGAAGAGAGTGAAAAAGTTGGCTAAAAGCTCACATTCAGAAAATTAAGATCATGGCATCCAGTCCCATCACTTCATGGCAAATAGATGGGGAAACAATGGAAACAGTAACAGACTTTATTTTGGGGGGCTCTAAAATCACTGCAGATGGTGACTGTAGCCATGAAATTTAAAAAAGCTCGCTCCTTGGAAGAAAAGCTATGACCAACCTAGACAACATATTAAAAAGCAGAGAGATTATTTTACCAACAAAGTTCTGTCTAGTCAAAGCTATGGTTTTTCCAGTGGTCATGTATGGATGTGAGAGTTGGATCATAAAGAAAGCTGGGCACTGAAGAACAATGCTTTTGAACTGTGGTATTGGAGAAGACTCTTAAGAATCCCTTGGACTGGAAGGAGATCTGACCAATCCAACCTAAAGAAAATCAGTACTGAATATTCAGTGGAAGGACTGATGTTGAAGCTGTAACTCCAGTACTTTGGCCACCTGATGCAAAGAACTGACTCATTTGAAAAGCCCCTGATGCTGGGAAAGATTGAAGGCAGGAGGAGAAGGGGACCACGGAGGATAAGATGGTTGGATGGTATCACCGACTCTCTAGACATGGGTTTGAATATGCTCCAGGAGTTGGTGATGAACGGGGAAGTCAGGCGTGCTGCAATCCATGGGGTCCCAAAGATTTGGATGTGACTGAGCAACTGAACTGAACCGAACTTGACCTGTGCAAAACTGAAAATTTAAAGAATGTTGGCGAGAGCAGAAAGAGCTAGTAATAGGTACATAGATAACCTAGAAAATGAATGATCCTTCAATGTATGTGATTTTGAGTTTTTATCTTTGCTCCTCCAGTATCTATGATAGTGCCTGGCATGGAAGAGGATCTCAGTGAGTGCTTACTGTGTGAATAAATGGATGGGTAAATGAATGGATGAATTAATAATGTAATAATGATAATAATGACTTTGTGCCTTCCTCCACCTGACAGTTTCTTGTACATAGACAAAACTCTGTGAATGTTTATTGAATTTTGTGACTGCATATTGTTTACTTAATCATTTGTCAATCCCTTTTTATTAGTCAGATTTCTTAGTTTTGAAAAACAGAAATTAAATTTGTTTAAAGTAGGGAATTTATTAAGATTCTGAAAAATTCCAGGTGGCAACCTTTAGTCATTGAAAGAATCCAAATACTCAAAAGTAATCTGTTTCTCTGTCTCCTACCATTGCTTTCTTCTTGGTTGTTTCTAAGAGGTTGATTCTTAGGTCAGATCTCCACAAGTGTTTGGCCAAAGTAACCATTAGTAGTTATAGACTTAATCCTTTATTTTAAATTAAATTTATTTATTTTTTAGTTGAAGGGTAATTGCTTTATTTAGAATTTTGTTGGTTTCTGCCAAACATCAACATGAATTTGTCATAGGTATACATATGTCCCATCTCCTTCCCCATCCTACCCCTCTGGGTTGTTACGAACCCCTCCCCAAGATTAACAACACCTCTTTTTATTATCTGCTCCAACATATACAGCTTATTAAAAGTTGATCAACTTTTATTGACTTCTTGAGCTAATTATTTTGGCCAGGAATAGAATATTCTGATTAGGTAAGCCTGGGTCACACAACCAACGCTAGAACCATGGGTCAGCCTCATCCAAACCAGATGGACTCAAAATCAGAGAGTTCCTCAAAGGGCACTATTACCAGAAAAAGGAAATGTAGATATCTAGACAGGCAAAACCAAATAGCACTTTATTGAAAAAAATTCATTTAGTTTACCCTGACCTCTATTAGAGACATGCATATTCCTCCAAATAAGTCTTTCAAAACAGAAAATAGCATTTGAGATTTCTTGTTAAATATGACTTCATATATCTTCTTATATCTCATCTCCAGTCTTTCTAACTTCTCGACACATAGATGGTACACCAACTCTGTTCAACAGAAGTATAATGTGAGACATAAATGTAAGCCACATTTCCAATTTTAAATTTTCTAGTAGTCATATTTAAAAAGTAAAAGTGAAATTCATTTTAAAAATATATTTTATTTAATCCAATACATTTAAAACATTACCACTTCAACATATAATCAATATAAAAGTTTCAATGAACTATTTTATATTACTTTTTCTATATTCTTTGAAATTCCATGTGTATTTTACACTTGCAGCACATTTCAATTCAGATTAACCACATATGGATGAAGACTACCATATTGGACAAAGCATCTATGGACTGTGAAAGCTTTTATATTCTATTAAGTGAAGGCTTTATCCTTACCCACCTCCCAACCAATTTCCTCTTCTAAAAAACTTCTATTTCCATTCTAATCATCTTTCTCCCTCCAGTCAAATAGGACAAGGTTAACTAATTCACAGTCTTATGATTTTGAAAAAGGAATAAAAAGAAGTGTTAACGTATTTTATACTTTTCAGGAATGAGAGCTGAAATAAAACGGCAAATCACTCTGGTGCTTTTATTCAGCATGAGCTAAAGCAATGTGAAACAGATGATCACATCTTGATGACAATTATGATACTACTTGGCAGGAAAAAAATGAAGGAATTTGGCCTGGTACTATTAAATAACTGTCCAGATAGGTTCTACAAGGAATTGAAAGTGTGAGAAGAATCAAATTACCCACACACAGCTAATGAAATAATTGCATCATGTTGTTGGGGGAATCTCAACTGCTAAGGTAGAATATCTGTTAGTGCACCTTTATTCCTTAAAGAAGTCTGCTTTGCTCATGCTTTTTAGGATAAATCTTCATATGTACTTTTCTGTGCGTTTAAAGAGCAGGCTCTTTTTCTATTATGAATCCCTTGATCCAAGGGTTTATTTTGGCACCTTGAGGATTATGTAAGATTTATTGCTGAAGCAGCATTTTCTTTTAAAGAGTGGTTTTTAAGGACTCTTTAAGAAAGATGAAAATAAAATAAAAAGCTCTCCAAAATGTCAACTACCTTGGGATAGATTTTGTATTATTTTCTCAATTCAAACAAAACTGCAGTATATATAAACAAGTGACAGAATTTTATTCTACAAATTTAGTATGATTAGAATTTATATGCTGCTATAAAATACTGTTCATTTTCACAGAAATATCTTAAACAACTTACATTTGTATATGATTGAGTTAATTTTAAAATGTCATTACTTAAGATATATACTATCTATCTTTTAATAACAATCTATCTTTTAGCCAGAAAATAATACTCTGCACATAAAAATTCAATAAACATTTTGGTATTTAGTGTTTTTCAAGTGCAACACTGGGCATGAAGGGTAAGTTTCACAAAATTTATTCTCTTGATCGTGGCATATGCCTTTAGTATTTTTTACACAGTTTGTAGACCTTCCTTTTAGAAAATAGATCTTAATTTTTCCCTAAAGACCATGTCCTCTCCTGTTCTCTGTTTCTCTGCTTCCTATGGAATTGACTCCATCTCATGGATGGAGGAGCCTGGCAGGCTGCAGTCCTTGGTGTCGCTAAGAGTTGGACACAACTGAGCGACTTCACTTTCACTTTTCACTTTCATGCATTGGAGAGGGAAATGGCAACCCAATCCATTGTTCTTGCCTGGAGAATCCCAGGGACGGGGGAACCTGGTGGGCTGCCAGCTATGGGGTCGCACAGAGTCGGACATGACTGAAGTGACTTAGCAGCAGTTTTGAGAAAATATAAAATGACAATAATAGAGTGATCAGAGAAAAGACTAGAGAAAGATACAAGGAACTAATCAAAGATCTTGTCCTCGAGGTTAAGGACCATTACACAGAGGATGGTAGGATCACTAATATATTTTAAGCAGAGGAGTGACATGGTCATATTGGTTTTGTAAAAATCATTTAAAGAGTGCTTTATTTAAGCAAGCACTCAATGAATTAGAAAAAAAGCTGCAATAAGAAATTGAATATGTGAGGACACATTTTAACAAGTATTAGATTGTGAACTTGGGCTTCCCAGGTAGTGCTTGTGGTAAAGAACCTGCCTGCCAATGCAGGAGACATAAGAGACACAGGTTCTGTCTGTGGGTCGGGAAGATACCTTGGAGGAGGTCACGGCAACCCACTTCAGTATTCTGGCCTGGAGAATCCCATGGACAGAGGAGCCTGGTGGGCTACAGTTCATAGGGTTGCAAAGAGTTGGACATGACTGAAGCGACTTAGCACACACATACACGGACTGTGAACTCATGGAAGACAGTCATTTGCACCATATCAAGTTCAATCTCTGATCTATTGTATTGAACTATACAAAACTGCTAATATTTGAGTGTGTCTGATCTATAAAAATTTACATATGATTCAATACTCTAGAAGTATATTCTTATATGACAATGGCAACAAGAACATTTCTAGAATTTTTTCCATATAGTTTCCTTGATTTAGAATCAGTTTTTTAAGGTGGTATAATCATGTTTTTATTTGAGACAGAACCCTCTAGAGGCATTGCAGGATGGGTTGGAGGGTACTAAAGGCAAAGAAAACATTTAGAAGACTTTACCATAGTCCATTCAAGAGTTAATAATGTTTGGAAATAGAGGAGTGGTGGAGATAAGACAAGAAGAAATGAAATATTAGTTCATTAATTCATTAATTTTATTAGAGTTAAAATTTTAAATCAAACTAACGTGTACACATGATTTAAGAATAAACCAGTACTGAGTGATTTTAATGAAAACACATGTCTGCCTTGCCCTTCCTCAATCCAGTCCTGTTCTCCACAGCTATTTTAACTTCTTAATTGTTTATGTTGAAATTTATTCTGTGGTTGCTCAGAACCTCTGTATTCAGTTGTACAACTGTGGCAGCCCTAAAATAGCTCCATATCTTTGAATAGTATGTGTTTGCAGCTAGTTCTTGACTTCAATTTTTGACCTTAGCAATCTATTTTCCTTTTTCCTACCTTTCAATATAGTTGAATCACTATTTGAATATATTTTAATGACAGTTTTAGTATTTTAATAGATGTATTTAGCCCTTCACATTAAAAAATTTTGTTTCTTTTGGCTGTGCTGGGTCTTCGTTGTTGTGTGAGCTTTCTCTTGTTACGGCGAGTAGGGGCTATTCTTTCTCGTGGTGAGCAGGCTTCTCACTGTGGTAGCTTCTTTTGTTGTGGAGCACATGCTCTAGGCACATGGGCTTCAGTAGTTGCAGCATCTGGGGCTCAGTAGTTGCGGCACACAGCCTTAGTTACTCTGAGGCATATGGGATCTTCTAGACCAGGGATCGAACTGCATCCCTTGCATTGACAGTCAGATTCTTATCCACTGGATCACCAGAGAAGTCTTGAATACATGTTTTTAAACATGTGGGTGCTTGCTATATGTTTGGATATGTTGGGTGAAAATTCATATATTGAAACCCTACCCACACTACTTGAGACAGTGACAGCATTTGGAGACAGGACCCTAAAAAAAGGTGATTAAGTTAAAATGAGACAATAAGGTCAGGCACTAATTCATCCTGACTGGTATGCTTATAAGAGGAAATTTGGACACAAAGAGACACCAGGAATGTGTGCACAGAGAAATGATCATGTGAGGACACGAGAAGGCAGCCATTTGTAAGCCACCTTGATCTCAGACTTCCAACCTCCAGAAATATAAGAAAATAAATGTATTGCTAAGCCACACAGTCTGTTGTATTTTCCTAGGGCAGCCACAGCAAACTAATAATGAATAAAATAAAAAATTTAAATTATTTAATATATTTTTATTGCTTGTTTCATCAACAGTAGCCAATGTATTTGATTCTCCACTTTTCCAGATGAAGGTTTTTAGCACCTTTACCTTTCCATTTGCTCTCTTTCCCTTTCAGTTTTCACTTTTCATCATCTGTATTTTTGCATCAAGTTTGATAATATTTACGATCTACTCTGAAACCATATTTAAGTGTTATATGCTTTGTCTCTGGGTTGATCCTAAAAATTGATCATCAGTAAATGTCTTCCCAGGTGGCTCAGTGGTAAAGAATCTGCCTGCCAATGCAGGAGATGAAGGAGACCCAGGTTTGATCCTGAATCATGAAGGTCCCCTGAGTAGGATATGGCAACCCATTCCAATATTCTTGCCTGGAACATCACATGGACTGAACAGCCTAGTGGGCTACGACCCATGGGGTCACAGAGTTGGAGATGACTGAGCTGGTGTGCGTGCAAATGTTGTCTACGTGCTTTGACTGTTTCCTCAACAACCAAGCAATTTAATTTTCATTTTCTGAAGTTTTTTTTTTCACTCTCCCCTCCCCCTCAATTTGATGAGTCTATGGGCTATCTGGGTTTGGGTAGGTTTAGTTCCAGTTTGTGGGTCAGATTTTTATGCACGTGCCTTATTCTGGGATCTGGCTACTCAGGGCATGCTCTTATCACAAGATGACAGATAGGCATGAGGGTAAGCAAGACAACATGAAACATTTAAAGCCTTTCTTCATATCACATTAGCTGCCATTCCATTGGTTAAATCGAGTCACACAGTTAAGTCCAATGTCAATGGAAGGGATTGTATATTTTGGACACAATGAACCATGACAAGACTGTGGGGAAGGGGGCAAATGAATTGTAAGCCCGTCATAGTATATACCACATGTTCCAATGGCTACTGAAAACCACTGTTATTTTCCCTAAATTATCTGCTTTTGTTTGTTTTTCAGGCAAATACCTGACTTATGTTAAGATCACATACATTTAAGAAAAAAGTCCATGTAATAGAATAGTAAAGTGATAGTATTTAGCAGGACCTTATACAAAGCAAACATTCAGTAAATATTTGATAGACTAAGTAAAGGAATGTGTGAATAAAAAGAAACTAGTTTTTCAAAATGGATTATTCAGATCAGAAAATTTCAAAAAATGTTTATTTTTCTTCTAGATAATTGAGACAGTTTCAGAGTTATACATGAAAATGTACTTATCTGTCCTGGGTTTGTTCTCCTGTTAACCGAAGTGGTTCAGTGACTATATTTAATTTTTGTCCTTAAAATATATACAAGGCTAATTCAAACTTTTTGCTGCATTAACAATATCTACCCTGAAGGATAATTTACTTGAAAAATTTAGGATTTCATCATGTAGCTGCTTTAGAACTTAAATGGAAAATATTTCATATTGTTAAGTTTCTAAAAAATTTTTATCAACTACCTCACTTTAAAAGTAAATGAATTGGCCTGAAATATATGAAAAAAATTCAGCCACAAAGGTGACTTTTTCCTATTTTGTGGGACTACATTTAGCTTCAATTTAAGCCTGGATTTNTTTCATATTGTTAAGTTTCTAAAAAATTTTTATCAACTACCTCACTTTAAAAGTAAATGAATTGGCCTGAAATATATGAAAAAAATTCAGCCACAAAGGTGACTTTTTCCTATTTTGTGGGACTACATTTAGCTTCAATTTAAGCCTGGATTTGCAAACATTCATGAATTAGAAAGTATTCTCACAATGATTTTCTTCTCTAAAAAGTTTTAAAATAATTACTATTAACTGGTAATTTTTGTTTAAAATATCTAATCAAGCTCTTTTGCAAAGATAAAAAGTAAAAAATCTATTTGAATCAACACCATGGATTTTATTCATGAAATGAGGCCAATTGAATGGCTTCTCTAGTAACCTAGGTCTGATTTCTTTTGAAAGTAGAGAATCTGGTAATTTAGTAATCTCTGTAATGTTAATGGAATGCAAGTTTGTATTGGTAGTAGCATATCTGTTCTAAAGTGTACAGTTTGACTTTACCATATTGTTTATTACTTAAAAACTTTGCTCTGCCTGCAGATGAGAGACTATTATTGGAGACTATTAATGAGATCTATATTTACATCTTTGTCTGAATATACCTCGTTGTCCCCTTGACCATTAATATTTTTGTATTTCAACCAGGTGTTTTTCCTCCCAGAGTGCCATGATAGAGATGTANGAAATAGATCGTGAAACATCGACACTTGTTTACAGTATGAGAGCCGACATAAGAAGGCAGAGCTTCTCCTTGTTTGACCTCAGTAGGAACGTGCATGCAGGGCAACTCAATCTTCCAATCTGTGCAAGCCTACAAAAGAGCAACGAGTAAGGGTTAGTAAGGAGCCAAATACAGGAAACACGAATGACGAGAATGTACTGTATATTGTTCACATTTATGTCACGGCTAACTACAGTGCTGCCTGGCATGAGGAGCTCAATATACATATATGGTGAACAACTGGTTTCCCTTAATTTTTAAATGAATCCCAGTTGTCTTACTCTGATTTGTGGTATACTAGTTTTGTACAGGTGAACATTTTAGAGTAATATGATTGCCTGCTTGAATAGACTCATAATTGTTTCCCTCTGGGACTTGGAAAATATTGCTCTATTATCTCTGACATCTAAAATTGATAAAAATTGTGATGCCAATCTAAATCTCAGTCCTCTGTAGTGTACCTGTTAATTCCTCCCCTCTGTGCCTTCTTTGAAAGCTTTTAGAATTTTTTTCTTTTCCTTGGAAAAATGAAAATTCATATGCATTTGGACTTTTTAAATGGAAACATCTGTATCTTTCTACAGTTCTGGGAAATTTTCTTTATTGGTTATTTCATTGGTTCTGTCTTCCTCCAGTCTCTCTATTACTACAGAAATCTTATTGAGTTCTAAATATCTGAATCTAGATGACATCTTTTTTTAAGTTGCTTTTACACGTTTAACACATTGTCCTTTCATACTGTGTCCTGGGAGCATAGGCTGGCTTAGATTTCTAACTCAAATATTTATCTGCAGTCATGTCCATTATACAATTCAATCCATGTGTTGAATTTTAGAGAAAAACTTACAAATATATTCATTTTGAGTTAATTTTTATATACGGTATGAGGGATAGGGTACAAACTCATTCTTTTGCATGTGGGTATCAAGTTGTTCAAGTAACAAACAAGCAATCCATTTGTTAAAAGGATTTGTTGTCCCATTGGATTCTCTTGCCTTGTTGAAAATCAGTTCACTATAAATGCAAGGGTTTCTTTCTGGAATGTCAGTTTTATTCCATTGATTTATGTCTAGTTTTATGTCAATATTACACTGCCTTGATGATTGTAGCTTTATATTAAATTTTTAATTCAGCAAGGTCTCCAACTTTGTTCTTTTTCAAGATTGATTTGACTTTTCTGGGTCCCTTGCATTTCCTTATGAATTTAGAATCAACTTGTCAATTTTTGCAAAAATGGCTGGTGGGATTTTGATAGAAATTGTACTGAATCTGTAGATCAATGTAAGGTGTATTGCAGTGTTAGCAATACTGAGGCTTTCAGGTCCATGAATCTGGGATGTCTTTCCATTTGTTTAGATCTTCTTTAATTGCTTTCAATGATATCTTATGGTCTTAAGTATATAAATTTTACATTATTTTGTTAAATTTAAGTATTCTACTTGTTTGAATTCTTTTATAAATGGGATTATTTTCTTAATTTCATTTTTGAATTGTTCATTGCTGATCGCGGTTTAGTTGCTAAGTCGTGTCTGATCCTTTTGTGACCCCATGGACTATAGCCCACCAGGCTCCTCTCTCCATGGGATTTTCCATGAATTCCAAGAATACTGGAGTGGGTTGCATTTCCTTCTCCAGGGGATCTTCCCAAGCCAGGGACTGAACCCGAGTCTCTTGTGTCTCCTGCATTTCACGTAGGTTAGAATAAAAGTGAATTTTATACACCAATCTTGTGTCTTGGCAACCTTGCTGAATTTGCTTATTAGTTCTAATAGTTTGTGTGTGTGCATGTGTATTCCTTAGGACTTTCTATACTTGAGACCATGTCATCCACGAATAGAGACAAGTTCACTTCTTTTTTTCCAACTTGGATATCTTTTATTTATTTTTATTTTCCCACTTCATCTTTCTCCTCTTCTTTATCCCCACCTTCTCATCTTCCTTTTACTCTCTACTTCTTATATATTTCTTCTGTCATTTCTAGAGATTGCAGCAGATAGGAAAAGAAATTGGCCTGGTCCCCCATCTTAATTCAAGTCTGAGAACTATGTATAATAGTGAAATGTAAGAAATAACTAAAATGAGAATTGTTAATTAATCTGCAGTACACCAACATAATGATACATCATACAACCATTAAATATATATGCTTAAAGAATGCTGAAGTCTATGCAAAGCACATGTGATACATTAAGTATAAAAGGCAATATTTAAGAATGTATTTGTGGTATGATCATAAAATGTACAATAGAAAACATTACTAAGTTATTAGGAAAAAACTTGATGGATATGCCAAAATATTTATCTATCAAACATTAGTAATGTAATTTAAAAATTTAAAAATACATGTCCTATTATTTGAAGGTTAGTGGCTAGTGGTTAAGCCAGTGCCTGTAACTTCTTACATGCTATGATCCCTAGGTAATATGTTACTACATTTCAGACTATTTTCTTCGTTGCTCTCTCAGCTACAGCCAAACTGGCCCCTTTTTTTTTGTTGTTGTTCTTTGAGCACATCAAAAACTTCAGGGCCTTTTTTTTTTTCTCTCTCTTTTATATTTATGGAACATTATCCTACCAAATATTCCCATGGCTTTATCCATTATTTCATTCAGGTTTCTGATCTAATTTTACTTTATCAGTCTATCCTGTAAAAAATAACAACTCTCTGTGGTCCTTTATACTGCTTTTTCTTTGTAAATCATTACTGCTGTAAGGTATTCATTCATTTCTTTCTCCACTACAGTATGAATACCATGAAAGTAAAAACTTTGTCTTGTTCACTGCTGTATCTTCAGAACCTAGACCAGTGTTTGGCAAATAGTGGGTACTTGTTTGTTAAATAAATAACTTTGTGAATGCATATCTGACATAAAACAGGCAATCTGTCATTTTATTCTGTGTTTAACTTGACAAAACATATCTGAATCCTAAATTCCTACTGAAGTTTGAGGAGTTAATATGGAGTATGGAAATAATAATGTTTCAAAGTGTAGATGTTTAAACTTGGTTTTTACAAATCATATTTTGTCTAAGAACTGCTGGCAGTGGATGAAGTTCTTATTCTATTACAGGATTGACTTTTTTATTTGCCAGAAACATTAAATAAGATAAATGAGTATATAATCATTTGTTGAGTGCCCACTGTATCGTGTTTTATAATCCTAGTTAATCATTGCTACATGTTAAACAGAGATTACTATCCTCAATTTTCAAAGGAGGAAGCTGAGGCCAAAGAAGATAAATCATTTGACCAAAGGTACAAAGAAATAAGTCACAGTCTGAATTCAAACCCAAGTCTTCAAACTCTAAGTGCAGCGCTTTTTTCATAGATTGATTAATTAATTTAAAAATGTTTATTGAGTAGTTGCTTTGTGTCAGGTTCTTTTTCTTTTTTTGCAGGAGGGTATACAATGTTGCTCCAATACTCTTGCCTGGAAAATCCCATGGATGGAGGAGCCTGGTGGGCTGCAGTCCATGGGGTCGCTAAGAGTGGGACATGACTCAGCGACTTCACTTTCGCTCTTCACTTTCATGCATTGGAGAAGGAAATGGCAACCCACTCCAGTGTTCTTGCCCGGAGAATCCCAGGGATAGGGGAGCCTGGTGGGCTGCCGTCTATGGGGTTGCACAGGGTCGGACACGACTGAAGTGACTTAGCAGCAGCATACAATGTTGAACAAAACAAAAAAAGTCCTCATGCTTTGTCATATTCTAGGGGTGGTGGCAAGAGAGAAAAACAACAACAAAGTGATAAATAATAAGTATATGAGATGCCTGATTAGATAGTGACTGATCCTAAGGAGAAAATGAAGCACAGAAGGAGATACGGCATTCTGAAAGAGGTGTGGACAGTGGTCGAGTTAATATCTTAAAAAAGCTGCTCAGGGAAGATTTAACTGAGAAAGTGACATGTAATCTACAGTATTCTGGGGGAAGAGCATCCTCAGAAGGGGGAAGAAGTGTAAAGGCTCTGAGGCACCTGTGTTCTTGTGTATATGAGGAAAAGGAAGAAGCTAGTGTGGACGGTGTGGGGTGGCCATGGTGGAGAGTGGTAGAAGATCAATGTCAGACAGGCAAATGGGAGGGAATTCAATAGCTGGGATTTTGTAGGACTTTGGTTTTTACTGTGAAGGAAACAAAGAGATGTCGGACAATTTTGAGCAGTGAAGTGAGGTGATAATTTATGTTTTAAAATAATCTTGTGATTTATGTTTGTTGAACAGATTTGGCTTGGAAGACCAAAAGTTTAGTTTTCTCTATCCAAAGTCTGAGATGCCTGACACATCGAGTAGAAATATGGAGCAGGCAGTTGAATATAGAGTTTGGAATTCAAAGGAGAGGTCTGAGCCGATGATATAAATTTGGAAATTGTCAGCACATTGATCATATTTAAAGTAATACATCTGCATGAAAGGACCTAGGGAGTGAGGGAAGATAAGGGACACATCCAAAGACTGAAATCTCGGGCTCCAACATTAGGAACCAGTAAAGGAGACTGAGAAGGGACAACCTGCGAGGTAGAAAGACACCCAGGAGAATGAGGATGTCCTAGAAGCCAAGAGAAGCAAGTGCTGAAAGGAGGAGGGAACACTCAAGGGTGTAAAATGGTTCAGAACCGGGGTGTGCAAAAGGAAGAGAAGAGAGAAATGTATCTGTGGCTATGTCCTTTTCTTTCAACTAAGAAAGTTTTCTTCCTCCCCAAATTCTCTGTAAGTCCAGCCATGTGGTGATGTAAGGCAATGGACTGGGTTGGGCGCCATGGTTGACTTGTTTTTGGTGTGTGTAATCCCCCTGTCCCTCTTCTGCCCAGATTACTGATGATCCTGGCGAGGAACATTTCCATGGGGATGTGTGCATTTGCTATGTCTGGCTTGTAGGCAAGTAAATACAAATGCTGCTTTATCAATTTACAGTACAATTGCTCTGTGGCCAAAAGCAGAATTGGAAGTCTGCCTCCAACTGCCTTCAGGATAGAGGCCAAACTCCTTAGCATGCCGTATCAGCCTTCACCAGATGTCTTCATATTCCTTGCCATCCTCCTACTCTCCACTTCCTCCGTCTTACCCCACCCTCTCCCCCCACCACACAGCACCTAGGCTCCATTCACACTGGACTTCAGCTCTCCTCTAGACACACTACGCTCTTCTAGGCCTCTGCAGTGACACATGCTTTTCCTCATGCTTGTAATGCCCTTTGCCATTTTTGTGCTCAGGAAGGCACTTCTGGTCCTTGGAAGCTCAATTCATGTGGAATTTCCACTGTGAAGTCTTCCTGATCCCTAAGCTGGGATGCTTAAATTCCTTTATGTGCTTCTCCCTCTCCTGTTGAATTTATGTATTGTATTGAAATGTCTGACATTTCTCAGTGGATTTTCAAGCTTCTTACTTATCTCATTATCCCTTACTTTGCCTGGCACATAGTAGGTACTTACTGATAATATTCCCTGAGGCTCCATGGTAAAGAATCCGCCTGTCAATGCAGGAGACACAGGTTTTATCCCTAGGTTGGGAAGATTCCCTGGAGAAGGAAATGGCAACCTGCTCCAATAGTCTTGTCTGGGAAACCCTGTGGAGAGAGGAATCTGGCTGGCCACACTCCATGGGGTTGCAAAGAAGTCAGACATGACTTAGCGACTAAACAACAAACAGCAAAATGATAATAATAGCTACTTTGAAAACGCTATAGGATGCTTGTCTTTGTGCTAAGTGTTAATGCATTTTCTCATTTCATCTTCATAACGACTTTCTGAAATAAGGTTTATTATTTTCCCATGCCAAAGATGAAGAAACTGAGTTTCACAGTGGTTATGAAACTTCCACTAGATTTCAAATAGGTTATATAATCTAGATTTCAAATCCAGTTGATTTGGGGGCTTGAGTACTTAATTTCTGTTTTGTACACTTAAAGGAGAAAGGAAGGCAGGTTTAGGAATAGAAGTTTTTCTCCTAGGGTCCCAAACTCTCATATTTTTAACTTTCATTAATTTTTAAGTGATTCTGCCTTACATACCATTTTTCTAAACAGTTATGTGGCATCCTTTCCACTTTCACCTGTATTGCAATAGTCCTGTTTGTTCACCCAGGAAGTGTTCAGTATGATCTGTGCACTGGGCACACCCAGACACACAACTGTAGCCAGGCCTGAGTCTAGACAAAAGCTTCGAGTAGTCAGGTGTGGGGCAGGAGACAGGGGGAATCAGTGAGGAAGCAGGCTACTGCATTGTGCAAGTCCTGGAAGAATTAATCTCACTGTGATCTCATGTGAATGGTGCGCTGAGGGCAGATGGTAGAAAGAGATGGGTGAGTGTGGTGGTCAGTTGTATGTGTCCACTTGGTTAGGCTGTAATCCCCCAGTTAATCAAATATTCATGTGGGTATTGCTGTGAAGGCAATTTATAGATCTGTTTAACATCTGCTAACAGATGTTAATTTATAGATCTGTTTACAATCTATACAATTTATAATCATTATTATATTATTATATTGACATAAAAATAAGTATAATAATACAATATATAAAGATAATGCATATATATATATATATCTCAATACAGATATTGATATATCTAGCCTCTTTCACTTTCATCAAGAGGCTCGTTAGTTCTTCTTCACTTTCTGCCATAAGGGTGGTGTCTTCTGCATATCTGAGGTTACTGATATTTCTCCCGGCAATCTTGATTCCAGCTTGTGCTTCATCCAGCCTACTGTTTCTCATGATGTACTTTGCATATAAGTTAAAAGCAAGGTGACAATATACAGCCTTGT
>SJYV01046962.1:483558-560844 GCA_006410875.1 Neotragus pygmaeus
GTTTCTCAAGAGGCAGGTCAGGTGGTCTGGTATTCCCATCTCTTTCAGAATTTTCCAGAGTTTATTGTGATCCACATAGCCAAAGGCTTTGGCATAGTCAATCAAGCAGAAATAGATGTTTTTCTGGAACTCTCTTGCTTTTTCCATGATCCAGGGATGTTGGCAATTTGATATGTGGTTCCTCTTCCTTTTCTAAAACCAGCTTGAACATCTGGAAGTTCACGGTTCACACATTACCGAAGCCTGGCTTGGAGAATTTTGAGCATTACTTTACTAGCATGTGAGATGAGTGCAATTGTGCAGTAGTTTGAGCATTCTTTGGCATTGCCTTTCTTTGGGATTGGAATGAAAACTGACCTTTTCCAGTCCTGTGGCCACTGGTGAGTTTTCCAAATTTGCTGGCATATTGAGTGCAGCACTTTCACAGCATCATCTTTTAGGATTTGAAATAGCTCAACTGGAATTCCATCACCTCCACTAGCTTTGTTCGTAGTGATGTTTCCTGAGGCCCACATGACTTCACTTCCAGGATGTCTGGCTCTAGGTGACTGATCACACCATCGTGATTATCTGTGTTATGAAGATCTCTTTTTGTACAGTTTTTCTGTGTATTCTTGTCACCTCTTCTTAATATCTTCTGTTTCTTTTAGGTCCATACCATTTCTGTCCTTTATTGAGCTCATCTTTGCATGAAATATTCCCTTGGTATCTGTAATTTTCTTGAAGAGATCTCTAGTCTTTTCCATTCTATTGTTTTCCTCTATTTTTTTGCACTGATCACTGAGGAAGGCTTTCTTATCGCTCCTTGCTATTTTTTGGAACTCCACATTCAAACGGGTATATCTTTCCTTTTCTCCTTTGCTTTCAGCTTCTCTTAATTTCACAGCTATTTGTAAGGCCTCCTCAGACAGCCATTCTTTTTCTTGGGAATGGTCTTGATCCCTGTCTCCTGTACAATGTAACGAACCTCCATCTGTGGTTCATCAGGAACTCTGTCTATCAGATCTAGTCCCTTAAATCTATTGCTAACCTCCACTGTATAATCATAAGGGATTTGATTTAGGTCATACCTGAATGGTCTAGTGGTTTTCCCCACTTTCTTCAATTTAAGTCTGAATTTGGCAATAAGAAGTTAATGATCTGAGCCAGAGTCAACTCCTGGTCTTGTTTTTGCTGACTATATGGAGCTTCTCCATCNTATTGTCTAGAAAGGCCTTTTATACCTTTTTGATTGTACATAGAGATCAATGGGTAATACAAAATTATGCAGCATTAGCAGCCCAGACTCTTATCAAAACCAGGCTTTTCTCTGTGCACACCTAGTTGTATACACAAGTCTTAGGTGATTTACATCATCTTCCAGCCAAAAGGGCCAATTAACATTTTACAGCTTTTTTTCTGATAAGGGTTTGTCAACCAGAAGACTTATTTGTGTTGATTTTCCCAAAGTCTGGTGCCACTCTCAGAAAACACTAAATAAAGTTACATTCTTACATAGCAAGACACAAGAGGAGTGCAGTGGCATATAACAAAGAGAAAAGTAATTAACTCAAAAGTCTAGTGTTGCTAACATAAAAACTACTATATATCTTTTTCCATATCCTGTTTACATTGATTAACATCCTCCCAGTGTTCTTGCCTGGAGAATCCCAGGGACGGTGGATCCTGATGGGCTGCCATCTATGGGGTGGCACAGAGTTGGACACAACTGAAGCGACTTAGCAGCAGCAGCAGGTGCCTAAAAGATAAAGAATATGGAGGCCTGGCAGCAATCATTGAGTCAACAATGAAATCTGTCACCAATATGATTTTTAGCTCTTAGAAAAGGCTCTGTATCTTTAAGATGCTTTAAGCTTAGTGCCTCTTGCAGCTGGGGGGCTGTAAGCAATTCACAAGCTGTAAGAGGTCCAGGGGAACCTGTTAGGCAAGCTAGAGAGTTATAAAAGGGGGTTTGAACTGAAACATCCCTTTCAAATGCAGAAAACTAGAGCCCTGAGTTAACTTTTTCCAGAGAATGTCAGAAGAGTGGAAAAGCAGGCAGATTCTTATTTTTGGGGGTACATGCTCAGGAAATACCAGGGGAAAAACCTGAGATCTGACTCTCCTTGCCCATCAGATCTCTGCCGCATGACCTTGTCACAGGTGGGATTCCTCAGGCTGGCTCCCAGCAACCTACCTAGACAGCATATTAAAAAGCAGACACATTACTTTGGCAACAAAGGTCCATCTAGTCAAAGCTATGGTTTTTCCAGTAGTCATGTATGAATGTGAGATATGGAGTATAAAGAAAGCTGAGCACCAAAGAATTGATGCTTTTGAACTGTGGTGTTGGAGAATACTCATGAGAGTCCCTTGGACTGCAAGGAGTTCCAACCAGTCCATCCTAAAAGAGGTCAGTCCTTGGGTGTTCATTCAAAGGACTGATGTTGAAGCTGAAACTCCAATACTTTGGCCACCTGATGTGAAGAGCTGACTCATTTGAAAAGACCCTGATGCTGGGAAAGATTGAAAGTGGAAGTAGAAGAGGAAAACAGAGGATGAGATAGTTGGATGGCATCCCCGACTCAGTGGACATGTTTGGGTACACTCTGGGAGTTGGTGATGGACAGGGAAGCCTGGTGTGCTGCAGTCCATGGAGTCTCAGAGTCAGGCATGACCTAGCGACTGAATTGAACAGAACTGATTATATATACCCCTGATAAGATAGTGATAAAGTGACCCTTTACCTCTGTGATTTTTCTCTCCCAAACACATAATCCTCAACTAGACAAGAGAAAAACATCAGACAAATTCCAACAGAGGGCATCTTACAACACACCTGAGCAGCATGCCTTAAAACTGTTAATGTCTTTAAAACAAGGAAAATAGATAACTAATAAAACCTACTGTGTAGCATGGGGAACCCTACTCAATACTCTATAATGACCTAAATGGGAAAAGAATCTCAAAAAGAGTGATATATATATATAAAACTGATTCACTTTGCTGTACAGCAGAAACTAACACAACATTGTAAATCAACTATACTCCCAACAAGATATTTTAAAAAAGAAACAAAAATAAGAAAAGTCAGAGAAACTGTCACAGCCAAGAAGAGTCTAAGAAGATATGATGACTAAATGCAATAAATTTGGTATCCCTGTGGTATTCTCTAACAGAAAAAGGACATTAGATAAATCTAAGGAAATATTAATAAACTATGGACTTAATTTGGGCTTGCCAGGTGACTCAGTGGTAAAGAATCTACCTGCCAATGCAGGAGATGCAGGAGACATAGGTTTGATCCCTGGGTCAGAAAGACCCACTGGAGGAAGAAATGGCAACCCACTCCAATATTCTTGGCTGGGAAACCCCATGGACAAGGGAGCCTGGCAAGCTATAGTCCAGGGGACCACAAAGAGTCAGACATGACTTATCAAGCAAATAAGGACAACAGCAAATGGACTTTATTTAATAATAATGTATCAATATTTGTTCCTTAACTATAACAAATGTACCAGTCTATGTAAGACGTTAATAATAGAGTATACTTCCTGCTGCTGCTGCTAAGTCACCTCAGTCGTGTCCGACTCAGTGCTACTCCATAAATGGCAGCCCACCAGGCTTCTCTGTCCCTGGGATTCTCCAGGTAAGAACACTGGAGTGGATTGCCATTTCCTTCTAGAGGGGAGGGTATATGGTAACACTGTGTACTATTTGCTTTATTTTGCTACAAATCTAAAACCTTTCTAAAAAAAAAATGTTAAAAAAACACTTAGGATAAAAAAGGGAAAAAGAATAAGGGCCTGCTCTGGTGCCATCTATGGGGTCACATAGAGTCGGACTTAGTGACAGCAGCAGCAGCAGCTGGTGGTATAGGGCTGTAGAGTTAAGTACATGCACACACGCACACACAGATCGACACCTTATAACAATCTGTTAAAACAAAGGCTAAGATTTTGCATGGTAATTATGAGGTGTCACTTACCTCTTACCTGACAGACCTTCCTGTTAAGTCATTGGCTACTGGAGCTTGGTTATTGATTCTCATGCCTATGGTCTCTGGGAGAGAGAGGGAGAAGGAGAGGAAAGGAGATCCTGGGTACTGTGCATACTTGGAGTGCTTTTCTATGTCCTTGAAATCTTCCTATTGTTTATTTATTTATTTATTTATTTATTATTTATTTTATTTTATATTTATATTATATTTATATTATTTATATTATATATTTATTATCATTGAGATAGTATGAAGAAAGAGTGATGGAGAGAGTAAGTACTCACAATCTGGAGGCTCAGGGCCTCCTAACCCTTAATCTTCAAATTCACAGTTGCTACAGATGGACGGTAAATACTCTGTAGAAGGAGGGTATTATTCCACATGAAGTTTAGTATGCTGTCTTGACATATTCTATTCAGTTTATCTAGCAATGGTTCCAAACTCTAAGAATCTTGAGTTACTGAAAACAACAGAAGTTTGAAAAAATGGTGAAAAAAATAAAAAAGAAGACATTTTGGGACTTTAGGTTCAGAGTCAGCTGTGCCTAAATTGAGAATTAAGAGAAACTGAAGGGCTATTGTAGAATACACTAGAAAACAAGTGAATAGTTTATATGGACACATATTTTCCAAGCCAAAATCAAGGCACAAGGCTGGTGAGCATGAGAGAATTCAAGCAACAAAGGGATGAACATTTTCACCTGAAGCTACCTTGGGAAATCTGGGACAGAGTCAGCGAACGAAGGAAGTAGGAAAAAGCAAACACAGATGAATTAAGTAAAGGGGAAATAAGCTGTCAATCTTACAAGTCCTGCTTATCTTTTGTGATTGATATGCACAATTTCCAAACCAATATGCTTTGTTCTTTTCAAGCTAACTAAACCCCTATGTGGAAAAATGCCTAGCTACAACAAGTATTTCCCAGCCTTCCTTTCAGCTGTGTGTTGCCACGTGACACAGTTCTGGACAATCAGATGTAAGCAGAAGTTCCTGGGAGAGGCTTCTAAAAAGAATTAACTCTTCTTTGTCCTTCTGTTTTCAACTTAAACAGGAACTCAACATTTGATATGAAGGAACGATCTTTGCACAAGGAGGCTGCTGAAGAAGGGAAGATACCTGCAAAGGAATAATAAACAGTGAAAAGTTAGAAAGTATCTAGATCCTTGAGGACATCAGAGTGTTATCACACCATTCTTAGAAGGCCAAACTCTGGACTCATTTATATGACAAAAATGAAGCCACTGAATTATTTAGGTTGCTATTTTTACGTTTTGTTTCCAGTTGATCCTGACTTTAACACACATACCTCTTAAGAAGAGCATCTTTTGCATATTACCAAAATTTTCCTATGCAATGACTGAGAGCAGGAACTGTCAGAACTAATAGGATCTCTGCTACAGCCTGTTAAGAATAGAAATCTTTCTGAATTGACCTCAAATGAAGTTTGCTATCATTTTGGTTTATTTCTTAACTGAAAATGATAGCCCTGTAGCTAAGAGACAGCATGGTGGGCTTATGTGAAACAACCATTTAGTTGCCATCAGCTTGTGTAATCTCAGGCAACTGTCAGACTTTTTGTACCTCAGTTTCTTCATAAAATGGATGAGGTTAACAATACTTAGCTCACAAGAGAGTTCTGAAAATTGAGTGAAGTATGTTGTGTATAAAATTTAGCATGGTTCTTGGCTCATAGCCAAGCAGTAAATGGTGGTTATCATGTCAAATGCATTTTTTAAAAAAGCTTTGCAAATTATAAAGAGTTATACAAATATAGTATTCTGATTATAACTGGACCTGTTTTTAAGCTATTACTGCCTTTTAGCTCCAAACCAGTTTCTAGATTCAGAGCAGCAGTCCTGGGGCTGAGACTCTGCAAACCACATCCAGCTCTGCCCTGAGTTTCCTGTTCCTCTCCCATCAGGGATCATTAGAAGGAGATGGTAAGGCTGGAGGAGAAAGCCATGCTCCTTGATTGCTTCCAGATCTTTTCCTATGCCTGTGAGCTGTGCTCTGCCGGTCCTTTTCTACCCAGTGCAGCAGCTCCTTACCTAAGTCAGAACTGAATCCGGTTTGCAGTTACTGTGATGCTTTCAAATCAGAGTCACCAGCACTGATCACACCTTCTTTATGTCTATGTATTTATGTATGAAGGTATTTATTTATTTTTCATATTTTTCCATCAGATTTTTAAAAAAGAGTGGATTTTGTCCAGAAAAACATGGGAATTGGGAAAAAAAAAAATAAATGGAAGCTGTTTTGCTATTTGTTTTATAATACAAGAAATTTCAGAGTGTCCTGTTCAAAACAACACAATAAAAGTTCAAAGATTGAGGTGTTCCCTTAGGCGAGGCTGAACATTTCAGCCTCTGGTATGTGGAATTTAGGTTGAAGTCCCTCTTTTTGGCTGGATCACTGGGTGCGTGGCACAGCCCATGTTTCCAAACAGATCTGAACAGAAGAATAGCCACCTGGCTCAGGTAGAAGTAGATCAAGTATTAGTTACAGACATCACATAAGTACCAAGTTCCTTCCACGATGCTGTGCCAAGTGGGCTTGTATTTGTCAAATACCCTTCTCAGTGTTATATTTCTCCAAGGACTGAATAGCCCACTCCACCAAGCCCTGTTGCATCTCCTCCAATATATTTGCATTTTTGATTGAGGCCTTTCAGGTACACAAGGTTACCTTGGGTGCAGAGGCTGCCCACCCTGCAGAGTCCCTCCTCCAGGCTTCTAAATTTCAATAATTTCAACCTCTTTGTTCTTCAGCCATAGGGGTGTTAGTGGTTTCCTGCAGTTGCTAACCTCTGTGAGGAAGCCAGCCCATACTGGCTTGCAGAGTCTGTCGTTAAATTTTCAGGAATTTTGCAAGTGAGATGTTCAGCTGTTGGTAGCTGGAAATCTGCCACCATGGGAGTATTTACACTATGGAAATTGGCAAATGCTACAAATGAGATTTCCCCAACCAAAGATCTAGTTGTAAACACTTAGCAGCCCACTACTAAATAGAGTTCTCCTTTTACTCCTTCAGTTACCTAGTCAATTACTTTGTATATGGTTGGTGGTTCAGATGGTAAAGAATGTGCCTGTAATGCAGGAGACCTGGGTTCGATTGTTGGGTTGGGAAAACCTCCTGAGAAGGGAATGGCTATTCACTCCAGTATTCTTGCCTGGAGAATTCTATGGATAGAGGAACCCAGCAGGCTATATATAGTCCATGCAGTTGAAAAGAGTCAGACATGACTGAGTGACTAACTTACACTACTTTTCAAGAATACTTTACATTGACTTCTCTCTGCTCAATTAACTAGTGTGGTTTCTTTATTCTAGAAGGACCCTGAATGATACGTTACCTTGTAGAGTTGTGCCTCTATCAATCCTAGTTGTCCTCCAGGAAAACTGGTAAATGTGTGTAGTTTTGTTTTGACAAATATCTTCTGTAAAAAGTGCCTAACACCTAGGATTTTATAAATAATCAATAACATGAGTTGTATTACTCACATTAGTTAACTTCAATAACATGAGTTAATGTTGGTTCAGAGGCTCCAGTAGTCATGTGGAAGGCTATCTTGTGTATTTTAGGATACAGTTTGTAATTTTTTTTTTCTGTAGAGAAGGGAAAGGGATATAGCTAATAACCACACTTTTTTTTTTTTTCTGAGCAAAGAGGATAGCATGTTTTTTGAACAAACAAAACAAATAAAATCCTGTTCTCAATATGTTAGGCTAAAAGAAACAATATTTCCTATTCTGGCACTTGTGTAGATTGGGTCAGGTTCTAAAAACAAGCTATATTCAATACCTCTGAATCCTTAAGATGAATCCTCTGGCTCTTGATAACTATATACTTATGATTACAGTTTTCAAGTTCCATTTTAACTGCATAATTTTGCTTATTAGACTTGGAACAACCTTCCATTGGTGCTCCAAAGCTTTGATCTTTCTCAACATGTGTATGAGACGCCACCAAGTTATATTCTGAAAAAAGATGCCAACATTCCAGCATAATCATCAAAATAACTTGTAAGAAAAAGCAAACTTTTCACACAAATCCTATATTTAAAGATGCCTTCCTTCCAATAACATTTGTTAAGCGACCATCTGTTTGCCTTTGATTATCATCTGGACCACTAATAAGCGAGTTTAATCTGAGCAGTGTTATTTGCACGCTATTTCTAAATTTAGTGCCTTTCAAAGAAGTCAGCAAGGCTGGCCTCCAGGAAATATTGCCTTTGATGTAACATCTGGTTTTCAGGGAATTTCTGTGTAGTGCCCAATCAGAGGGCGGACTAAAGGGCAGTGAAACCAAGTGACTTGCCCAGAGTCATGTAATTAGCTACTGACTTAACCTGGATTACCTGTAGTTTCTATCTGTTGCTTGAAGTCCTAGCCTGCTTATTTCCATTCTCTAAGTTGTATAGAGACTGTACACATAGACATAGTCAGTCCCCTCCCTTCATGAATAGATGTGTGTGGATCTTTACGACTAATTACAGATTTATTTATTTGCATCTTTCTTTTTGATGTTTCCTCCCTGTAACTTGAAAAGAAAGGAAAATTTCCTGTTATCCTCTGCTTTGTTAAAAAAATAATTTGAAGTAACAGTGAATTGTTATTTACTGTAAAATCTTCTTTAGAAGTGAACTGATCTTTTTTCTTGCAAGGAAAATGGAGAGTTAAATTGTATGGACAACTCACTTGATTTGAGGGCAACTGGAAGGCATCATCACTGGCATCATCAATGTTCAACCTTTCCCCCTTGTCTTGGCTTCTCCATTTTTCCCTCCTTTCTCCTTCCCTGGGCTGGAGATCACAAAGCTGTCAACACCTCAAATGAAAGATTGTAACGAAAGTTCAAGGTTATGATGCTTTATTATAAAAGCAATTTTTTTTGTTACTTTACTGAGTCAGTACATTTTATAATCATTATATGATTTTAATAGCCTTGGACCAATTATAAAAATGTGTGTGTGTGTGTGTGTGTGTGTGTGAAGAAGCTTAGTCATGTCCGACTCTTTGCGACCCCGTGGACTGTCACCCACCAGGTTCCTCTGTCCATGGGATTCTCCAGGCAAGAATACTGGAGTGGGTTGCTATTTCCTTCTCCAGGGGATCTTCCCAACCCAAGGAGCTAACCCAGGTCTCATGTATTGCAGGCAGATGCTTTATCCTCTGAGCCACCAGGGAAGCCAATTAAAAAAAAAAATATATTCAATCTAATTAGTTCTTTTAGCTTTAAAGGTATTTTCACACTTATGATTTATTTTTAATCTTCTTAGTTTTCTGTTATAAAACAATTTGCATTTTATGTATGCTTAGAATTGTTTTTTCATCACCTAAATATCGTTATAATTTTTATACAGGGAGCATAACTTAATATCTTATAAATTAAAAAATTAAAATTTTAATCTGACAAATTGGGGTTTAAGTCTCAGCTCTACCAGCTACATGACCTTGGGCAAATCACTAGATCTTTCTAAACTTCAATGTCATTTAAAATATCTGTCTCATAACACTGAGAAAGAATGAAATGAGATTATATGTAAAGCTGTTAGCACTGTGCTCTGATACACATTAAAAGGTCAGGAAATAGTCCTCAATTTTCTTTCTTTTTTTTCCTTACAAAGTACATTAGTGTCCTGTGCTTGTTCTTGCCTATTAAGAGGTCTTATGAAAATCACAATCACATGTGATTGGGAGTGAGTGGGATCTTGGAAACTTGAGAAACTGTGATTAGAAGATTAAATGAAATGGTCTACTGGAGACTTCTGTGTTTGGCCGGAGATCCATTTCTTTTGCTTTGGGTGATGCTGCCCTCATTGCATTTAAGGGAGTTCCTTTACAGTCAGGCAAGTGACAGGCCTTCCCTTAGCCAAGGGCTGAGCATAAGATTCAAACCATTGCAATTCTGCCAACTCCTTTTTTAGGACTTTGAATCCTGGTGAAATAACACAAATGAAGGAAAATTGTTAAATTACGTGGGGCCCTGAAGTGACTATCAGAGGTCAGAGTATGCTGAGTGGCTAAGAGCAGAGACTCATTAGCCAGATAGCCTGAGTTCAGACCCCCTACCAGTCCATTCTGAAGGAGATCAACTCTGGAATTTCTTTGGAAGGAATGATGCTAAAGCTGAAACTCCAGTACTTTGGCCACCTCATGCGAAGAGTTGACTCATTGGAAAAGACTCTGATGCTGGGAGGGATTGGGGGCAGGAGGAGAAGNATTTCTTTGGAAGGAATGATGCTAAAGCTGAAACTCCAGTACTTTGGCCACCTCATGCGAAGAGTTGACTCACTGGAAAAGACTCTGATGCTGGGAGGGATTGGGGGCAGGAGGAGAAGGGAACAACTGAGGATGAGATGGCTGGATGGCATCACGGACTCGATGGACATAAGTATGAGAGAACTCCGAGAGATGGTGATGAACAGGGAGGCCTGGCGTGCTGCAATTCATGGGGTCGCAAATAGTCGGACACGACTGAGCGACTGAACTGAACTGAACTGAACTAGCTAAATGACGGTAACTAGGACAAGTACTTAACCTCTTTAGGCCAGGTTTCCTTATCTCTACAGTGGAGTCATTAATAGTACCTAATTCACAGGGTTGATATGAGAATTAAATAAGTTATAATATCTAAAGGGTTTAGGATGTGCCTGGTACATCTTAAATACAGTATATATTATAATTGAAGTTGCTAACACTGGGAATATCATTATTCTGTTCTTGCCTTGAGATATCCAGACCTACCTTACTTCCTGTTCTTTCCTGGTCCTGGTTCTCCAGCCTTCCCTTTGACTCTTAGAGAACTTCCCAAAATTCTTTTTATGAACTTCTTTACTGCCTAAGGTAGCCAGAGTTGGTTTCTTCCTTGCAACCATATGATCTTAACCAATAAGAATGGTCTTGAGAAACGATGACATCCCGTCCCCTATTTTTATTGGTTTTTAATATAGATTAGAAAATTAAGCAAAATCCCTTGGGTGAGCTCACTCAGCATGTAAATGGAAGTAGGAAGTATTTGGATTAGTGTCGGATTATCCTGATGATTGGTGCTATTCAGTTCCTAAATTGTGTTAGACTCTTTGCAACCCTGTGGACTGTAGCCCACCAGACACCTCTGTCCACGGGATTTCCCAGGAAAGACTACTGAAGTGGGTTGCCATATCCTTCTCCAGGGGATCTTCCTTACTCAAGGATTGAACCATGTCTGCTGCTTTGCAGGCAGATTTTTTATTGCTGAGTCACTTGGGAAGCCCATCCTGATGACTACTCATGGACTTTTTCTATTGAACCAAGATTATGTTTAGTATGTCCTTACTCTTTCTTTCTTTATAACAACCCCTCCCCAGATTCTTGTTACTGAAACTTGCCTAATTTGTTTTACACATTATTTTTGCTTTCATTTCATCACCTCTGTCATTTAATTAGTTTTTACTCTCCACTTGACACAGACCAAGGCATATATAACTTGGATTTCACTGATCTTTCAGGACTCAGTTAGGACTCAAAAGATACTTGATCTTTATACTCCTCTCCACTAGTCTTATTCCTATCTTTTTGTTTATAAAAACCTTATTTGTTGACTTAGTCATTGGTTGTTTCATTTATTCATTGGTTGTTTCATTTATTCATATATTCATTTACTCAGTAGACATTTATTGAGCATCTATAACTTGTTATAAGCTGTTCTAGATCCTGAGGATATGGCAATGAGCAAGGTGATTGTCATTCACTGTGAGAAATTTATATCCCCAGTGGATTTATGGGTATATAAATATAATAGTATGTTACACAGTGGTTAAAAACTATCAAGAGTAAGAGGATGGAGAGGGGAGGTTCTTATTTCATATAGGGTATTAAGGAAGGAACATTTGAACTCAGAATTGAATGAAGTGAAGATGAGAGCCCTGTGAATATCTATGGGAGGAACATTCACTGAGATGGACATATGTTTGGAATATTTGAGGAGTAACAAAGAGGCCAATATGGCTACAGGAGAGCAAATAAGAAGAATGGTAAGATCTGAGAGGTAGCAGGGGCAGCTTATGTAGGGGTTCAAATTCATAGCAAGAACCCTGAAGTTTTTTCTAAGTGCAGAGGGAACAGTGATATCATAGAGACCATTTACAATATGCGTGCCATCAGACTGTTAGCATCTCTTTCTAACCTTGTGTTTGGTGATGTCACACAGGTTATTAAACATTGACAAGTGTAAAACTGGATGAGAGCTTTCTGACTGTTAAAAGATCAGGGTGTGGCACAATCCCATTTATCTTTTAGAAGGATGACTCAGACTGCTCTACGGAGAGCAATGTGTTTGAGGCCAGGAGTGGCAGTAAGGAGACCAGTTAGGAGTTTACTGCCACAGCCCTGGCAGTGCTGATGCTGGATCGAGTTTGGGAGAAGTGGTATGTTATGCAGGAAATTTCAGAATATAGGATATATTTAGGGCAGTAGATGCTTAAGAATTAAATAAAGGGTGTGAGGGAAAGTGAGGATTCAAGAGTGACTCCGAATTTGTGTTCTCAGCACCTGGCTTAATGAAGGTACTGATTACTGAGATGGGGAAGACTTGGGAAACAGCAGATTAGAGTAGGAAATTATATCCACAAGTTGCAGTTTCAATCTCTGTTTCCAGAGTAGAGAAACCTGAGGGACAAAGAACAATAACTACTGGGAAGGACAAGCATTGTTAAAAGGCCATACAAGAGGTGGTTCAATCTAGAAGTTGTCAATTGTCCAGCTCATTTTTGAGAATAAAGAATTGTAATTGAAATCATTGAGGGCAGGTATTAGCCTATTAGACAAAGAGTTGGTCACTTTGTTCTCAAGTATAAGTAGGTTTCTACCTAATATTAAAAATATACCTCTTGTATAAAGACCTTGAGCAAACACATATACAGAAAAACATTTAATTAATGATTACCTTTATAAACCAGAGTCAGGTTCTTTCAGTGCCTAAAGGAATTACTAATTATAAAGTTTTTATAAGGGCTCTTTTGGGCCACACTCTTACAGTGGTGAAAATTTCCTGGAATAATCATTAAGAAAAGGGGTGCTGGAACTCAAATGCCTGGGTTCACATCTCAGCTTTGTTCATTTCCAACTGTGACTTTGGATAAACTGATGGAACAGTCTCTATTTGCAATTTTCAGATTTATTAACAGAGGGGAAATTCCCATGGCCTACCATATGTTAATTTTTAAAACTTCTTTTCAAAGGTGACAAATGTGACTTTTGCCTACATTCCACTGGCCAATGGCAGTTATGGTCAAGCCTGACCTCAATAGGCTAGGCATATTTAATCTTCTTAGAGGAATTTCAGTTTCCTCCAGACAGTAACAGCAAATACTTCAAACAGTGAATGATACAGACTACATGAAGGTAGTATAGACACAGGGTAAAATAACACATGGACCTCACCTTTAGTATCTTGTGATTTTAAAGCTCTGGTTACATGTTTATTATTACTGATGGCATCAAGATTCTTTTCACAAATAAAAAATTCTCATTAACACCTAGAAGGAAAAGACCAGAGAATCATATTCCTGCAGCTCACTAGAAGAGAATGACTTTCCAGTCTTTGGACGTTAGATTGTGCGATGATAGTAAATGTCTTTGGGGAGGCCTATGTTTCCGTGGGTTTAGTGCCTGGATTGTAGAATGGCTAGTTATTGGCTTGAACGTCTTCCCTGGTGGACCTACAGGCTTGGCGCAGCAGCTCTACCACTCCTCCCATCCCCCAGGTCTCATCATTTTTCTGTGAAACAAGGTGGACCAGCTGTCATCCTCTAGACTCACAGTCATGTTTTGAAGATTAATAAGTTAAGGTTGTAAAATGCCTTCAGCTACTGAAAGGTGATAAATAGAAGGCATAATTACTGGTATTTCCCCATCTTTATTTAGATTTGAAAGGCCTTTCTTGTCACCGTTGAGATTTGGACATAATTCAGCTACTGTGGTGAATTTCATTTGTTTTACCTCCTTTCTGTTTGACATTTTGCTACTCTCATGTCATCACAGTGACTTTAAAGGAAGAATGTCAACCTTAACCTTTTACGTCTCTATCTGTTGAGATTTTTGGATTGTCTTATTGTTATTTTGTGTATTATATTCTATCATTTACAAGACTGTGCTCTCAGATCTATGCTATTAGTTAGGTAACACAGAGGCATGAAGGGCAAGCTGTAGTTACAAGTTTATTGTATATAGTGCCTGTTAAGTTCATAGGGTGGCTCAATGATTAACCAACAATATTCACAAACACAGGCTTCCAGTGAGTGAGCTCGCAATCTGAGAGTCTCATTATTAATTCAAGATATAATTCAAAACAAATGTTTATTATTAATACAGTCAACACATTTTCATATAGGTACTCTCCATCCTTGGCTTTGAGCAGATATCAGAGAGAGAAAGAGAGAGAGAGAGAGTTAAGAGAAATATACTGTGTTGAGGTTGTCATTACAGGAGTGTCATTTAAGTTTGCACTATTGTGTCCATTGTGACTTTGCCTGTGGGATACAGACATTAACTGTGATGCTTCTCTAACCAGGCAACAGCTTCTCTCAAGAACATGCACATATATGGCTTCTATTTTCACCTTTTTTTTTTCTTTTTGCTTATTGCTAATGTAAGGGAATCCCAAAGAAAGGCAATGCCAAAGAATGCTCAAACTACCACACAGTTGCACTCATCTCACATGCTAGTAAAGTAATGCTCAAAATTTTCCAAGCCAGGTTTCAGCAATATGTGAACCGAGAACTTCCAGATGTTCAAACTGGTTTTAGAAAAGGCAGAGAAACCAGAGATCAAATTGCCAACATCCGCTGGATCATGGAAAAAGCAAGAGAGTTCCAGAAAAACATCTATTTCTGCTTGATTGACTATGCCAAAGCCTTTGACTGTGTGGATCACAATAAACTGTGGAAAATTCTGAAAGAGATGGGAATACCAGACCACCTGACCTGCCTCTTGAGAAACCTATAGGCCAGTCAGGAAGCAACAGTTAGAACTGGATATGGAACAACAGACTGGTTCCAAATAGGAAAAGGAGTACGTCAAGGCTGTATATTGTCACTCTGCTTATTTAGCTTATATGCAGAGTACATCATGAGAAATGCTGGGTTGGAAGAAGCACAAGCTGGAATCAAGATTGCAAGGAGAAATATTAATAACCTCAGATATGCAGGTGACACCACCCTTATGGCAGAAAGTGAAGAGGANGAATTGATACTTTTGAACTGTGGTGCTGGAGAAGAGTCCCTTGGACTGCAAGGAGATCCAACAGTCCACCTAAAGGAGATCAGTCCTGAGTGTTCATTGGAAGGACTGATGCTGAAGCTGAAACTCCAGTACTTTGGCTACCTCATGTGAAGAGTTGACTCATTGGAAAAGACCCTGATGCTGGGAGGGATTGGGGGCAGGAGTAGAAGGGGACAACAGAGGAGGAGATGGCTGGATGGCATCATCAACTCGATGCACGTGAGTTTGGGTGAACTCCGGAAGTTGGTGATGGACAGGGAGGCCTGGCGTGCTGCAATTCATGGGATCGCAAAGAGTCAGACACGACTGAGCGACTGAACTGAACTGAATGTAAGGGAAAACTTCTCTGTTGGTTCATGTCTCACCTTTAAAACTTCTTTCTACCAAACTGACTTGCATTAGACTAACTCTGATCATGAGTTGTTTGACTTTCCTTTAGCACTAATGGAAACAGGATGGTATATACATAATATAATTAAAGAGCTAGTTTATGTAAAATGCTATTATAGTTAAGCCCAAGAGTTATAGGTAAAATATGAATGAGAAGTGTTCAAGTTTTGGTTTGTTCCTGGATTCAGTCAACTGACATTTGTAAAGTACTTTTCAGAAGTCAGACCTTATGTTTGGTTCTGATTGCATCCTGCTCCTTGTTCAGAGTTCTCCCTTTGGCAAATCACTGGGTCTTTGAAACCTCAGTTTCCTATCTGTAAAATGGGAATAACACACTTTATCTTGTTAAGAGGACCTATTTTAGTTTTCTTTTGGTTGCAAGTTCCAGACTCTCCTTATTCTTATGCCTTTAACCCAGCCAGCCATTTACTAACTCAGTGCTAATAGGAAGAGGCCTCAAAATTAAATCCTTGAAATCATTTGCTGCTTATTTACTTTGACCCTTGAATCAAACTGTGGTCCTGATCTTTGTATATCATTTAATGCTGTTTGTTGTAAGTAACATATCTGGCCTGGATTTAAGATTTGGCCTCTTGGGTTGAGACTTGGTTTTTGCTCTCCATCACTTCTGATAACCCTGGTGTACTATGGAGGCTGATCAAATCTTGTCTGGTCTTGATATTCAGTCTTGCAGTTGACCAGTTGATCTTTTGCCTTGGTTTGGCCTACTCTGGTAAACTTTAAGGAGAAACTTCATAGATACGGTCTCAGCCTCATTGAGAGGGGACCAGCAAGTGTTAGAGTGTTCATCAGATTTCTGTTTGAATGGGGTTTAGGCAGAACCCAGGTCTAGTGGAAGAACTGGAGTCCTATTTAGAACTTGTGGCAGAACCAGTTATATGTTTACTCCCAAAGTGTTAAGAGAATGCCATGGCTTGGTGGGCTTATCAAAGTTTAGGGCTTATCTTCGTATGCTGGATGCAAAACTCATAGGACTAATCTACATCTCTGTGCTGGCATCTTAGTGGGGATAGATCAAAAAGTAAGTGACTGTTAGACCACAGGTTGGCGTGTTCAAGTTCACTGCAGAAAGGGAGGAAAGGCAGGTATTAACATTTTATAAACTATACAAATGTGGGTCATCATTATCAACACTATGTGGCAAACGCAGGTACTCAACAGGTATTTGCTAAATAATATCCATTGCTTTTATTGCTTAGATTTTTTGTTTTGTTTTTTAATTGATCAATTGGTTAGTGGCTTTTATGTTTATTATAAAAAGTTGTGTGTCTACTATACATTCTTATCTTATTTCAAAGCCTTACTTTTCCTCTCCAGAGAGTTCTGGCAAAGTTGTCTAGTGCTGGTAGGGTGGTAGTTAGTACCATGAAAGGGCCAGTTCACATAAAGCCTTAGGAAGAGGGAGGCTCAAGAAGTTCCGTCTAAATTTTTTTGATTGAGTTATAAGTTACCTTTAAAATTTGAATCAGGAAGTTGAGAGTTCAAGCTTTGGCTCATTTCTATTGATTAACATTTCTATACCCAATCAACAAACATTTATAAAGTGCTTATTACTATCTACCATACCACTACCTAGATTTTTTGACTCATAGTAGTATATTCACTATGTGGTGACTGGGTATAGGAGTGGGAGAAACCATGGATTCTTTTCATCAATCATCTTTATATGGTGTGTACAAATAATAGATTGGTTATGGGTTAGGACTTCCTGGGAGAAAGTAATTTAATATATGTTAATTTCTACTCCAAAAGCTTTTTTTGAGAGTTAGAGATTAAATGTGTAGGTGTAACTCTATTTCCTAAGGCTGACTAACTGCTTTGGTTCCTTGGCTGGAAGATTTGTTTAAAAGCTGAACAATATTAATGACAATGTGTATCATTTGTTATTACTCTAGCTTTGATTAAGCTAGTATTCTAAGATGCTCACTGTGTTATTCTATTTATGCTTCTATTAATAAAATCCTCTGTGATTGATCTTGGGCATGTTAACTGCATTCTCTGAATGATAATTTCTTTACCTATGCTATATAAACTTTCAGGATTGTTATGAGGACTAAATGAAACCATGCAGTCCTTGGACAGGTATTTACTGAGTATCTCCTATGTGTCAGGCTCCCAAGCATACAATAAATGAAGCAAATTTGACATTGTCCCTGCCCTCATGAAGATAACAGTCTAGAGAGGGAAACAGACATTAAACAATATAGATTGTTATTTAATTATAGTTGTGATCAGTCCTACCAAGGACCAGGGTACTATGAGAGAGTATTTTATTGAAACTGACCAAGAATCTAGAGTCAGGGAAGTAAGTTTCTCTTGGGAAGATGTGGAACACTTGAGAATGAGTAAGAGTGAGATGTGGGGAAACCCATGCAAGAACATTTCAGGGTGAGGAAGTAACCTACAGTGAGAGGAGAGTTTGGTACCTTAAGGTCGTGGTAGGACTTCACTTTCACTTTTCACTTTCATGCATTGGAAAAGGAAATGGCAACCCACTCCAGTGTTTTTGCCTGGAGAATCCCAGGGACAGAGGATCTTAGTGGGCTTCTGTCTATGGGGTCGCACAGAGTTGGACACGACTGAAGCGACTCAGCAGCAGCAGCAGCAGCAGCAGCAGCAAGATTTTAGTGGCAAGAATGAAAGGAATGCCTGTGGGCCTGGGGGATTGTTAGGGATCTGATGGTGAAGGGCTATGTAGGCTATGGTGAAGAATTCTGAATTTATATAAAGGTTATAGAAACCATTGAAACATTTAAAGTAGATTTGAATTATATTTACTTTTTATTTGACTCTGATAGCATTGTGGAGAAAACTGTAGAAGGGGTCCAGAGTGGACACAGAGAAACCATTAGGAAGTTGCAGTAGTTGTTCAAGCAAGAAATGTTGTTGCTTTAGGCCTAGGGAAGTGTCCATGGAGATGGGGAGAAGGGATGCCCAGAGTATGGTAGGATAGGGAGAGAGAGGTTAAGGAGAGTGCACAAGTTTTCTAGTACAGGCCACTGAGTGAAAGATGTTAATGATGTCTTTATTGAGAGAAGAGACATTGGAGGAGGAAAAGTTTTGGGGTAGAAAGAGAATGGGCTTCTCAGATAGCTCAGTGTTTAAAGAATCCACCTGCAATGCAGGAGACAGAGGAGAAGAGAGTTCAATCCCGGGGCCAGGAAGATCCCCTGGAGGAGGGCATGGCAACCCACTAGTGTTTTTGCCTAGAGAATCCCATGGACAGAGCAGCCTGGTGGGCTACAGTCCATGGCGTCTCAAAGAGCTGGACATGGCTGAAGTGACTGAGCACGCATGCAGGCAGACAGAGAATACTAAAGTTCATTTCACGTTAAGTTGAAGGTGGTACACAGATAATATATAAAAATTTAGAGCCCAGAAGAGAGGTCTGAGTGGAGAGTAGATTTTTTAAAATTAAAGTATAGTTGATTTGCAATGCTGTGTTTGTTTCAAGTATAAGAATAGATTTTGGTGTAGGCGGGTGGTAATTAAAGTCATGGAATGGACAAGGTGGCTTAAGAAAAGCATGTGGAGTAAGAAAAGAAACCCAGGGTCTAGGCTGTGAGGGCCTAGGATTAGGTTGTAAGGAATATATTTAAAGGTTGTGTAGAGTAGGAGGGACAGACCAAGGAGGATGGGCTAGAATGGGGAAAAAGACAACAGGGAAATCAAGAGTGTGCAGTCACTGGACCAAAGCAAAGGCAATTGTTAAGGAAAAAATGCATAAATGGGCCATCGGTATTTTTGGAGTGCTTGAAAATGTTTTAAAACTGGACTGTTGCAGTGATCTCATGATTCTGTAAATTTACTAAAAAAAATTGAATTTTGCACTTAAAGTGGATGAATTTTATGATAAGTAAATTATACCTCAAAATACTTTGGCCACCTGATGCGAAGAGCTGACTGATTTGAAAAGCCCCTGATGCTGGGAAAGACTGAGGGCAGGAGGAGAAGCAGACGACAGAGGATGAGATGGACGTGGGTTTGGGTGGACTCCAGGAGTTGGTGATGGACAGGGAGGCCTGCTGTGCTGCGATTCACGGGGTCGCAAAGAGTCAGACATGACTGAGCGACTGAACTGAACTGAACTGAACTGATGCTGTGAAGAAAAAAAGCAGAAAGAAGGCATGTAACCTTGTTGATAGTCAAAGAGGGATTGAGACAGATGAAGACTAAGAAGTATCTTTTTTGTTTTTAACAAAAGGAAGCCTTCATTAGAGAGATAGAAAAAAGATGGAAGGATGTTTGGAAGAAGTTGAGAACTGAATGGATGGTGAGTAGTGGAGTTCGTGAGGGCTGACAACCTTGTAGATACTAAAGTCCTTTGAAACTGTAAATCACATCATGTCATATTGAGTCTTTTTCCTAAAATGTAGCAAGCTCTTTCCCTGTAACAGTGATTTCTAAAGTGGAGTGCAAGAGGAAATATTAGAACTTGCAGATATTAATTTCATTAATTCCAATGTTTTTAGAAAAACCAGGTATAGGAGAAATGAGCTTTACCGTTTTAACATGCTGATTGACAGAAGTGTCTCCCTTGGTCCACATGGACTTTTCCATGAACAAGATGCGTGGTGTTGGGAGATAAATGTGAGGTCTTCACAAAGCAGACACAGGGCAGAGGTACTGCCCTTGGTACCACCTTGCTTACTTCCAGTGAAATAAGCTATATTCCAGTTCATGTCTGGGTAAGACATTTTACACTGTCAGGCTGAAATAAAGCAAACTTCCAAAAACCGGACACATGCTACATTTGATACATGCAACTACATTTGTAGCATTTGATACATGCTACAAAAAATGGACACATTTCTCAAAAACATTCTTATAAGTAAATTGCATTATCAAGGAAAATTTGAATAATTTATAAAGAACAAGAGAAACTTCCCTTCCTTTCTACTGTAAGTTGTCACTTTGAAATAACAAAACAATGATTTAACCCCACCAGAACTGGGCCAAAAGGCTTGAAACAGTTACAGTGAATTGAAATATGAATCTCATCCATTGTTGTTACTAAACTTTGTCCTGCTTATTTTCTATTGTGTGTATTGTGCCTTTGCAAGCTTGTATTTTCCAGCTGTAAAAACAGCTATAAATTCATTAAAGCCAAATATTGAAATAAACTGAATTTAGAGGCAACTTTTAAATTGCTATGTCACAGAGTGTGAAGCCAACATTTTTAGAAAAACCAGGCATAATCAGTGCAGAGCTTGCATCAAAATTATTATTTATTTATTTGTTGTAACTAAAAACATACTTAGCATTTATTTATGCTGCTCCTGCTATACTACAGCTTTCTATCTTGGTCAGTCCAGGCAGAGATTGTGAAGAAGTTAAAGTCTCTTTGTAATATTATCTTCCCCAGTTCCCATCCGTGCTCTTTTCCACTAATCTGACTCCCTTACTTATGCACCTGCTAACCCCCATCCCTGAGGTTGTTCTGTTTATTTCACTGCATAGCTATAGTTGCTGTAGGTAACACCAGTGATTGTCAGGCACCCCTAAAGCCAGCATTCTCTTACCTTACCTTGGAGAGTTTAAATTGAGAGTATGTATGAAAATCTTAAAAACTCAGCTATTTTAATACGCATACAAAAAGGAAAAGGAAAATCTGATGCATGCTACAACATGGATAAGCCTTTAAAAATGCTAAATGAAATGAGCCAAACATAAAAGGACAAATATTACATGATTTCACTTATATGAAATATCTGTGAGAATTAGATTCATAGAGAAAGTGGAGTGGCTCCGGTGGAGGGAGATGGGAAATGGGCAGTTACTGCTTCACAGGTTTGGGATGATGAAAAAGTTCTGGAAATGGATAGTGGTGATAGTTGCACAACATTGTGAATGTACTTAATTCCATGGTGTGTGTTAGTGATTCAGCTGTGTCCAACTCTTTTCGACCCCATCGACTGTAACCTCCCAGGCTCCTCTGTCCATGGAATTCTCCAGGAAAGAATGCTGAAGTGGGTAGCCATTCCCTCCAGGGGATCTTCCCAACCCAGGGGTTGATCCAATTCTCCTGCATTTCAAGTGGATTCTTTGCCGTCTGAACCACTAAGGAAGCCATGGAATATATGCTTTGAAATAGTTAGCATGGCAAATTTTATGTCTCTCTTTCTATTTTTTTAGCTATGCCTCATGACATGTGGAATCTTAGTTCCGTGACCAGGGATCAAATGTGCACCCTGTGCACATGGAGTTTTAACCCTGGACCACCCAGGAAGTCCCTTTTTNAATAGCTAGCATGGCAAATTTTATGTCTCTCTTTCTATTTTTTTAGCTATGCCTCATGACATGTGGAATCTTAGTTCCGTGACCAGGGATCAAATGTGCACCCTGTGCACATGGAGTTTTAACCCTGGACCACCCAGGAAGTCCCTTTTTTATGTCTGTTTTATCAAATTAAAAAAGGTGATAGTGGCTTGAACTAAGAGGCAGAGGAAGAGGTGGTAGGAAGCATTGGATTTTGAATTTTAGCCAATAGGATTCTTTGATGTTTTGCATTGTGATGTGTGAGAGCAAGAAAAGAATCAGGGATAATACTGGTATAATACGGGGATAATAAGTTTGTGAACCTGAGCAGCTGGAAGCACAGAGCTGCCTTTCCCTGAGATTGGGGAGACTATGGGCAGAAAAGGTAAGGGAATCAAGATTTCAGATGTGCTAATTCTGAGATGTTTGAAAGACATCCAAGTGAAGATGGTGAGTTATCCCTGTGCTAATCACTGGTCAACCCAGCTAGGCTTTCCCTTCAGAAATCCATTAGGACCTTGCCACATTGAGTACAGCACAGGGTCTGTTATTTAAAATGTATCAATTATCTAACATACTAGGACTTCCCTGGTAGCTTAGTGATAAAGAGTCCACCTGCCAATCCACCAGATTCAGGTTTGATCCCTGGGTCAGGAAGATTTCCTGGAGAAGGAAATGGCAACCCACTCCAGTATTCTTGCCTGGGAAATTCCACGGACAGAGGAACCTGGTGGGCTACAGGGCAATAATACTCAGTCATAAAAAAAGAATGTATATATGCTATTTGTGTTAACATGGACAGACTTGGAGGACATTACACTAAGTGAAATAAGTCAGATATAAATAGATAAATATTGTATAATGTCACTTCTGTGTGGAATTTAATAAATGCAACAAATTAGTGAGCATGACAAAAAAAGAGCTCACAAGGCATAACAAGGCAGACTCATAGATATAGAGAAAATCAAGTGATTATGGGTGGGCTGACGGGAGAGGCAACACCATTGGATGTAAGATAGGCTCCAGGATGCATTGTACAATATGGGATACAGAGCCAACATTTTGTAATAACTGCAAATGGAGTGTTACCTTTAAAAATTTTATAAAAATTTGAAAAATAAATTATCTGTAAGATTTTATTTGAATATATCATATGAAGCAAATAAATAAATAGATTGATGAATAGATAAATAAATACCTGAATAAAATAAAGAAGGCAGCTTTCCAGGACAATTGAAAAAGAGATGTGGGGGTCTGGTGATTATCCTTAATGCAGAACTTGTGGCTGTGTAATCTGGGGCTAATTGCACTGTTGAAATCAGTACATTTTGTTCATTATCTTCTATCACGAGGTGGCCTTAATTCACTTGGTGCTTCAGATAAAGTTTAATGGAAGAATCTCAGCATCACCTTGATCTTCCTTACCTGCCAAATTAGGGTAATATATAGCTCAAATCTAACCTGAGCTCAAAATTGTTAAATACTTCAATTTTCATCTGTGTTTTGTGTTGGAAAATAATTTTAATATTAAAGGACAGCTGTAGACTGCTAATGACTTGAATACAGTTTGACTGTTTTCATGAAGTGCTCTGTGGGATGTCAGAATATTTAATTCAGGATGTTAAAAACATCCCAAAATGTCACAATAATTATATCACAGCAGGCAATTAAAACACTGGAAAATGCCAACTGACTAAGAGTGTTCCTTGTTATTTAGGAAACTATTAAGAACCTGACATATAAAGTAAAAAATGCTGTTTATAACCCTTTATTTCAATAGACAATTTCATCATCATATATGAAATTGACACTTGATATAGTCAGGGTCAGGTTAAAAATGTAACCCAAGGTAGAGCTAGGGAAGAGATCGCTACTTGATCTTTAACTTTATATTATCTATATTCACACATTATAAAAAAATGTTGCTTGGTTTTACATATCATACCATATGTGCTGCAATACCCTCCAAACAATGGTTGTGTTAATTAAATCATATGTTGGCAGCCTTAATTGATCTGATTTTGCCATCCTAAATTATGGGCAATAGAATTATTTCCTTGTTTTTCAAATTGTACTTTTGTAAATCCTAATGGATTAACAATGTAATGCTGAAGACTAGGGGCAGTGTTTGCTTAATCCCCCAGGATTAGAGTGTCATTCTCAGTGGGGTGTTAAGCACCAACTACTATGAGCTAGAAGGGAATATGCTCAGGCAGGGTGAGGTACAGAAAACAAAGTGCATTCAAGTCCTTAAGTGAACAGTTTGCCCATGCAACCTTAACATTAACAGTGTTTATGAACAAAGAACCCACAATTAACCCAAAGCTGCATTTTGGGGAGCTATGTTCAAATTTAAAATGGTTCACCTGAAGGGGTTATATGTTCTCTTTAACCAACACACTTATGAAGGTCTTGTTAAGATATGCAGTTGGCAAGGTAGCATTCATAGAGAGCAGGCCTTATTGCAACCAGCATTTATTTTTGATTTGGGGAAATATTATGGAAAACAATTGCCCTACCTTCAAGACATGTATATAATTAAACAAGGTAATGTCATAAAGCACCTAATATGATGCCCAGTAGAGAACAGTTGTTTAAAACATTCTAGTCCCTCCTTCCTTTGTGAAAACAGACATTAACACAAAGAAATATGGTGTAGAGGTGGCATCTGGGCAGAGCATAAAATAGACTGGATAGAAAAGGAAGACAAAACCTTGGAATAATGTCCAAGCTCAGAGGCAGATTTCAGTGTTTGTACAATTTGGGGGCCCTCTTTAGGGAAAACAACACAAGATTATCAATACAAAAATTAGGAACAAAGCGAGTGCTTGAGAATGAGCAAAGCATACATTAAAAAAATCTGACAAATGCCACAAATATTCTAAAATTGAGTAAAATAATATTTTATTTTTATTAATTATCTGACTACCATACCACTGGAATACTTTCTTAATTTTTTAGATGCATGTGTTTTGATCATGTTTTCATATGACAGTAGTTTTGTAAAATCTTCTATAAAGAGAGTAGGTTGATAATTCAATCTTTTCTTTAAAATGGTAATCAAAATTTGATGTTTTCAAATTGATTTTTGATTATTTTTTTAGAATAGTTTTCTTTTTAGAAAAACTTTACAACTCACTATTGATATGCCTTGTAACTGTTTAAGTTTATTGTCAAATTTGGGGAATCATCTATCAAATTCTTCTAAATATGAGTTGTAAGATTTTAGAATGTTTCAGATTTTCTTGTTTAGTGACTAATCTTCAGGACTAGTAAAGCTCATGATACACATTAAGCAACTGGTTGTTGATGCCCCCTCTGCAGAGGCATATTAAATTAAGTGTCATCTCTGTTGACTCAAGTATTTTATTTCAAATTAGCAGGAATTTTAAATCCTTTCCCAATGTGTTCATATGACTCACTTTTCTGCATTAATTGGATTATTAAAATATCCAGGTGTCTACTTATTACTTCTATTCCAAAGTAATTATTATTTCCTCCTCTTAATTAATCATTTGGTATGATCTGAGAGCTTATTGTAAACATTTGCTATTCAATTTTAGAGTAATTCTTATTGATTTCATTTCTAATTTCTATTGCATCTATTTCATGTTTCATTGTTTTAATCTATAGTTTATCAGCTATTTTTTTAAAAAAATTGAAAGTAATAAAAGAAGATACCTGTCATAGACACTCATGTTAGAAGTCTTTAATTTCCAACTTGTTTTATGGATATGTCTTCCAAATGGCAGTAAAAGCTGTGCATTTGAATTTTATCAAATATGCCATTCTCATAAAAAAAAAAAAAAAAGGAAAAAAGCCTTTCTTAACACTGAAATGGCTTTTAGTAAGTTCCCTATATCTGGAAATGATTGTGAATAGTAAACTCAGACTAATATCTAGTCAACTGTACTTTCCATAACTGGGTTCCCCCAAGTGCCATAGCCACTCCAGTGCCAACTGACACCACAGGATGTTTAATGAAATAGACAGCTGTCTCTGTCAATTTCAGTGAAAAGTACCTTTCTTTTGCAAAATTTCCAAAACTGTGACTATGTGAACCGCTTGCCAAGGCCTTTCATGGGAGTGGAGCACTTTATTAGCTTTAAGGTAATTCTGCCTGTGTCCAAGTGTCTTAATATAGCTATTTATGATTTAGCTTCTGCAAACGTGTCCAATTCATTCTCTTACCACTTCCCCCGTTGCTTTCTCTGCCTAAGCCTTATTCAGTTTCTTTCAGTTCCTTAACTCTCACTGTGTGTGTGTGTGTGTGTGTGTGTTAGTCACTCAGTCGTTTCCGAGTCTTTTCAAACCCATGGACTGTAGCCCACCAGGCTCCTCAGTCCATGGGATTTCCCAGGCAAGAATACTGGAGTGGGTTGCCATTTCCTTCTCCACTGGACCAAGATGCTGGTGTTTAAGTCCCAGGCCATCATCTGCATGACTATGGGCATTCTTTGTAATACTTCTATGCCTCAGTTTCCTTACCTGTGATATAAGGATAGCAGTAGGACCTACCTTAAATGACTTCTGAAGTTAATTTTATTCATTCATTTACTTATTTTTGGCTGAACTGAGTCTTTGTTGTTAAGTGTGGGTTTTCTCTAGTTGTGGCAAATGGGGGCTACTCTCCAGTTGCAGAGCACGGGCTTCTCATTGTGCTGGCTTTTCTTGTTGTAGAGCACAGGCTCCAGGGCACATGGGCTCGGTAGTTGTGACTCCAGGCTCTACAGCACAGGCTCAATAGTTGTGGCACATGGATTTAGTTGATCTATAACGTGGGATCTTCCTGGATCAGGTATCAAACAGTGTATCCTGCATTGGCAAGTGAATTCTTTACCACTGAGCCAGCAGGGAAGACCCAATTTCTGAAAATTTGATAGTTCAAAACATGTGAAATGTTTAGAACCGTGTCTGATACATAATAAGCCCCTAACGAATGTTAGTTGTTATTGAAATTTGTAGTTTAATCCCAGTCAAAAAGTTTACTTATTTTAGACTAATCACCCTTCAGCTTTCTCAATGACATGATGTTTATAAGACATGAGGTCAGTTTTGAGCTAGTCAATCTAGCTAATGTATGTAAAATCCTCATTTTATAGAGGAGGACGTTAGCGCACAAAAGTCAGCTAGGCAATGTCAGGATTAGAACCCAGAAGCTGCCAGATCAAGCTGATGATAGTGGTGAGTTTAGAACCAGAAGCTTGGTGATGCATGGCTTAAAGATATATGGACGTAACGGTAGTGGAGCTGCTTTCTGAAGCTGGTGGTTGTGTTTTGCTGCTGCAGGAGCCATGCCCACTTCAAGGGTTCCATACTACTCATTACAGTTACTGTTCTGGGTATTAAGGCTCTGGAAGAGCCACAAAACAGGTCACAATAGACTTCTGACTTGTAATCCAGTCCTTACTGGCTTTATTTGAATAACAGAGAGGCTGGTGCAATGTATGGAAAGCCTGCAAGATGATTCTGGATTTGGGCTCTCAGGCTCCAGGTCCAAAAGCTGCATTAATATACCTTCCTTAAGTATTGCTTCACTTTATTTCTACACGCTGAGACCATCCTAAAAGGACAAGCCAGTTTCTCTGTGGAATTTTGAACAGAGGTATAAGGAATTCTAGGGGACTTGAGTATCTCAGACTTTAGAGCTGTTTGCTTAGAGGGACATTATACATACAGAGTTAGAAAGTAGCACTTTTTCCCTTCCTAAATCTCTGTTAGGTGACTAGCTTTAAAATGCATCCTAATGTTCTGTGACTATTTCACATGTCTTATAAGATGTTGCTCAGCCAGAATTATTTGTAAATAATTCTGCCAGGAAGACTATTTATCACTTCACTCAAAGTAAGTGACAAGTAAGTAAGTACAAACACAGATTTGGCACAATGTATTCTGCTATTTTTCTTTACCTATAACTTTAAAGGGCCACCTTTAACTCAGGTCTCTGAAAGACAAAAGATTGGTTGAGAAATGGACAGTAAGGAATAATCTATGCTTATTGTACTAAGCTCATAAGTATACACAGAACACTGCAAATAGTACAAAGATAAGATAGATATAGATAGGTAGACTGAGCGTATGGGTCTGGGTCTGGTTTTGACTTATTTCAGAGTACTTGCAGCAGGCAGTGCCTTTGTTAGAAGGGATAACACAGTGTCTTTTACTTCATTCCAACTCTGCTCATTGAAGTCAAGTATATTTTAAAAAATAAATGTTTACTATCTGATGGAAGCTGTGCTGTGCTAATTATTGTGAGGTAAGGATAACTGAGGTGCGGTTCTCATCTCCAAGCAGCTTTCTTTTGAAGGGGTTGATGGAAGTCCTGTGACCTCACCCAGACAGGAATTCTTTCTTCGAGTTATTTTGTGTGTGTTGTGTTGTTCTGCTTGGAACTGTTCTTTTATTGCCATGTTGGTTTCTCCACTAGACTGACTGCCTTTGGTATCAGGACATTTTTCCTTAGTATAGAGCAACACCGGTTGGTTAGAGTTCAATTTTTCATCATTAGTTAGTATTCAACTACTACATATTTATTAGATTAGCTATTTTTGTTCTGACTTGCTATTGTACAAATCTAAGCAAGGCCAGAAATGACAGAGTGAAGAGATGCTCTGAATAATGCCTTTTGCTTGCAATTGCTAAAGTGGGAATAGAATTATAGTCCAGTCTGGTTTGGAGCAGGAAAAAAACCCCCCAAAAACTCAAAACTGGCCGTTGCCTAGATGACTACTCCCTGTCACTCTGAAGTCCTTTCCCTTGGGAATATTTCCTGACTCTTACAAAAAGTTGCATTCCTTATGAAATAGACAGCATTTAGAATTAAGAGCTGTATCCTGTGAGAAAGTGCAATGCAGTTAGGCTTTTCTTGTTTAAAATCTCAGGTATTCTTGCCGTGAGTATACCTAAGTGAAAGCGTGTGAAGGCTGATTTATGACTATAAAGTTAGGAAATTAATTTGATTTGTTTACAATATAGAGTATNTTTCCTGACTCTTACAAAAAGTTGCATTCCTTATGAAATAGACAGCATTTAGAATTAAGAGCTGTATCCTGTGAGAAAGTGCAATGCAGTTAGGCTTTTCTTGTTTAAAATCTCAGGTATTCTTGCCGTGAGTATACCTAAGTGAAAGCGTGTGAAGGCTGATTTATGACTATAAAGTTAGGAAATTAATTTGATTTGTTTACAATATAGAGTATCTTTGCTAAATTCCCACATTTATACTATAGGGCTGTGTGTGTACACATGTTTAGATTTAAATCTTATGTTTTCCTTTTATGTTAATACTTTTTATCATATACAGGAAGAGATTTTATATCTTTTTCTCCTGATCTTCAAATATGCCCAGTGATGTAGCTGAAGTGTGTGAGATGACTACTGAACTACAGATTAGGAAACTAAAACTTAAGTAATTGACTTTCCCTAGGTAGCATGAAGTAAAGAGCAGAAATAGGATTAATTAGGTGTTTACCTCTCTAGACTCCCTTCCCCTGCCTTTAGCCAATAATTTTCAAGTTTCACTGGGGAGCCATACATTCCCTATCTTCTGTCTGTGTGAACCAGGTGGGTCTCCAGTTTCACGGCTGTATCTTTTCCTGAAGAATGGCATTTCTGTGGTCTAGCCTCAGGAACAAGATTAATTCAGAGGAGGCAAGTGACAGAACTGGGTTCAGGAGGACTCCTAGACTTTGGGGAGAGCTGTGGGAAATGGATCTCCGTTTCCTCTGGGCTTGGTGTTGGGAGAGGGTGGGGCTGGAGTCACTCATTACTACGCGGAGTCTTGGATGAAAGCCAGCAGAAGGCAGTGAGAGAAAAAGAGGAAAAAGCAACCACGTGCTGGTAACATCATTGCCGTAGGTGAGCACCTACATTGGGCCGCACCCCAAAATCTGCCTCACCTTTGGACTATTAGTTCAATCAAAACCCTTCAAGCTGGTTTGGGTTGGGTGTGTAGTCCTAACTGATGTAACTTTGTAGGCCAGTAAGCCACAGTTCCAGTTTTCAAGGATCACAGTTTTCCAGTGTAGAAAATGAAGGTGTTTTTCTAGCTTGTTGTGGCTCTGAATAATGATTCCATCTTGATTCTCTAAGGGTAATCTCAACAGCAGGCTGAGAGTGATGCATGTTCTTTGCTGTCTGACAACTTGAGTTTGCTCCTGGGTGTGATGTTTCTTTCCCTTTGGCAAATAGTTGATTATCCCAAGACTAATAAAGTCTAGGAAAGATTTACCGTAACAAAAGATTTTGACTCAGAAATGGCTCAGATGTTATGCTTTAAAATATTAGTAAAAACACTGAAGAACTCAGTCAAAAGTTGACCCTATCTAAACTATGTTCAGTCTGATAGAAATCTATGTGCTAAATCCACATGTTATTTTGGCATTAGTGTTCTTAGTAGATAAACAGAGAAATTCCTTCCACAATGTTAAATATAGTTCCAAAAGTTTAGTCATAAATATCGTAGTCCTTTATTGTTACAATGTTAAACAAAAGTAATCTACATGTAAAAAATTATTCCAGTTATTGTGCAGAAAAGGAAATAAAAACATGTTTTTCATCTATTAGATGTATAGGAAATAGTTCAGTTATTATAGTCAAAATGTGCATCATTCACTAAACTGAAAAATGCCTGAATGTTGGGGGAAGAGTCACTTTTAACACTACCTCTCTATTCACTGAAGAAAACTAGCCCTTCAAAATTGCCAGAATTGCCTGGTGACAATGCCAAATATAGGATGGGAGCAAATTGTCAATTGCCTTGTGGCCATATATATATGTTGCGTGGCCATATTTGTTGCAAATACAGTTTTACTGTTTTGGATAAAATGGCATGAATGGCCTATTTAAATTCTGATGACAAATTAGATGTTTAGGGGCTCCCAGAAAGTGATTACTTAAGGTTCCCTGAAGGCACCAGGGGTTTTTGTATTTTCATGCTGTTGCATATGCAAGTCCCCCAGGATGAAATGCCATTCCTTTCCTTCTCCACTCAAAGTGTTCCTGTATGCCTTTCAAGACGGCTCGAACACTTTGTTTTTCCTGGGCTTCCCCTCTACGCATTTGATTGCTCTGTACCTTGGCCCATGATTCCAAAACTACCTTATCTATGCTTTTGAAATTGTAGAATCAGTTAAAATCTATTCGACTATTTCTCTGCCACTGGACTTTGAACACCTCGGATTCCGAGACTTGTGTGATCTTGCAAGTGTCCAATACATATTTGCCAAATGAGTAAAAAAACATTAGTGGTCCCCATTTGAGTAAATCTTCTGTCATTGTGATGGCTATTCATTTTGAATACCTAATAAGGGCCAGGCAACTTATATACATTATAACTTATTGTAGTTTAACCCTGCAAAGGGTGTATTGTTCTCTCCCCATTTTATAGATGAGAAAACTGAGGCTCAGAGAGGTTGAGAGGCTTGCTCAAGATATCACCAGTAAGTAGTGATGTAGGGATTTACAGCTTGTGCCCTTTACTCCACATAGTATCTCCAACTTTGTTTGAAATAGTTATTTAAAATTTTTTCTAAAATGCTTCCTTTTAAACATTCTCTGAATATTCCCTTGAGGGCTCTGTTTCCTGCTAGATTTGTGCTACCTGCTTCCGTCTGCAAAATCAAATAAACCACTTTATGCAGCTCCTTCCTCAGGAAATCTGGAAAACGGAGCTGTTCTTTCTAGGAACACTAACAATTCNCATTCTCTGAATATTCCCTTGAGGGCTCTGTTTCCTGCTAGATTTGTGCTACCTGCTTCCGTCTGCAAAATCAAATAAACCACTTTATGCAGCTCCTTCCTCAGGAAATCTGGAAAACGGAGCTGTTCTTTCTAGGAACACTAACAATTCATCTCCATTTACTGGCCTGGCTTATGATTTTCAGTTTAACCCATTGTGGCTCCTGTTCCCTGGGCTGGGATTGTTGGCATGATCAGTCTGAAAAAGCTGTTATTCTCAGCAAACAGAATCAGGAAGCGGAAGCAGATTTTAGGAAAGAAGTTATTTCAGTAACTGAAGCCAAACAAACATTTTGATTAAAATGATCTAATTCCAATTCTCTGCTTTGCTCTGCCAATATAGATCTGGTCCACACCTGTTATACCCTGAAGTTCACTTTACCCCAGTGATTGCCAAAAGCTGGTTTGTGAATTTGACCTGCTTAAGGTTGTGATGAGGTTTACATCAGCCTGAAGAGATGCCATTGTGTGTGCCTCTGAATATATAGATGTACACGTGCACAACACACATACATACACTCAGTCACTGTTTCCTTTTTTGGTAATGATTGTTTTTCATGCTGAGGTTATTTCTTTCTATTGATTTCTGGAATTAAATGTCCTTTCTCTTGAGAACCTAGGATATAAATAGGGGGTAGATGACTTTCTTAATACTTCAACTTTCAAGATAAAATAAAAATGGATTAGAGAGTCCTATTTCCCTTGATTTTTAAACTAATATTATAGGACCATGAAATTTCAGTCTTGGAACCAGGTCTCACTTCTTTTTCTGGCCATAAATAACAAACCTGCTCCCCAAAATGAAAGGCTACTGCTTTCAGAATAGTTTCCTCTTCTGGACTCTGATCCTACCTGTTGTCTTTACCCTTCATTGACAGTTAGATTATGATGCCTTGCATTGTAAGTATAGATTTATAACCTAGCTAGTAAAATAGATTGTAACCACACCCAGGAAGTGTCACTTTCTTTCCATGTATTGCCATAATCTACACATAACAGATGTCCGGATGTCTTAAAGTAAGTTTAATGTCAAAACCTTGGGGGAAACTGATGGAAATTAATAAGATAATATTGACAACAGATTAAAGTTAGCACTTATTAAGTGCTTTCTATGGATAAGGCACTATTATAAGTATTCCAAGTGTGCACTTTGTTTAATCCTCCCAAAAGCCAAAGGAGTTAGGCTTATTATCATTGCCTTCATTTTAAAAGAAATGGAGATAACAAAAGGTTATTATTAAGCAATCTGCTTAGAGTCATATGGCTTTTACTTAGCAGTGATAGGTTTTGAACCCAGATGGGTTTAGCTTGAGAGCTCAACATTCCTAGCCCCATACTATGCTGCCTTCTACAAGAATCATCCTGGTGGCTGCATTTAGAGACAAATGACAGCAACAATGGCAGCAATTACAACAAACAGAGCAACTGGATGATCTCAGGGCTGCGAGTGTGCTAAGGGATTTATCTATAGTATTTTGTGCTCATAACAAGCGTATGCTATCTAGGCTCCTGTTATTCCATTTTGCAAATGAGAAAGCTGAGACACAGAGGTCTTGAGTGACTTGTCCAAAACTAGGAAGCGGCAGAAACGACGACAACTAAGCATAGGTTTGTCTGACTCCAAACACCATGGGCTATGGTGGTGCACTTGGAAGAGCTTAAAATTTGAGGCAGGAAGGTTTCATCTCCAGCATCTTCAGTAGCTGTGGCCATGCCATGACCTTGGGCTCTCTGAGATTGTTCTATCATCTATAGGGAGGAGGATATGTGTATAAGATGCTTAAGAAACAGTAATGTGCTGCTTAAACGTGATTTGTTTACATAAGTGGCAGATGCTTGTTACATTTTCTGGAGATGTAACATTTGGAGATTCAGAAAGCTCACTGCCTTTTCTCTTTCTTTCACTTGCTAACTCCCCATACTAGCAGGTACCTCAGAAATCTTTGGGCCCTTGTTGCTGAGTAGCTCTAGGAAATGTATCTGGAGTTGCTGATTTCCTCTAGCCACAGAAAGAAAACCAAGGCTGATGAGCATCATGCTCATTAAGCAGATGCTTAGTTTTACCCAGCCACAAAGATATTAGGAAAAGATATTTATAGTTGACCTTTCAAGATTAATAATTCCCGTGAAAGAGAAACTGTGGTATTCACCACAAGTGAAAAAAAGAAAATCCCGAGTGTTGAAGGAAATAATTATTTTACTGCTTGTAATGTAGTTTGTTACATTTATTAAAAATTTAATAAAACACATATGCATATCCATCACACTTAAAAGACAGTANCTGGGAGTTGGTGACAGACAGGGAGGCCTGGCGTGCTGCGATTCATGGGGTCGCAAAGAGTCGGACACGGTTGAGTGACTGAACTGAACTGAACTGAACTGACTGAATGTAGATATGTTAATCCCAGTCTACTTGGTACTTGAAAGGATGCTCAACATCAGTAATCATCAGGGAAATATAAATCAAAACCTCTATGAACTAGCACCTCATACCTTTTAGAATAGCTATTATCAAAAAACAAGAGATAAAAACTGTTGATGAAGATGTGAAGAAAAGGGAATCCTTGTGTACTGTTGGTGGCAATGTAAATTGGTACAGCCACCATGGAAAATAGTGTGGCAGTTTCTAAAAAATTAAAAATGAAACTACCATATAGATCCAACAATACTTCTTCTGGACATTTAGCTGAAGGAAATGAAATCACAATCTTGAAGGGATATCTGCACTCCTATGGTCATTGAAATATTATTTACACAAGCCAAGATATGGAAGCAATCTAAGTATTCACACACACACATGCTGAAATAGTCAGCCATTCATCATGAGAAAAAAGGAAATCCTGCCATTTGCAACCACATAGATAGACTTTGAGGTCATTATGATACGTAAAATAAGTCACGCATAGAAAGACAAATACTTGACAATCTCATTTATATGCAGAACCTAAAAAAGCTGAAGTTGGGACCTCCCTGGAAGTCCAGTGGTTAAGACTTCGTCTTCCAATCTGGGGGTCGGGTGGGGGAGGTGGCAATGCAGGTTTGATCCCCGTTTGGGGAACTAAGATCCCACAGGCCCCATAGCCAAAAAACCAATACATAAACCAGAAAAGCAATATTGTAACAAATTCAATAAAGACTTTAAAAATGGTCCACATAAAANGTTAATAAGAAACTCAAGAACGGATCTTTCAGGCACATTAAAAATCAAATGCTAAAGCATTCATAATTTTAAATGTTAGGAAATAGAAAAACTACCACGAGTTAGCATATTCCTTTTTCTTAATTTTTGATCTTCCCTTATTCTTTCTTCTGACTCCACATTAGACTGACAACTGATTTCATGTTTAGGCATCATGTGTCTGGTGAAGGTTTTCCTGTTTTATCTTACTGTTTGGAAAAGGCAAGAATTAGGAGAATCCATTTTGTCACCAAATGTGTTCTTGTTGAGGCAACTTCAGTTGAAAATCCTTATACCACAGGTTATTAAATGCTCTGTCCTTTGAATATTAAATATGCTCTTCACTGGGTGAAAAAAACCCTACAGTCTTTCTAAATGGGAGCGACTTGAGTTTTGGAGATAGGGAGGGACAAGGTGGAAGCTCCCAGAATGCAGTGTAAGTTAACATTGTGGGAATATTTACTTTAGTGAATACTTGATGCTTCCGGTTTGTTGTTTTTAGTGCAAGTAAAAAATTGTTATAAGTTATCTGAAAAATATTTTAAAATAATTTTATAAACATAAAAGCATTTCCTGAATAGTAACACCTCATCTTTTCTTTTGGAAATTGTACGTGATAGGAGGTTTTCAAAAAGATTTTTATAAAATAATGACCAGCGCCACATCAAACAACAGCCATGTTTTTCTTAGGCATTTTCCTCTGAAGTCTTTGTTCACACATTATAAGAACTTTCAATTTTAGATTATTTAAGAAATTTGAAATGCTATTACATTTATTCCATTATTATTGTTATTAAAGTCTATATAGTACCTTGATTTGGTTAATCACTACTTATTTAACCATTTCCTTATTTTTTTATAATCAGGTTTTTGTTCATTCATTTTACTTTCCTAGAAATGACAACTAGACGTTTAGGTTTTCTAAATGTTTTGTTCCATTATCCCTATAATTTCCTTTGTATTTAGGTATCCTGTTTGTTGCTTTAAAAAATATGGTCTTGATAATCACCATTAATAATATAACAAGCCAAAATATGCCTACAGGATTTTTTCCTATAGTGAACTATTTCTTTAAGACAAATTTTCTTTTCTCTGCTTGAGAAACTTTTTGGCCATATTCTATAAAGTTTTATTAATTATTTATAACCCAGCTTAAATATCTTTTTGCTGAGGTTTTCATTCATATTCTGTAGCAGTGTCTGTCACTCTGTCCTTTATACATCACTTATTTGTAGCAGAGACTACCTTGTAGTACAATTATTTTAATTAAAACAATTTACTGCCCATTATACACTGTGCATTTGTTGAAGACAAGCCCCTGAGTGTATTTTGTACATCATCCCAAATTCATAGAACAGTTTTAGACAAATTCAATGTTGATTAAATAACTGATTAAATTAAATAAAAGAGCTTGCTAGGGCCTAGACAAGTGGAAGAAGAAATAAAACACTATATTAGAAGAGGCAGGGAGAAGAGAGACCACTGAGGGCTGGAGGAGGAGAAGGCAGGAAGCCTATTTCTATTGAGCATCGTTATATATCAGGCACTGTGCCAGGTGCTTTACATACCTTATGCCATCTAACCCTGAGTAACAATGTTCTGTTGCTCTCATATTGTAGATACAAAAATTAATGTTGAGAGGGGAAGTGTCAAGATGATGGAATAGGAGGATGCAGAATTCTTCTCTCCTCACAAGCACATCCAGAATACATCTATAAATGGGACAGTTCTCACAGAACACCTGCTGAACATTTGTGGAAGACTTCAGACAACTTAAAGGACAAGAAAAATTCCCTTGCAATTAGGTAGGATGAAAGAAAGAAAAAGAAAGGAAGAAAAGAGGAATCAAAAAAAGGACCAGAAACCCTGGTGGGAAGTTGAAGGTGAGGAGAGATGTTCCTGTACTCAGAAAACCACCCCTTCACAGTGGGGAAATCAGCTGGGACAGAAATGAACCTTTAGGGAATCAAAGGAGAATGTAGTAGGTAGTTTGTGGAAGGCAAGGCAAAGTAAGAACTATACCCTTGGTCTGTACTGAAGCCATGTACACCCTAGCCTGAATATGTCTCCTGTTGTGGCAAAAATCATGTGGTCACCTCAATAGATGCAGGATAAACTTTTGACAAAATTCAACACCCATTTATGATAAAAACTCTCAAGAAAGTGAGCATAGAAGGAACCTACCTCAACTTAATAAAGACCATATATGACAAATCCACAGCAAATATCATGGTCAGTGGTGAAATGCTGAAAGCATTTCCTCTAAGATCAGGAACAAGACAAGGGTGTGCACTCTTGTCACTATTATTTAACATGGTTTTGAAAGTCCTAGCCACGTCAATCAGAGAAGAAAAAGAAACAAAGGGAATCCAAATTAGAAAAGAAGTAAAACTGTCACGTTGCAGATGACGTGATACCATATATAGAAATCCTAAAGGTACCACTAGAAAACTACTAGAGCTAATCAATGAGTTTAGTAAAGTTACAGGATACAAAATTAATACACAGAAATCTCTTGTATTCCTGTATACTAACAACAAAAGATAAAGAAGAGAAATTAAGGAAGCAATCCCACTTACTATTGCAACAAAAAGTATAAAATAGCTAGGGACAAGCCTATCTAAGGAGGCAAAAACCTGTATGCAGAGAAGTCTAAGATAGTAATGAAAGAAATCCATGAGGACACAAATAGATGGAGAGATAGACCAGGTTCTTGGATTGGAAGAATCAATATTGTGAAAATGACTTTACTACCCAAAGAAATTTACGGATTCAAAACAACCCCTATCAAATTACCAATGTCATTTTTCACAGAATTAGAACAAAGTTTTTTACAATTTGTATGGAAACACAAAAGATCCCGAATAGCCAAAGCAATCTGGAGAAAGAAAAATGGAGCTGGAGAAATCAGGCTCCTGACTTCAGACTACACTACAAAGCTATAGATTCAACAGTATGGCTCTGGCACAAAAACAGAAATACAGATCAATGGAACAGAATAGAAAACTCAGAGATAAACACATCCACCCATGGTCACCTACTTTATGACAGAGGAGGCAAGAATATACAATGAAGAAAAGACATTCTATTCACTAAGTGGTGCTGGGAAAACTGGACAGCTACATGTAAAAGAGTGAAACTAGACCACTGTCTAACACCATACAGGATAATAAACTCAAAATGGATTAAAGACCTAAATGTAAGGCCAGACACTATAAAACTCCTAGAGGAAAACATAGGTAGAATGTTCTTTGACATAAATCACAGCAAGATCTTTTTTGATCCCTCCCAAAGTAATGAAAATAAAAACAAAAATAAACAAATGGGACATAATTAAACTTAAGGGCTTTTGCACAGGAAATGAAACCATAAACAAGATGAAAAGACTACCCTCAGAATGGGAGAAAATATCTGTAAATGAAGTAACTAACAAAAGATCATTCTCCAAAATACACAAACAGCTCATGCAGTGCAATAAAAACAAAACAAAGCAAAACACAACCCAATAAAATAAATAGGTGGAAGACTCTAATAGACATTTCTCCAGAGAAGATATACAGATGGTCAACAAACACATGAAAAGAAGCTGGAGATCAGTAATTATTAGAAGAATGCAAATCAAAAACAGATTTATGGTTACCAAAGGGGAAAGGTAGGGGGAATAAATTATGAGCTTGGGATTAATGTATACTCACCACTATATAAAATAGATATTCAACAAGGATCTACTATATAGCACTGGTAACTCTACTCAATACTCTGTAATTACCTATGTGGGAAAAGAATCTGAAAAAGAATGGATATATATATGTGTATGTGTGTTAATTTGCTTCAGTCATGTCCAACTCTTCATGACCCTATGGGCTATAGTCTGCCAGGCTCCTCTGCTCATGGTATTTTCCAGACAAGCATACTGGAGTGGGTTGCCATGCCCTCCTCCAGGGGATCGTCCCAACTCAGGGATTGAACCTGTGTCTCTTTCATCTCCTGCTTTGAGGAGGAGTTGAGGAGGCGGGTTGTTTCCATTAGTGCCACCTGGGAGGCTTTCACAACCAGCAGGATGCAGAAAATTCTTTCTAAGACTTAGTTCATTGAATCCTGAAACATGGATTCTTATGCTACAGGAATAAACAAACATTTCTTGTTGGCCAAATTGTTGATTGTAATGGTTCCTATTTTGATTAATAAAGATGTGTTTGAGCCTAATTATTAATATAGTGATTTAAAATTCATGGTCTGAAACCACAGTTATGTTTGTACTAACCTAATAGTTCGGGGAAGGCAATGGCACTCCAGTACTCTTGCCTGGGAAATCCCATGGATGGAGGAGCCTGGTAAGCTGCAGTCCACGGGATCGCTAGGAGTCGGACATGACTGAGCGACTTCACTTTCACTTTTCACTTTCATGCATTGAAGAAGGAAATGGCAACCCACTCCAATGTTCTTGCCTGGAGAATCCCGGAGACGGGGAAGCCTGGTGGGCTGCCGTCTGTGGGGTCGGACACGACTGAAGCAACTTAGCAGCAGTAGCAGCAATAGTTAGACTTAGAATGAATATAGAATGCTAATAATTACTCAATGAATGTTAATATTTTTCTTTAATTTTTATTTAAATTAGATATGCAGATGACATCAGATATACAGATGACACCACCCTTATGGCAGAAAGTGAAGAGGAACTAAAGAGCCTCTGGATGAATGTGAAAGAGGAAAATGAAACAGTTGGTTTAAGACTCAACATTCAAAAAATGAAGATCATGACATCTGGTCCCATCACTTCATGGCAAATAGATGGGAAAAAAATGAAACAATGACAGATTTTATTTGCTTGGGCTCCAAAATCACTGTGGATGGTGACTGTAGGCAAGAAATTAAAAGACACTTGCTTCTGGGAAGAAAAGCTATGAAAAACCTAGACAACATATTAAAAAGCACAGACATTACTTTGCTGTTGTAGGTCCATATAGTCAAAGCTGTGTTTTTTTTTTTCCCAATATTCATGTATGGATGTGAGACTTGGACCATTAAGAAGGCTGAGCATCAAAGAATTGATGGTTTTGAACTGTGGTGTTGGAGAAGACTCTTGAGAGTCCCTTCGACAGCAAGGAGATCAAACCAGTCCATCCTAAAAGAAATCAACCCTGGATATTCATTGGAAGGACTGATGCTGAAGCTGAAGCTCCAATACTTTGGCCACCTGATGTGAAGGGCTGACTCAATGGAAAAGACTGATGCTGGTATAGACTGAAGGCAGGGGGAGAAGGGGATGACAGAGGATGAGATGGTTGGATGGCATCACTGATGCTATGGACATGAGTTTGAGCAAGCTCTGGGAAATGGTGATGGACAGGGAAGCCTGGCATGCTGCAGTCCATGGGGTTGCAAAGAGTTGGACATGACTGGACAGCAATTTTTATTTTACCTTAGAATGTAGTTGATTTACAATATTGTGTTAGTTTCAGTTGTACAGGAAAATGATTCAGTTTTATAGCTGGCTCAGACGGTAGAGCGTCTATCTACAATGTGGGAGACCTGGGTTCGATCCCTGGGTCGGGAAGATCCGCTGGAGAAGGAAATGGCAATCCACTCCAGTACTATTGCCTGGAAAATCCCATGGACAGAGGAGCCTGATAGGTTACAGTCCATGGGGTCGCAAAGAGTTGGACACGACTGAGCGACTTCACTTCACTTCACTATATATATATATATATATATATATATATATATTCAGTGTTTTATATATATATACACACTCATATTAGTTTCAGGTGTGCAGCAAAGTGACTGTTTCATATATATATATATTCATATATAACTGAATATAATTTTTCTGTTAGCTCAGATAGTGAAAAATCTGACCACATTATGGGAGACCTGGGTTTGATTCCTGGGTCGGGAAGATCTCCTGGAGAAAGAAGTGGCAATCAGCTCCAGTATTCTTGACTGGAGAATTCCATGGGGAGAGGAGCCTGGTGGGCTACAGTTCATGGGGTCACAAAGAGTTGGACATGACTGAGCGCTTAACACTTTCACACACACACATATATATATATATATATATATATGAAACTGAATCACTTTGCTGTACACCTGAAACTAGCACAGTATTGAAAATCAGCTATATTCCAAGATAAAATAAAAATTAAATTTAAGAAAACAATTAATATTCGTTGAATAATTACTAACATTTACTCTGGAGCTGGAGGAGGGGCAGAAGGGGCATTTCACTGAAGTTCAGAAGAAGAGATGGATGGGCAGATTCTGTGGAGGCACATGCACAGAGAGCAGTGATCGGCTAGTGTTACAGGAGATGGTGAAGACCAACCTGGCTAACCTGGAGAGCTTGAACAGGCTTCGGAGATGGGTAATCTGTGTTCATAGTATCACAGGCTTTAAGGATCATTAAGCCATTAAAGTTGCTGACAGAGTAGAAGGGGTTAAGGTTCTTGTGAAGGGCGTGTCTGTATAAATAATGGTTATCACTAGGCAGCCTGGGCAACTCCTGATACCCAAGGCAGGTCATATTCTCACTACTGCTCTGTTACCAGATGATTAAGGCTGAGCCCCTAGGAATTAATTTACATTGCCCAGAGCCTTTGGGAATGCTCAGTTGAGAGTTTTAATAAAATGAAAGAGATAGTTGAACAAAGAAAAATAGTTCAAGATAGAAAGAAGGCTCTGATGAAGGATTATATGAAAAAACAAAATGCATTATTTAAAAGGGAAAAGATGATTAGTAAAAGTTGATATTTAATTTTCTTTGTTTCTTTTCCATAGGACACTTCTAAAATGAAATACAGTATTTAGGCATGGGTGGTGTCTTAGTCTGTTTAGGCTACTATAACTGAAATATCATAGATGGGTTGTCTTTTAAACAAGTTTCTTTCTCACGGTTCTGAAGGCTGGAAGTCCAGGATTATTGCACTGGCAGATCTATATCTGGTGAGGCCTACTTCCTGGTTCAGAAATAGTCACCTTCAGACTGTATCCTCACATGACAGAAGGGGCATGAAAACTCTCTGGGGCTTCTTTTATCAGGGCACTAATCCTGATCATGAGGTCTCTGTCCTCATGATCTCTTCACTTTCCACAAGCCTTTCCTTCAAATACCAACACTTTGGGATATTAATTTTGAAGGAACAACATATTTGCCTATAGCAAGTAGTTATGGGCACTTTTTTGTGCTTTATAGTTGTGTCTTGTGTCCTTACCACCACCATCATCACCAAGTCAACATGTTGTGCACCTCCTGACATACAACACTGGATGCTTTGGGTACAGTAGTATGTATAAGGCCTAGTTCCTGTTCTTGAAGAGGAAATAGGATGTGAAGGGAAGGCCACAGGGGAACTAGCATTTAGTGAGCACTTTCTATGTGCCATCCACTTATATCGAGTATATACCGTGAGGAGAGATTGAAAAATATTTCTATCTTGACAGCTGGCATTGCCAAAAAAGTTATTTTAAGAAGAGAACAGTTATTTAGGAAACTTTGTTAAACTATTGTGATGGTGTAAAGTGAGGATTGGTGACCCAGTATGAAGACCATGCTATAAAGAGATGGCAAAAGTGAAAATTAAACATTTTAAGATGAGGTAAACAGTGAAAGTCAGGTATGGTGCCCCGCATTTACTACTTCTGGAATGAAATACAGATGAGCTTGATTGGCTTAATTCATGCCCCATGATTATATATACTTGTACTCAAACTTCCTAAGCAAGGAAAAGTGGTTCTGAGTTCTAGCTTTAGAGATAAGAGTCATAATTTAGGGCATTCTTTAAACATGTGAAAGTTGTTCTGAAACTGCTGGGAGAGCCAAAATATTATGGGCCTACTACAAATAAAGATTCTCTTTGAAATATATTTCCATCTCTGCTTTCTTAATTACAGAGACCTGTGAAAAATTGTGCCAGGGATTACCGTGTACAGAAATACTAGCTGTTCAATGCATAACTCCTAAGGATGTGCCATTCATGCAGACTCAGATGTGAATTGCTCCTCTGGAGTCATGCAAGTTGGAAGCCCTAAAAGTGCTCCTTGCATTTGCAATACTAATTAATAAGAAAGAGCATTATTGAATGCTTACTGTAATTAAGGTACAATCTTGCTGCAGGACAGTGGAGTGGTCCAGAGCAAGGACTTTGAAACCTTAGTTTTGAATTTCACCCTTGCCACTTATCAGTTGTGAGGCCATGGACAAATTATCTAAACTTGCAGAATCCTACTTTCTTTGTCAGTAAAATGAAGATGCCAGTATTTACCTCATCAATATTTTCTTGGGCTCCAAAATCACTGCAGATGGTGACTGTAGCCATGAAATTAAAAGATGCTTGCTTCTTGGAAAAAAAGCTATGACAAACCCAGACAGCATATTAAAAAGCAGAGACATTACTTTTCTGACAAAGGTCCATCAGGTTAAAGCTATGGTTTTTCTAGTATTCATGTATGGATGTGAGACTTGGACCATAAAGAAGGCTCAGTGATAAAAAATTGATTCTTTTGAACCGTGGTGTTGGAGAAGACTCTTGAGAGTCCCTTGGATTGCAAGGAGATCAAACCAGTTAATCCTAAAGGAAATAAGTTCTGAATATTCATTGGAAGGACTGATGTTGAAGCTGAACTCCAATACTTTGGCCACCTGATGCAAAGAACCAACTCATTGGAAAAGATTCTCATGTTGGGAAAGACTGAAGGCAGAAGAAGGGGACGACAGAGGATGAGATGGTTAGATGGCATCACTGACTCAATGGACATGAGTTTGAGCAAGCTCTGGGAGTTGGTGATGGATAGGGAAGCCTGGTGTGCTGCAGGCCATGGGGTTCCAAAAGTCAAACATGACTGAGCAACTTAACTGAACTGACTAATTGTTATGTATGTCTAATCTGGTTTGGGGCTTCCCTGATACCTCAGACAGTAAAGAATCCACCTGCAATGCAGGAGACCTGGGTTTGATCCCTGGGTTGGGAAGATCCCTTGGAGAAGGGAATGGCTACCCACTCCAGTATTCTTGCTTGGAGAATCTCATGGACAGATCTCAAAGAGTCAGACACGACTGAGCAACTAAGTATGAATCCAGGGGAAGCATGTGGAAAATGGTAGCTATAATTATGATTTACAAGCTTTAGCTCACTTAATTTCCATTGAAGTCTTATAATTTAGTTCTAATTTATGGGGAAACAGGTTTAGAGAACATAAGACTTATGAAAGATAATATATCTGTTTAGGGTGGCAGAGTATGGATTCATGCTCATATTTGGGAACCTGTGGTCATTCTACACTGAGAACTTGATTTTTACCAATTTCCAAGGATAAATCTTCAATATAAACTCCTTTTCGTTGAGCCTCTCTTGCCATGTCCAACATAAATATTAATGCAGCTACCATCTGTCATCATGCAAAAGCACTTGGTCAAATCTATTTTAGCAATAGAAGTAAAATTGTCTTTTGTTTGGTTTAGTGTATATGTGTATATTATGCTTACTTGTGACTATCCAGTCTGTTTTGAAATGAAGTCTTGGTTACCTAGGGAACTGGAATATAGTACTGGTAAATGCTTTTCTTTTTAATGAGACACAAGTTCAAAGTGGTTAGAATTGTTGGCTGAATTTCAATTGGTAACCTCTGTATTGACTGGAAAGTAACATAACTTTAGTTTTTTACATAAAAATAAAACTAAAGGTGGGAGAAAATTAAAGGAGTTATAAAAAATAAGAATCTTTATGTTGCAGACAATTTACTTACAGTTCAAAGCTAGCTAATTAATATCTTTATTTCAGACTGTATAATATGCACAAAGTTTTTTCCACTTTGGGACAAGTTTTATATATTTTAAATAGGAATAAATTTCACATGCCATGTTAATAGGAGATTTGGAGGCATTCATGGTTTTAAGTTCTTTCCTGGGATGGTAGTATATAATGTCTGTGGGATCTGCCTCTTAATAGATTTATTTTTCTTTTTACAGAAACCTGAGGGCCAAAGAATTGATGCTTTTGAACTGTGATGCTGGAGAAGACTCTTGCGAGTCCCTTGGACTGCGAGGAGATCCAACCAGTCCATCCTAAAGAAGATCAGTCCTGGGTGTTCATTGGAAGGACTGATGCTGAGGCTGAAACTCCAGTACTTTGGCCACTGCATGCAAAGAGTTGACTCACTGGAAAAGACCCTGATGCTGGGAGGGACTGGGGGTAGGAGGAGAAGGGGATGACAGAGGAGGAGATGGCTGGATGGCATCACCGACTCGATGCACATGAGTTTGAACTCCGGGAGTTGGTGATGGACAGGGAGGCCTAGTGTGCTGTGATTCATGGGGTCGCAAAGAGTCGGACACAACTGAGTGACTGAACTGAATTGAACTTAGTTCACAAAACTCTTACAGTGCACCAACTATCATTATAGAAATAAGTGATTTAAAAATGAAATAAAAATTACCTAGTGTCCCTTTCTCTGATCCAGGAACTGCTGCTGCTGCTGTCACTTCAGTCATGTCCGACTGTGTGCAACCCCATAGATGGCAGCCCACCAGGATCCCCCATCCCTGGGTGGGGGTAGGATTCTTCCGGCAAGAACACTGGAGTGGGTTGCCATTTCCTACTCCAAGGCATGAAAATGAAAAGTGAAAGTGAAGTCGCTTAGTCCTGTGGACTATAACTTGTAAACACAAGGCCATGACAGAGAGAGCCAACCTAAAGTCACAGGATTTGGGGAACTAAAGGCATAAGTCAAAGAAATGTTTGCTGAATAAATCTGAGGCTCCTCTGCCAAGGAGAATACCACAAGTACCAGCCTGGAAGTCTGGAGGGATGGAAATATAAGGACTCAGAAGGAAAAGTTTGGAGCCAGGTAAAGACTCAAAAGTTATGAACCTGAATTGCAATTGAATGAGGGGAAAGTCAGATGATGGTATTTGTGTTTTACTTTAATTGTGCTCAGTTCAGTTCAGTCACTCAGTCGTGTCCGACTCTTTGCAACCCCGTGAACCGCAGCACGCCAGGCCTCCCTGTCCGTCACCAACTCCCCGGAGTCCACCCAAACTCATGTTCATTGAGTCAGCGATGCCATCCATCCATCTTATCCTCTGTTGTTTAATGATGACAGGTGATCAAATCTTAGATTGGTCAGCTTATGTTAAGAGGCCAGTGTTGGGGCAAACGTATTCTCACCTAGTGTGTATTTTAATTTTTCCATGTTTTCATCTTTTAGATTAATCAGAATTAAGTTCGGCCATGAGGGATTGTCTGCAGTCTGGTTTCCTAAAAGCAGAGCCTGAGAATATGGAGCCAAGAGGAGGTATGTACAACAGTCCAGGGCTGAGGTTGGAATTGAGAGCCAAGCGTATAAATATCAAAGTGTTAATTTAATGGGTCTGGGCAGTGAGATAATCCAATATGTGGTAGGAATCAGAGACTTCCCAACAGAGCAAGCAGTATGGGAAAAAGAGGCAGGGTTTTGCCCTGAGGTTCTGGATGTATCCACAGAGACATTTCCTAAAGTGCTTGTTGCTGGTCTGTTAGAACTAGAAAGGACATTCTTACAGGCCCTCATTCATTTAGACTAATCAGAACTTGAAGGACGGATATGATCTGATGGAAGGATATAAGGGAAGGTATTTCAGTGAAAGTGTGCTCAAGATGAGTCAATACGGGAGGAGTGATTGAAATTTTTCATAAATCTGTTAATCCATTCCCCTCATCTGTGTGACACTAACATCAAGTCATTTAAGACTTATTTCTAGGATACATCCATGTTCTTTCAGTTGAGCCCTTACCTTAGCAAATACTGAGATAATAAAGCCAGCTATTGGTGATGCTATGAGTTAGTTGGATACTCATTGTTCTGAAGAGCCTCCTTAACACTCGTAATAATATTCTATGACTGGATGGAAGACATTGCTATAAAGACATTCAGATGGAAAAGATGAAGAACTTTCTAGGAAGTTCACTGAAAGGCAAAATGTTTTCACCCTGAGGTAGGCAATGGCAGCTCACCACCTGAGAAAATGCAGAAGAGAGACGAACTGTGCAATGGCCAGCAATTAGAGGAGAAGGGCAAGGTGCCTTCTAAGAACTAGTCATCAGAGCAGGAAAGTCTGAGTAATGCAATAAAGAGGCACAATATAACCATAATGGGGTTGTGTGAGTGTGGCGCTACACAGAGGAGAGGACTGAGGGCAAGAGGACAGAAAAGAGATGGAGCAGTCAGACACTGACCAGACACGTCCCGAGGGAGCACATGGGCCAGCCCTGGCGGGACGGGGGACTGGTGGTCAAAATGAAGGACACAGCTGGTTCCTGCCTATATGATAAGTATTTTATCTTGTTTGAGGTCAACAAAATCATTTAGTATGTAGTAAATATAACATGTTGCGCTCAAGGATGTTTCTGTTTAAAAAATTACTAGCTCCTGTAGAGAATAGCAATAGGTTAGCGAAATATTTCACTCTGGGTGAATTTTACCAGCCACGCGTTCCCCAAATTTATGCTCAGACTGGACAGTTTCTCCTAATTCAAGCTTACCTATATCCTTATTTTCTGATAGGAACAAAAAGGTTTGGGCAGTTACTTATATATTTGATATAAAGGATCTTAGATATAAAGTTGTTATGTACAAGTATGGACAAGCTGCCTGCTCTCAGAAACACCTCCTTTCCCAAGTGCAGAAAGGTGTAAATTTAATGGCAAATTTCTACAAATAAATCACTTTATATAGACTTGCTGATCTATGAATTACAATGCTTTCAGGAACAAACAGAAATGGACTGAAATGTTTATATGGACATGTAAATTCTTTACATTTGAAAAATATGACCAAGGACATTTAAATATTCTTAGAGGCCCCTTTTCAAGAGAACTGACTTAAGATTTTTTTCTGTCCTCAACTACCTATATTTAATTGTTATGAGAAGAACTAGAAAAATCGATGTGTTTGTCCCTCACAACAGGTGTGAAGGCTAATGCTCTGCTGGAGGGCAGGACACTTTTAAATCTGTTTTGAGTGAATTGCTAGTACATTATAAATCTCCTGGAAGTGCTGAATTATTAGCTTTTAAAGAGCAGGCATGCATGGCGGTCAAGTAAATTGTTTGTAGTATATATTAATAGTTACATATGATGCTACTTGATAATCTAAATAGGATGGCATAGAAGCATAAAATGCATCTTTGAATAAGATTCCAAGGAGAGAAAACCTTGACATTACTGGCTTTAACATTTGTATTTTCTTTTTCACTATTCCTGACTAACCCTGAAAATGCATGGAATGTAATCCTTTGCCATCCAACTAAGGCATACATAGCACGGAGTTTATTTTAGTCACAAAATTTATGTTTATGACTTTGTAAGTTCTTTTGTTTCTGTCCCTATAAAATCTTTATAGGTCAGTTAAAAGTTTTCACTAATAATTAATGCATTTTTATAGGAGAAATTGTATATTGAAATGACATGTTAAAACACTTCTCATGGATGTTAATCTCTCATGTGAGTAAACGTAGTGTTAGAAACATGTTTACATGTATAATAGGAATTCTGAGAAGGAACAGAACCTGATAACTATGAAATGTTAGTGCATACATATGGGAGACCCAGGAGGGGTAATAAAGAGGTTACGTACAGCTAGAGCATTCTTTACTATTTCTTCTATGTTTAACTCCTAAAGAAGAAAATTTTTTTCAAGGATATAGGAAGTTCAAAACTGTAGATCAAGTTTAAAGACCAATATGTGGTAAGAATTGAGGGCAGTTGGCAGCTCATAGAGTAAGAGCATGGAGGGTAAGGATCGAAGGATGGGCAGAAGTTTGCAGCAGCAAATGCAGGTAGTGTAAAAGAAGGTGGAAGACTGCAGGTTGATCGTATTGCCGGGAATCAAAATCTCTAGCTTTCTTAACAGGTATTTGTCTAATCTTTTTTTTTTTTTTTTAATACTGCCTCAGAGAAGGGCTACTGTATTTCAAGGTGGTTCTAATTTTCTGAAAGTTACCTACTGTATATCAAATACAGTTATTAGTGCTGGGTATACAGTGTTAAGAAAGACAAGGTCTGAAAACCTGGAACTTACATTTTAGTGAGGGCAGACAAAAATATGCTAGTAAGTAGTGAACGCAAACAAAAAATCAAAGTGACAACTATTGTGCAGAGAATTAAATTGGGTGACATCATATGGTGTGACTGCGAGGCCAAAGGAGGCTTCCCTGACAAGGTAGCTAGCAAACTGCAAAGATTGGAGGGGTTGGGGCTGGCAGAGGACTACTTAACTCCAGGGAACAGCTTGCAAGAGACTAAAGGTTCTCAAGAACTTCAGTGTATGTTAGAGGAGCTTAAGTAAGGCTTTTGTGATTAAGTGTAGTATATGAGGAAGAGAGTAACCCAAGATGTGGGTGGAAAGGAAAGCAAGGGCAGATCACCTAGGGCTTTGTGAGCTAGAAAAGAAGTTGGTTTTTATTTTAATTGTGATTAGAAAGTCGTTAGGAGTTTTAAATAAGAGAAAGGGACTGTGTTATATAAATGATAAAATCAGCACTCTGGCTGCTGGGTTGAGAATGGATGGTGGAGAGGTCACAGTGGAAGAAAGGTGACACCAGGGGGATTATAGTGATAGTTATAACGGAAGATGATGGTGGCTTGGATTGAGATGGTAGTGAAGGGGAGGAAGAGACCTGAACATATTAGAGATATGTTTTGGAGAACTTGATGGATAGATTGGATACTGAATGTAAGGACAGAGAGTCATGGAACACACTTAAATCTGTGACTTGCAGGATGACTGGTGTTTCTGTTCCTTAAAGGGGAACATGTATTTTCATTTCTCCCCTGCATTAAGATACTACAAGCAAAGTGGTTTACAAACGTATTTGACATAGGCAAAGGCTAATAAGAAAGGAAGATGTTTACCATTATAGAGTTTATCCTATTTTTGCTGGAGTCCAAAAACATACATCTATTCTAAATTTTGAAATTAAAATTTTAAATGCATTTTATAATCTGAAGTAGCTGTTAGTGACAAGATGTTTATAGAATGCATACTCATTTTCTTGATATGGTGAGACTTCGTGTGTGTGTTTAGTCGCTTAGTTGTGTAAGACTCTTTGCAACCCCATGGACTGTAACCTGCCAGGCTCCTCTGTCCATGGAATTCTCCAGGCAAGAATACTGGAGTGGGTAGCTCTTCCCTTCTCCAGGGGATCTTCCCAATCCAAGGATAGAATCCAGGCATCCCACATTGTGGGCAGATTCTTTACCATCTGAGCTACCAGGGAAGCCCATGAATCCTGGAGTGGGAAGCCCATCTGTTCTCCAGGGGATCTTCCTGATCCAGTAATAGAACCAGGTCTCCTGCATTGCAGATAGATTCTTTACCAGCTGAGCTACCAGGGAAACCTTGTGAGACTTCATAGACAGTACTTAACAAAAAATAATTACACATATTAACTTATAATGTGAAAGATTATGAAAAAAATAGATGACAAAAGAAAAATATCTTGGGAAAATTATAGCTAAAACTGATAAAAGATCAATATCCTTATTTTCTATTGATACTTGCTCAGTCAATAAATCATGTTTGACTCTTTGCTACCCCATGGACTATAGCACACTGGGCTTTTCTGTCCTCCGTTATCTCCTGGAGTTTGCTCACATTCACATCCATTGAGTCCATGATGTTACTTACTTACAAGTCAACTAAATTGACTTCCTTATAAGTCAATTAAGTGATCCAAGTTAATTAAAAACCCCTGGCGCGTCTCCTTGATTTTTATTTATGTGTGAAATTAATTGGTTCATTTAACTGAAAAGTGTAGTTCAGTTGTCCTCAAATAAGACTGGATCGAGGAACTCACAGGCCATTCTAGATACTGTCTCTTGCTCTGTAGCTTGGTTCCACTTTTTTCTCTTTGGCTTCATTGTCAGGCATCTTCTATGCCATTGGCAGTTCCAGGCTTCCATGGTTCTCACAGAAGTGCATAGGAGACATTATCCATCTCAGTGTTCCTTTATTAAGTCTAGCAGATATGGTCTGGTTGGAGTTATGCCCGTTCTGTGGCTCTATTACTGTGAATGGAGGAATGAACCACTTTGGCCAAGTAGATCATGTGTTCATGCTTTCTAACTATCGATGGAAAAAGTCTCCATGGGGAAGAAGCAGTTCAATGTACGGGCTAATGTGCAACTTAAACCACATATGCCTGTTCAGTTCGGTTAGTTGCTCAGACATGTTCGACTCTTTGCGACCCCATGGACCATAGCACGCCAGCCCTCCCTGTCCTNCCCCTTAAAGCCAGGCAAACTGAGGTATATACTTACAGTGATGTGTGTAACTGTTCTAGCTTTATCTGTGTTACTAGTTGACTTTATTTTGAACAATATACCTGTTTCAAAACAATTCTATATTTATATGCACACTTTTAATCAATACCACTCACAACATCAAGCAGATACTTATTTTAAAATGATTCTATTCCCTCAGATGATACTACCTTTACCTTGTTCAATGATATTTAACATTTATAATTGATATCAATCCTTTCCCCTGCTTTTCAGTACTTTAAATTTTAATTTTGAAATGTAACAGTTGAAAGTAAACTCCTAATAGGATAAAAAGCAAAAATATAACTTGGTTGCTACTGTGTTTATATTTATAGTGCCTCCTTTCAATTTCAGTGTCTAGTTTGAACAAAAAATGACAGATTACCATGTTATCATGGGCCCTAATGACCTTTTATACAAATTCTCATTTTGCATATTAGGAAGCTAATGCCCAGAGAACTTAAAAGAGTCTTCCCCAAAGTTATACACCTATTTAATATGAATGGGCCAGGATAAATTTCACATCCATACTCCTAATAAAGTGTTCTTCATACCATTTCACATGGAGGTGGGGAGATTTCATCCCCACTCTCATCTTTTTTAACAGTAAAATCTCATCATGGTCCTAATTTCTCATTACAATTTATTTCCCCCAAATGTATATAACTAGCCTCTACTGTATATTGTCACCCTGCTTATTTAACTAACATGCAGAGTACATCATGCGAAATGCCAGGCTGGATGAATCACAAACTGGAATCAAGATTATGGAGGAAATACCAACAACCTCAGATATGCAGATGATACTTACTCTAATGGCAGAAAGAGAAGAACTAAAGAGCCTCTTGATGAGGGAGAAAGAGGAGAATGAAAAGCTGGCTTAAAGACTCAACATTCAAAAAGCTAAGATCACGGCACTCATTGCCATCATTTCATGGCAAATATAAGGGGAAAAAGTAGAAACAGTGACAGAATTTCTCTCCTTGCATTCCAAAATCACTGCAGATGGTGACTGCAGCCACGAAATTAAAAGATGCTTGCTTCTTAGAAGGAAAGCTATGACAAACGTAGACAGAGTATTAAAAAGCAAAGACATCACATTGCTGACAAAGGTCCATATAGTCAAAGCTATGGTCCAATGTCTGTATGGACATGAGAGGTGGACCATTAANAAAGATGCTTGCTTCTTAGAAGGAAAGCTATGACAAACGTAGACAGAGTATTAAAAAGCAAAGACATCACATTGCTGACAAAGGTCCATATAGTCAAAGCTATGGTCCAATGTCTGTATGGACATGAGAGGTGGACCATTAACGAAGGCTTAGTGCCAAAGAATTGATGTTTTCCAATTGTGGTGCTGGAGAAAACTCTTGAGAGTCCTTGGATTGTAAGGAGATCAAACCAGTCAATTCTAAAGGAAATCAACCCTGAATATTCATTGGAAGGACTGATGCTGAAGTTGCAGCTCCAATACTTTGGCCATCTGATGCAATGAGCCAACTCATTGGAAAAGACCCTGACACTGGGAAAGATTGAGGGAAGGAGAAGAAGGGGGCAACAGAAGATGAGATAGTTGGATGGCATCACTGATTCAACAAACATGAGTCTGCACAAACTCTGAGACATTCTGAAGGACAAGGAAGCTTGGCATGCTGCAGTTGATGGGTCGCAAAGAGCTGGACATGACTTAGCGACTGAACATCAACAAAGCCTCTACACTGGTTAAAACAAATTTACTGAACTAATTATATACGAATTCAAAATAATTATTCAAGTTTTTAAAGCTCTACATACATTTGTCTAAATATACCTTCCAATCTAAATTTCCCCTACATCNACATGACTTAGCGACTGAACATCAACAAAGCCTCTACACTGGTTAAAACAAATTTACTGAACTAATTATATACGAATTCAAAATAATTATTCAAGTTTTTAAAGCTCTACATACATTTGTCTAAATATACCTTCCAATCTAAATTTCCCCTACATCCATTCACAGACTATACTAAGTAGCTAAAACAAACTATCCACTATCTTATATAAATGTCTCACATTTTCTCTACTGTTTCCCCTATTAGTTAAGTCACTCAGTCGTGTCCGACTCTTTGCGACTCCATGAATCGCAGCACGCCAGGCCTCTCTGTCCATCACCATCTCCCGGAGTTCACTCAGTCTCACGTCCATTGAGTCAGTAATGCCATCCAGCCATCTCATCCTCTGTCGTCCCCTTCTCCTCCTGCCCCNCATTGCCTTTCTTTGGGATTGGAATGAAAACTGACCTTTTCCATTCCTGTGGCCACTGCTGAGTTTTCCAAATTTGCTGGCATATGGAACGCAGCAGTTTCACAGCATCATCTTTTAGGATTTGAAATAGCTCCACTGGAATTCTATCACCTCCACTAGCTTTGTTTGTAGTGATGCTTTCTAAGGCTCACTTGTCTTCACATTCCAGGATGTCTGGCTCTAGGTGAGTGATCAGTCTATCATGATTATCTGTGTGGTGAAGATCTTTTTGGTGGTTTTTCTGTGTGTTCTTGCCCTGTCTTCTCAGTATCTTCTGCTGCTGTTAGGTCCATGTCATCTCTGTCATTTATCGAGCCTAGTTTGCATGAAATGCCCGTGTAGTGACCTTAATAGCACATTTTCAGCTCACGCACAGTATGGTGATTTTTCTATAAAAAGTTGCTAAAATTGTGCTCCTGCATCTCAAGAAATTCTTTCATGCTCTGCTTCTCACTCTCTAGTTTGGACACTCTCACCCTTTTCTTGTTTCCATGGTTTCTGGCTTGTGGGCTTTTTTCTGTTTCTCTCATTTAGCCTGCCCCATTTAGACTGATAACCTGCTTGTGATATCTGCCAGAGATTGCTTTTGGTGTCCATCTTTGACCTTCACCCTCAGATCACGAATGTTGGTTTAATGCACTGCAACCTCTGGGACAAACTTTGCTCCCTATATTTAGTCTTAGTTCAGTCTGTGGGCTCCCACATGTCTGGGAAAGGGGACCAGACTAAATTATCTGCACTGTTATTCTGGTTGTTTTCATTAGTCCTTAATGGGTTCATTGATATTTCTATGTTTCTATCTTATTTATCTATTTAATGGATTTGCCAAAAGGACTACTTTCATGCCTGTACTTCCTTGCCAGGTACTCTTGATTCTTAAAGGTTGCTTGAGTGGAAACTAAGCTGGATAACAGTACCTGATTTCCTGCTTGACTCTAATTAGGAATCAGGTAATACTGATGTGTGATCATAGATTATAAACAGTTAAATTATTCTGTAAGCTTTTGCTATTTTATAGTCAAAATAAATCTGTAAAATAGTTTCTTTGTTGTAGAATAGTTTATTAATCTGTAATTGGTTTGGATTAAAAGTTTTCTAATGTGATTATTACTGTCTAGGAAAGAGGGCAAGATAGTGAGATAAGGATGAGTGAGTGAGTAAGTAAAAGTTGCTCAGTCATGTCCGACTCTCTGCAGCCCCATGGACTGTAGCCTGCCAGGCCCCTCCATCTGTGGAATTCTCCAGGCCAGAATACTGAACTGGGTAGCCATTCCCTTCTGCAGGGGATCTTCCCAATCCAAGGCTCAAACTCAGGTCTCCTGCATTGTAGGCTGATTCTTTACCATCTGAGCCACCAGGGAAGCCCAAAATACTGGAGTGGGTAGCCTATCCCTTCTCCCAGGGGATCTTCCAGACCCAGGAATCGAACTGCAGTCTCCTGCAATGCAGGTGGATTCTTCACCAGCTGAGCTACCACAATAAGTTGATATAAAAATAAGTTTAAGGATGATATAATAGTAGGAAATGAGAAGGATAAAATTGAACTCACTGTTGAATTTTGAAAACATGTTAAATGACTTGAGCCATTACTCAGATTAAGAAAGTCAGGTAGGCATAAGCAGCTCAGAAAGGAAAACTTCTTATCATGGAGCTGCATCTACTTTAATAATGCTTATTTTTAAATAAGTTAGGGTGCAGAGAAAGGGACTGCCTTGGTTTTAGCTTTACAGATAAATTATCAGATATAGTAGTTGATTAGCTTGACATTTATTCATTCTTTCTTAATCAATCAGGTTGACATATTTTTTAGTCATATTTATGTTTAGATTTTAAATGGAAATAACGTAGTCATACAACTGAGCCATGTAAAGGTCCAAGATCTCCAAGTATCCTCCTCCCTTCCCATCTTTCAGACTCAGGCATGTAACCCTCTTGCTTTAATATTTGAATTAATGTACTCAGGCTATCCTTTTTTAAAAAACTTTAAATTTTGTATCAGGGTATAGTCGATACAAAACAAACAATGTTGTGATAGTTTCAGGTGAACAGTGAAGGGACTCAGCCATACATATACATGCATCCTTTCTCCCCCAAACCCTGCTCCCATCCTGGCTGCCACATAACATTGATCAAAGTTCCATATGTTACACAGTCCTGTTGGTTATCCATTTAAAATACAACAGTGTGTACATGCCCATACCAAATGCCCTAACTATCCTTTTCCCCCATCCTTCCTCCTAGCAATTATAAGCTCATTCTTCAAGTCTGTGAGTCTGTTTCTGTTTTGTAAGTAAATTCATTTGTATTAATTCTTTTTAGATTCCACATATAAGGGATGTTATATGATATTTCTTCTTCTCTGTCTTGAATTACTTCATTCAGTATAGCACTAAGTTCATCTATGTTGCTTCAAATGTCATTATTTCCTTCTTTTCTATGGCTGAGTACTATTCCATTGTGTGTGTGTGTGTATATATATATATATATACACACACCACATCTTCTTTATTTAGGCTATCCTTTTTTGATATTTTGTTTAGTCTTCCTACCATATGAGGCTGCCCCTGATTGGGCCATTTGAAATGTGTGTTATTCGTCTAATTTTATTTATTGCAAAAAAAGAGAAAATAAATAGAAGTATAAAGAATGATATAAAGACCAACTGTAATCCAACTATGTAAAATAATTACCGATGTCAAATAATTACTAATAGTTTTTACTGTGTTTCATCAAACTGAAGACTCTATTGGCTAGAACTTCTACTGTTTTACCACTATGAAAGGAGAAATGCAGTCAAGCTATGATATACTACTTTCTTTTCTATTAAAAAGTTTACATTAATTGGAAAAGTTCTTTTAGACTTGTTTAAATATAGATATATTATGGAGGGCTTTAGAACACATGTTCGAAAGAAAAAATAAGAAAAACAAATTAGTTAAAGGAGCCCTAAAACGTCTTCACATTCAGAGTCCACAAGTTCCATGTCGTTTTTTGATGCAGAGTTGTTTATACCTGTGTTTTTCCTAATGGTTTCATTGTTTGTGCTATCAAAAGGATTGATGATATAGTTTTCTTAAAAGAGAGTTCCAGAATTGTCTCCAAGATTTGCATTTAAGCTCACCCATTTTCCCTTTTTTCCTATAAGGATTGAAACTATGTGTCACCAGTTTTGGGTGGGCACATGGTGGCCCAATTAGAGACATTTCTGTGTTCCTGGTAGCATAGGGCTATGGTCTGAATGCTTGTGTCTCTCCAAAATTCATGTTGAAATCCTAATCCCTAAAAGTAATGGTTATCAGAAGGTGAGGCCTTTGGTAGGTGATTAGATCATGAGAGTGGAACTCTCTTAAACCGAATAAAAGTGAAAAGTGTTAGTTGCTCAGTTGTCAGTGGCTCTTTGCAAGCCCATGGACTGTAGCCCAACAGTCTCCTCTGTCTATGGAGTTCTCCAGGCAAGAATACTGGAGTGGATTGCCATTCCCTTCTCCAGGGGATTTTCCCAACCCAGGGATCAAACCCAGGTTTCCTGCATTGGAAGTGAGTTCTTTACCATTTGAACCACCAGGAATGGGATTAGTGCCCTTATAAAAGAGATTCCCACAGAGCTTGCTAACCTTCCACCATGTGAGGATACAAGCAGAATTCTCTGCAAACAAGAAGAAGAGCTCCATTCAACCATGTGGGTGCCACCATCTTGGACTTTCAGCATCCAGAACTGTGATAAATGGATTTCTACTGGTTGTAAGTCACCTACTCTGTGGTATTTTGTTATAGCACCCTGAGCTATTAAGAAAGTTGTTATGACCATGTTCTTACTAGCAAGATAGGAGAAGAGGTGTGTGCAACTTCTAGTTCAGATCCTTAAAGGAAGCTGCTTATCTTCCCCTTTTTCTTTCACTCCTTGCAATGAAAAGCAGACCTGGTGTTAGTGAGCCAGCTTTAATCCTGTAGAAAAAGACACTCCAAGGGTTGTGGAATGACTAGACAGAAAGATTTGGATCTTCATATTACTGTGTAGAGCAGAGCTGCCTACCTGCCAAGAGTAAACAGCAGCTCTCAAAGAAGGAAAAAATAAAACTTCCATCTTGTTTGAACCACTGCTGTGTCAAAGCAGCCAAATTAATATTCATGTTGTATATATAAGCTGGAATCAAGATTGCTGGGAGAAATATCAATAACCTCAGATATGCAGATGATACCACCCTTATGGCAGAAAGTGAAGAAGAACTAAAAAGCCTCTTGATGAAAGTGAAAGAGGAGAGTGAAAAAGTTGTCTTAAAGCTCAACATTCAGAAAACTAAGATCATGGCATCTGGTCCTATCACTTCATGGGAAATAGATGGGGAAACAGTGGNATAGTATTGAACATGCAAAAGCTATGGGTATAATGTTCACATTCTTATGAGAATATACCAGTGGACTAACTCCAATCTACTAAGAGATGGTAGAGGAAATTTCAGCAAAATAAATAGTGAGCAGTGAATACATTTGGGTACAGTTCTAGGGCAAAATCATAGGTAAGATAAGGGTGTCAGTGTGGCATATTAATATTATGTGTTCTGACAGTGTAAAAATATAGCTACAAAAATGGTTCAATAAGAACTGAGGCTGTTGTCCTTTAAAAGCCTCTCCAGATGACTAGTCTGGCTGGTGCCTGGGAACTTGGGTTTCAGGAGGGTTTCTACCTTTCAGACCATAAAAGTGGTTTACTGGGCCTATACTGTTTGTGCAAGCATTATGGTTTCGCTGAACACCTGCTTTCCTTCTGGGAGTTTAGAATTTTGCTGTGTGCTAAACAGAGGGTGCCTGCGTGACTCACTCTCAATAAAATTCTTGAGTATTGAGTCTCTAGTGAGCTTTCCTAGTAGAGAGAATTTCACATGTGACCTCATGACCTGTGGCTGGGAGAACTGAGCATGTCTTTGTGATATCACTGGGAGAGGACTCTTTTAAGGTTGTGTCTGGTTTTCTCAAGACTGTGCCTCATGTGCTTTTGCTCTTTGCTGATCTTGTCTGCTGATCTTTCACTGTAATAGATCATAGCTTGACTGCAACTCCGTGAGTTGTCCTGTGGGTCTCCTGTGTAATCATTGAAACTGGGGTCATATTAGGAATTCTCAGCACTGACTAAGGGTAACCACTGGAACAAAATTGAAGCCTTCCAAAATATCAGAACTATAAAAAGAAAATGAACGAGACCACGTAGTGAGAGCATCTATCTGTTCCCCATCCAACCTTCCTCCTATAATATGACAGAACTAAACCAAAAACTCTGTTTTTTTGCAATAATTATGAATGGCCTTAATTCATCCATTGAAACAAAAAAGATCTTTAGATTGGACACTGAACAAAAGCCAATTCTGTGCTGAATCTGAAAGATATACTTAACACAAATTAAAATGTAATGTTAGAAATGAAATGGTAAACAAATGTATATAAATGAAAGCCAAAAATAAAAATCAAGGATTGCTGTCCAAAATATTTAGTTCCAAAGTCATTAAAGTAGACAAAAAATCATTCAATTTGTATTTAAAACAGTTATATAGTGTTGAAGGATATAATTTACAACAAAGATGTAACTGTCATAATTATCTTTTTATCTAGTAACTTCATAAAGGAGAAAATAGAGGCAATTATTAAAGAATAGGCAAAAACACACTGCTAGTAGAAAGCTTTCAGTCATGTCTTCAGTGTAAGATCCGTGGGACTGAAATAAGTATAGGTAAGTAACCTATACATTATAATCAGTAAGGTACCTCTGGTGGGATATATATCAAACTCTGTATCCTGATAATAGAGGATATATATTTTTGAAATATCTTTGAAACTGTCATAAAATTGACTATATATTAGGTCACGATTTGAAAATGAAGACAGACCATGGACAACTATCATAAGGCAGTAAAACTAGAAATCAATGACAAAAGCGCAAAATGAAAAAGATTTTCCTCTTTGAAAAAGTAATTTAAAGCTATATTAAAGGACTCTTTAGGAAAAAGAAGAATTGAGAAAAAAGTGTAGAATTTATTGAAAATAGTGAAAATACTGCATATCAGAATCCTGAGCCAGGCTGAGAAGAAAATTTATCTCCTGAAATACTTAGAGCAATAAATGAAACCATAAAAACATGACACAAAAGATAAAAAAGGAACAGAATAAACCAAAAGAAAGTCAAAGGAAAGAATTCACAAAGAAAAAGGCAGAATGGGAAGGAGTTAGAGAACATAGCAACAAATAAAATCTAGTGATTTGAAAAAGAAATTGATAAATGATGAGAATCTAATTAAGAGAAAAGGAAAAAAGTACATATATAAGAAATGCAAAATGAAACAAAAAGAGGAAATTAAAAATATAAGAGGGTAGTTTGTGTAACTCTATAAAATTAAATTGTAAAACCTGACTAAGTTTCTCAGAAAATATGACTTAAACATATGAGATATGCCAATTATGACAAAAGTACCCAGGAGAGAAAGAAAATCCCAACAAACCAATAACCAAAGGGGAAAAAGTAGAGAGATTCTGGCTTCTCCATTCACTGCCCTTGAACTCTGAAATCTGTCTTAAAATGTTCTCTGATGCTGGGCCTTTGCAAACTTCAGTTCACAGGTTCTTTTGCTCCGTAGACAGGGAACACTGAAAAAGGTGAAAGTCAGCAGCTATAGAAAATGAACTTTCTTTTGATTTGTTGTTGTTTCTGTTTGTCACACATCCTTCTGCTTCTGAGGACATCCCCAGAAACAGCTTCATCATGCCCCTGAGATCAGAGCCTCCGTTCTGCTGGGCTCTTCCTCCAAGCTGCCACGTGCTAAGTTGCTTCAGTCGTGTCCAATTCTATGTGACCCCATGGACTGTAGCCCACCAGTCTCCTCTGTCCATGGGATTCTCCAGGTAAGAACACTGGAGTGGATTGCTATGCCCTCCTCCAGGGCATCTTCCTGATGTAGAGACTGAACCCGTGTTTCTTATGTCTCCTGCGTTGACAGGGGAGTCTCAGGCACTAGCACCACCTCGAAATCCCCAGCTCCTACGTTCTTGATGTTCTAATTTCCTTCCCCTTTGTTGATACACCCCTAAGAGTGGTACCAGCCTTTGTTTTGCTTTGCCTGAATATTCCTTTCTTACTCCTTCAGCTTTTCAATACTTATGTAATCAATTTCCTACGTTGGATTCCATCTGTTAAAATAGACAGTGTCCACCTGCCATCCCCATTTAACCTGTCTTGTTTCAGTTTCCTTAGATGTAAAATGGAGATGATAATGATGATGATAATCATCCATAGCTCATTAGGTTGTTGTGAAGATTAAATGACCTTGTTCTTAGAACAAGGTCTGGCAAAGAGTAAATGCTATGTTAAATTATTGCTGTTATCAAAAAGATTGACAAAGCCTTTGGCCTAGACAGATTTATAGAAAATTTCTATGAAAACTTTCAGTTGCAGATACTTTTTTTGCTATTTTATATATTCTAGAGCATGCAGAAAGAAGAAAAACTTCCAGATCAATTCTTGTGATGTAAGTACAACATTGATAATAAAGCTTAAGAAAAATTTTACAGAAAAGGAAGCTAAAACTATCACACTTTACAAATAAAAATGAAAAATACTAAAAAAAAGGGCATTAGCAAAGAAAATTTGGTAGCACATTAAAGAATAATATAACATGACTTAGTCAGAAATGAAAAGACTTAATATTAGGAAATTTAGTGATATAATTTATCATAATAATAGGTTTAATAGGTGTAACTTAATGTTGGAGACCCTGGAGTTCAATCTGTGGTCCTACTTCTTTTCTATCTGCATTCACTCCCTTGGTGATCCCAAATACTCCTGACTTCATAAGTTGCCCATGACCTGTTTTTGTACAACTCTCAAGTGAAGAATGATTTTTCATTTTAAAGAGTTATAAAAAGCCAAGCAACCAACCAACCAAACCCTCTAACCCAAAAGATAGAAAAGGTGTCTTATAAAGCCTAAAATCTTCACTATCTGGTTTTTTAAAGAAAAGATTTGACTGCACAGCAGATAAGACAAACAGCTTTTGGAACAGACCGACTTCTAAAGGATTTTAAATTTTAGTACAGTACACATTCAGAAAAGTGCACATGCCCTAAGTGTACCACTCACTAAATATCATAAACTGACCATATCTGTGAAATCAGCACCCAGATCAAGAAACAGAATTTCTTGGTTCCCAGAAATCATCTTGTAATGGGAATGGCCTGGCTTCTGTTCTTGCAAACGTGTAGCTTTATTTTCAATCCGATCTTAAGAGTACAGTTTTAAATTTGTCTCCCATATTTTTACTTCTCCCACTGTTTTAAAATTTTCCTTCTCACCAGAAAGGAAAATATCTTAATTTTATTGTTAACTTGCCCTATTTCTTTTTAACAACTTGAAAACTTTAAAAAAAAGAGAATTCAAATCTACATTAAGCCAAACAATGTGAAGCTAACACAACAGCATGTGTACAGTGGCAGTATATATATTTTTTCCTATAAACAGAACATAACACTGAGAAATAACATAGTACTTCACTTTAAATAGAGAGAATGATGCTTTGTGTCTTCAAGGTAGCATATACACAATTTAATGCCAGAGTTGCTATGGGAACTATTGAATGATAGAAAAAAACAGTTGCATAAAGTCTGTATAATTCATGGATTTCTGAGAATTTTCAAATCTAAGTTTATAACACAGAGAACTTATTCCCTGTTTGGTAAACTTTACTTGTTTGGTAAACATGTTTTTTTGTCTCTATGTGGTGAAATACTTCTACTGTTGATTGAATTACTCTGAAAAATCTACTGGATTATCAAGATTCTGTTTTGAAGTCTTAAATTTGTGAAATATCCTTGTTTTTTTTTTTTAATAAAGAAAAGTATATATGTATGTAAAGACATTCTTCACTTATTTAAAGAATCAATCAAGTACTATAAATGATTTAAGTTACTATAAAAAGGCAATGTTCAGCCATTTAGAAAGTTAACAGGGATGAGTGATCTGTGGGAAAACAAAATTAGTAATCTGGAAGTCAATACATTACAAAGACTAATTTTTTACTTCAAAGTGGATATTAATTAAGTTGAGTAAAGATGGTGGGAGTCTATGTTATCAGTTTAGTTCAGTTCTGTCACTCAGTCATGTCCAACTCTTTGCGACCCTGTGAATCACAGCATGCCAGGCCTCCCTGTCCATCACCAACTCCTGGAGCCTACCCAAACTCATGTCCATTGAATCGGTGATGCCATCCAATCATCTCATCCTCCGTCGTCCCGTTTTCCTCCTGCCCTCAATCTTTCCCAGCGTCAGGGTCTTTTCAAATAAGTCAGCTGTTATCAAAAAGATTTACAAAGGTGGCCAAAGTATTGGAGTTTCAGCTTCAACATCGGTCCTTCCAATGAACACCTAGGACTGATCTCCTTTAGGATGGACTGGTTGGATCTCCTTGCAGTCCAAGGCACTCTCAAGAGTCTTCTCCAACACCACAGTTCAAAAGCAGCAATTCTTTGGCGCTCAGCTTTCCTTATAGTCCAACTCTCACATTCATACATGACTACTGGAATAACCATAGCCTTGACAAGACGCATCTTTGTTGACAAAGTAATGTCTCTGCTTCTTAATATGCTATCTAGGTTGGTCATAACTTTCCTTCCAAGGAGTAAACATCTTTTAATCTCATGGCTGCAATCACCATCTGCAGTGATTTTGGAGCCCCCCAAAATAAAATCAGCCACAGTTTCTACTGTTTCCCCATCTATTTGCCATGAAGTGACAGGACCAGATTCCATGATCTTAGTTTTCTAAATGTTGAGTTTTAAGCCAATTTTTTCATTCTCCTCTTTCACTTTCATCAAGAGGCTCTTTAGTTCTTCACTTTGTGCATTAAAGGTGGTGTCATCTGCATATTTGAGGTTATTGATATTTCTCCCAGCAGTCTTGATTCCAGCTTGTGCTTCTTCCAGCCCAGTGTTTCTCATGATGTACTCTGCATATAAGTTAAATAAGCAGCGTGACAGCCTTGATGTACTCCTTTCCCTATTTGGAACCAATCTGTTATTCCATGCCACAGATATTTCACCCTTCTTTTCTTTAAAAAATAAAGTAACAGAAATGGATTACTTCAACAAGCAATTATTTAAGCCTTCTTTGTTGCAGCATTCTTACAGGTACTGGGGATACAGCAGAGAACTAGACCTTAAGGCTACAATCCCTGTTCCCAGGAGGCTTACATTCTAGCAGTGGTAGACAGATGCTAAACAAACAAAAATATTTGTTAGTGTTGAGTGCTATAATGACAGTCAGAGGGGCTATTTATTTTATTAGTGGGTGGTTAATACATTCTCATCAAGGGAGTTACCTTTGTTCCAAAACCTAAATGGCAAGGAGGCAGGCAGGTGGAGATTTGGGGAGACAACACCCAAGTAGAGGAAAAGCTGAGGCAGACATTAGGATATGGATGAGTTTATTTCTCACTCCAGAGAACTGCAAGCTACTTTTATTAATATTACCTGGTACCCACATCCAAGTGAAATTCAGAGACCACTATGTTGTTTGACATTGGAGTGACATTGAAAGGGAAGAAAAGTTCGCGTTTTTTGTTGACTACATTCTCTGCAGTCTTGACCTTGATGCTTCGAACTGATCTCCTCCAGCTATCAGAAACAGAAGATTCAACAGCAGTGTCCTAGCTCATCATGCACTATTTTCCTTATATGTATGTCATTTCTTTTTCCTTTACTGCCTGCTTCTTGCTAGCTTGTCTCCCCTTCTTTCTACCCTCCCTTTCTCCTTCCTTCCCTACCTGCCTTTCTTCCTTTATTCCACAAACATCTGTGAAATTCCCAGGGTGTATGTCCATGACAGGGCACAATAAAGAAGTTTCACGGGAACAGATTCATCAGTTGGAGTTCTCTGAGAACAGGTGGTCCCCATCTAAGGAATTCAAACGCACAGCTTGCTTTAGCTTTGGCTGATTTTCTGAGGCAGAATTTAGAATTTCCAGATTCCCAAATTTCAAAACACAATAACCTCTACTGTTTGTTTCACTTATTATAGCAAATGTCTGTCATATGTGAGATCAACATTTTTGGGGTGAGCATTTTGAGGTGGGAGTGTGGGGGAAAGTGTTATGTCAACAGTCAGGGGGAAAGGAAACTTTGTTCTCTATGCATGAAAATAATGACTGATTCCTTTACATGAGACTTGGCCTTTGGGATATTTTGAAAACTTAACTCATTGGGAGAGGGGAAAAAAAAAAAAAAACAGACATGCAAATGAAGTCATAAAGTAGTGCAAAGTGGACTATGTGCTAAGGGCTAACATTATAATAGAACTATTCTGTTGTAGCATGTAGCATATCCAGACATGAATGTATATTTTGGAGCATTTTATACCATTTTAATAAGTGGATTAAGAAGAATTGTATACCTGTTTTACCCACACTGGATTTGAACGTTTTCAATGCAATTGTTAATGGAGTCAACATCATCTGGATATTGTTATTACTATTATTATTGTCTGAATTAACACTGAGGAAATTCTTTTACTAGAAACTTTATATAAAGTTATATAAGGGGTTGCTAATGAATTCCCAACTAGCAAATGAGAACTATGTACAGTTTTTTTTTTTTTTTAACTAAACATGTAGGAACAAACCACATTACATTTTAAATACATTGTACATAATAATTAGGTAAAACCTCCTGAGTCTTCTGCCTGGAGCTAGTGCTGCCCTTAGCTTTACATTGCCAAGGGAAAGACTCTGGGATTTTCCATTGATCCACATCTCAGTTAGTCATGGAAAAGTCATCCATGCTTCATTGGGTGTGATGGGTAATGTTATATGTCAGCTTGACTGGGCTAAAGGATTCCCGGTAAAACATCATTTCTGAGTGTTTCAGTAGGTTGTTTCCAGAAGAGATCAGCACTTGATTCAGAAGACAGGCTACCCACACAAATGTGGGTGGGCATCATCCAATCTGTTGGTGGCCTGAGTGGAATACAAAAGTGAGGAAGGGTGAGATCTCTCTCTCTTTGAGCTGGGGAGTCCATATTTTCTTACCCTTAGACAACAGAGCTCTGATTCTTGGGCCTTGGGACTCTAGGACTTATGCCATTGGCTCCTCTGGGTCTTTTCTGAATTAGATGGAATTATATGACCAGACTCTGGGACTTCTCATTTTCTGCTTCTATAATTGTTTGGTGCTTAAATTCTGCTATGGTCTGAATGTTTCTGTTACCGGAAAATCTGTGAATTGAAATTCTAACCTCCAAGGTAATTGTACTAGGAATGGGGCCTTTGGGATTGATCTTAGAGCATGAGGGCAGAGCCTTCCTGAATGGGATAGTTTCCATATAAAAGAGACTCCAAAGTGCTCTCTTACCCTCTTTCCATGGTGTGAGGATGCAGTGAGAAGTCTGCAAACTATGAAGAAAGTTCTCACAAGAATCTGACCATCTTGGTCTTGGACTCCCAACCTCCAGAACTGAGAAATGAATTTCTGTTGCTTGTAAGTCATTCAGTCTGTGGTATTTTGTTATAGCAACCTGAACAAACCACGATATCATCTAACCACAGTTTTTTTTTTTTNAGAATCTGACCATCTTGGTCTTGGACTCCCAACCTCCAGAACTGAGAAATGAATTTCTGTTGCTTGTAAGTCATTCAGTCTGTGGTATTTTGTTATAGCAACCTGAACAAACCACGATATCATCTAACCACAGTTTTTTTTTTTTAAATTGCTTTTCTTCAATATTCTTTCAAAGCATTGGCTGCTCAAGGCTGCTTTTATGTGGCCCTGTGTTTTTAGCAGCATCTCTTTTCTTTCATCCAGGTTCCTCCAGATTTGGGCAGTGGGCAGTAGGGACAGGAAGCTGTTAATCAATCCTGACTTTTTCTATGTGTGAAGTAACTTTTTGACTAGATCAAAAACAATAAACAATTCCCCTTTTCCATGAATGTCTGTGAACCCTATTGTCCTCCTTAAAGCTAATAACAAACATCCATCTGGCTCAAGTTTTCAACTAGAGGCTCTGATCCCTGTCTACCAGCCTGCCTACCTGCTCACCTGTATCATCCCACTCTCCATGTTCCAGATACACTGGACTTTTTTTTTTTTTTAGTTTCTGGACCCACCATATTCTCTTCTGTCTCAGGACTGTCTTAGATATTATTCCTTCTGCTTTATTGCTGTGATCAACTCTTTGCCCTGTCCCAACACCCTCTCTCTCCTTTTGTTAGATGATTCCTACTCATTTCTCAGATCTCTGTTAAATACCTTACTGCAGAGGTCTTTGACAACATAGTCTACATTGCACTTGCTTAAAATGCATTCTCTGCGTTAGTCGTTGGTTAGTCACTAAGTAGTGTCTGACTCTCTTGCAGATGCCATGGGCTGCCTACAGCCCACCAGACTCCTCCATCCATGGGATTGTGCAGGCAAGAATACTGGAGTGGGTTGCCATTTGCTTCTTCAGGGGATTTTTCCAACCCAAGGATCAAACCCACATCTCTTGCATTACAGGCAGATTCTTTACCACTGAGCCACCAGGGAAGCCTCCAGATTAGTTAGGGTGATGCTTACTAATTTAACTTCCTAATTTCAGTGGTTTTAAGCAGTTTATTTCTTATTCATTATATTAACTTTCTAGGGTTGATGTAATAAATGATCAAAAGCAGGATTGCTTAAAACAACAGAAAATTATTGTCTCACAGGCTTGGAGCCTAGAAATCTGAAATCAAGATGTCAGATATTTTTTCCGATGACTCTCAGGGAGAATTCTTTCTTTGTCTTTTCTAGCCTCTGGTATTTGCTAGTAATCCTTTGTATTCCTTGACTTGTAGATGCATCACTTCAATTACTGGCTGTTTTCTTCCTGGGTGTCTTCACAATGTCTGTCCTCTGTGTGTGTGTCTCTGTGACTGTTTCTTCCTTTTTTAAGGACACCATCATATTGAATTAGGGTTCACTCTGATGACCTCATTTAAAATTGTTTACTTCTCTAAAGAGTCTATTTCCAAATAAGGCCATGTTCTAAGATATCAGGAGTTATGACTTCAGTATCATTCAACCCATAATACTCACATAATAGGTGGTTTTGGTCAATGAGCAGCTTTCATATGATGATTGAGGAATTAGCCTCTTGTTTATAGCTCTACTGCCCTTCAGACTTTGGCATCATCTGTGTGAAGCTGATGAAAGGAGGAAGAGAGTGGAGAAGGCACAACACCTCATTCTGATGTTGGTACAGAGGTGGTGCACATCCCTTAACATCCCTTTCCACACACCATTGAGGGTGTGGGGGTGTGGGGCCTTGTCCTAAGACTCTGCCCAAGAAGACAATGGAAAATGTAGTCTGCTGCACGTGGTTTCTTAAGTCATCTGTGGTGAAGAACTGGTACTTCTATTAACAATTCATCATAGACTGATGTTTTATAAAGTATAAGAAAATGTATTCTATTTAAAGTAAAAGTGAAGTTGCTCAGTCATGTCCGACTCTTTGTGACCCCATAGACTGTAGCCTACCAGGCCCCTCTGTCCATGGGATTTTCTAGGCAGTAGTATTGGAGTGGATTGCCATTTCCTTCTCCAGGGGATCTTCCCAACCCAGGACTTGAACCCGGGTCTCCCACATTGTAGGCAGACGCTTTACCATCTGAGCCACCAGGGAAGTCCATTATATTTAAAAGTGAGTTTAAAAACAATAGACCTGAAGGCTGAGAAGTTCAAGATCAAGGTGCTGGCAGATTTGGCTTGGTGAGGGCTGTCTTCCTGTCCTGTAGACAGTCACTTTCTCACTGTAACCTCATCAAGCTGAAGAGGAAGTGAGCTCTGGTCTCTTCCTCTTCTGTACAGACACTGACCTGAACTTGGGGGGCCAACTCTCATAACCTCGTGTAAACCTGATTACCTCCCAGTTCTCCACCTCCAAACACATCCCTTTGAGGATTAGGGCTTCAATACGAATTTTTGGAGAAGTCGTGATTATTTTTTGTATAGATGATTTTCTCTGTCTCACTTCGATAACTCCTAGTACTTACCTCACCCCTGCCTTCATCCATTATTATACTATAATTATTTGCCATTTGTCTTTTCTGCTTATCCCCTGTACTCCAAGCTCTGTGGGGGCAGAGACCTCATTTGTCTTGTTTACAGTTTGGCTCTCAGCACTTATTTGCGTGCTTGGCATAATGCAAGAGATTAATAAAGACTTATCAAAATTCTGTTTCTGGTCTGCACCTGGAATAATCCCTAAAAATATGTTTACCTTAAATTTATGACATTAATTCACTTAAAAGAAGCTCTGTTATTTTCTTCTGCCTCTTAAGTATTTTCATTATGCCTTGTTTATCTAACACTCATGTCTAAGTCCATATATAGTGCAGGAAAGAAAGATTTCCTTGAAATAGTGGGCCTAACGAAATAAGTAGCAAGAGGGCATACTGGGTGGCTGGCCTGGGTTAGGGCAAGAAGAGTGTCAATAGTTGAAAGAACTCTGACTGCACATAGGGAGAGTAATTTGTAAGCAAATAAGAATATTTTGCTAAAGAAGTAATTATAGGGAAAAGAAGGCCCAGCCAGTAACCATTGCCAATAAGAACACTTCTAGGAAGACAGAAAAAGAAAATTATAGATAATGGATGCTGAAGACGTGTAGCCATGGAGAATGGAATGTTGCTGAGTTCTGTAAAGAATAAATTTAGTCAGTATTCTAAATACCAAATTCAGAAGTGGCCCTAATAGTCAAGCAAGAATCTAATAAAAGACTTGAGCAGGATTATATGCAGTATTTTTCTCCAGCAGCTAGAAATATTATTGTTATTTAGGAAGGAACTTGGGTGGACTTTTTTCTAATTTTGTATCTGAGTCTTTCTCAAGAGTCTAGTTGCTACATACAGAAAGACATGAATGCTTAGTGCCTATACATTAAATAAAAATAGCTAACATTTGTTGAGCTATTTTGTATGTAGCTAACTACATACATTATACACATTGTTCATTCAACCTTCACCACAGCTCTACTTGGTCGATTCTATAATTTTCTTCATTCCATAAGCAAGAGAATGGAATCTGTAAAAAGTTAAGGGATTTTCCAGAGTCCCAGAGCTTCTAAGTGGAGGGATATGTATCCAGTTCTTAGTAACTTCTTATTTTAATACCAGATTCAATCGTCCAAAAGTCAGTCTTTTCCCCAAGGACAAATCACCACAGATATCTTTTAGTTTGTGGAAGAATGGCATCTTCTGTAAGCATAGTTTTTCTTATGGGGACTCTTTGTTATGTTTTATTGCATTGTTATTAATATTAATAACATAAGATGTTATTAATTTCTAGTGACAAAATTTGAATATGGCATCACACCAAAATTTCAGAGCTAATATAGTTCAGAGTCAGATAAAGAATATATGGGCATTTAGATGAACAATTCTAGGATTTCATAGGCAACCTGCTGCTTTCATATATTATTCTCTGGAGAAGCTCTTGAGGTGTGGTGGTGGTGGTGGTTTAGTTGCTAAATCATGTCCGACTCTTGAGACCCCATGGACTATAGCCCCCCTAGACTCCTCTGTCCATGAGATTTCCCAGGCAAGAATACTGGAGTGGGTTGCTATTTCCTTCTCCAGGGAATTCTACCAACCCAAGGATCGAACTCAAGTCTCCTGCATTGCAGGTGGATTCTTTACCACTGAGCCATGAATGTTCAGCTAGTGACGCACGGTAAACCAGTGAAACAATATGTTAAAAAACTGTTTGTTAAAGATGCCATTCTGATGGAATAAAAGCTATTTCTGTGAGAAAGATGATGGCAACTTTCAGTGACTCAATTTCTTTCTGGTGGTTAAAATGTGCTTTAAACTCCTAAGCTTCTGTATTACTCGAGTTCCCTGCTTAATCTCTAATTTAGTATGGTGTGGTCTCCCTTTTGGAGAAGGCAATGGCATCCCACTCCAGTACTCTTGCCTGGAAAATCCCATGGATGGAGGAGCCTGGCAGGCTATAGTCCATGGGGTTGCTAAGAGTCAGACATGACTGAGCGACTTCACTTTCACTTCTCACTTTCATGCATTGGAGTAGGAAATGGCAACCCACTCCAGTGTTCTTGCCTTGAGAATCCCAGGGATGGGGAAGCCTTGTGGGCTGCCGTCTGTGGGGTTGCACAGAGTTGGACACTACTGAAGCAACTTAGCAGGCCTCCCTTTCATTTTCTTTAAAATCAACAATCAACTCAGATTGTAAGTTCCCTCCTTTCCTTTGCTCTGTATCTTATGGTTTGTGACATATGTGTGTCCCAATAGCATGGCAGGCATCCTGGGAAGGGAGCCTGGAAGGCACCTTGCTTGGCTTATTACCCGGGATACACTTGAGTATAGATGAGTCCAGGGAATATTAGGTTTCTGATCAGTTGACTTTGAGTTAATCACAAGGGATTATCCTGGATGGGAATGACCTAATCTTATGAAGATCAGAAGAAGAAGTGGTGGCCTGGAAGAAAGCAAATGTGACTATATTGTGACGTGAATATAAGACACAAGGTAAGAACTGTGGGTAACTTCTGGACATTGAGCATGGTCCCTAGTTACCAACAGCTAGCAAGAAAATATGCACGTTTTCAGTCCTACAACCACAAGGAATTGAATTCAGGAAATATGGAATGAGTAAATGTGCTTGGAAGAGAACGATGCTCCAAATGAGTACTGCAGCACAGTCAGTGTATTGACTGTAACTTTGTGAGATGCTGAACAGAAGGTCCAGATAAGGTGTGTCTAGATTTTTGATTCAAGGGAACTGTGAGATAATAAATTGGTGTTGTTTTTAAGTTTCTAAGGCTATTAGTTAGTCATTTGTTAATAGAAAAACTACTAATACTGTTTTTTAGAATTCATTAGAATCTCCTTTCTCTTCCCTGCTCTTCTCTCATCTCCCTAGGCTCACTCAACTTGTTCTTCAATTCTCTAAATATTCCTTCCTGTTAATCAAGTCCAGGCTTATTAGCTTTATTATGTGTCCTACCCTTCTAACTCCCATTTTATTAGGAAAATCAGCTTAGATTTCCTTTTAGCAGAAGACAATCTTTCCTTTCTAAAAGAATGGAGGAGGCAGTCTAGGCAGGCAATTTCAGGGAACTCTAGCACCTGGAGCCAATCAAGATTGCAGGGGAGAAATATCAATAATCTCAGGTATGCAGATGACATCACCCTTATGGCAGAAAGTGAAGAACTAAAGAGCCTCTTGATGAAAGTGAAAGGGGAGAGCGAAAAAGTTGGCTTAAAGTTCAACATTCAGAATACTAAAGTCATGGCATCCGGTCCCATCACTTCATGGCAAATAGATGGGGAAAGAGTGGAAACAGTGACTGATTTTATTTTGGGGGGCTCTAAAATCACTGCAGATGGTGATTATAGCCATGAAATTAAAAGATGCTTACTCCTTGGGAGGAAAGTTATGACCAACCTAGACAGCATATTAAAAAGCAGAGACATTACCAACAAAGGTCTGTCTCGTCAAGGCTATGGTTTCTGCAGTAGTCATGTATGAATGTGAGAGTTGGACCATAAGAAGGCTGAGCACTGAAGAATTGATGCATTTGAAGTGTGGTGTTGGAGAAGACTCTAGAAATTCCCTTGGACTGCAAGGAGATCCAACCAGTTCATCCTAAAGGAGATCAGTCCTGGGTGTTCATTGGAAGGACTGATGTTGAAGCTGAAACTCCAATACTTTGGCTACCTGATGTGGAGAGATGACTCATTGGAAAAGACCGTGATGCTGGAAAAGATTGAAAGCAGGAGGAGAAGGGGACAGTAGAGGATGAGATGGTTGGATGGCATCACCGATACAATGAACATGGGTTTGGGTAGACTCCGGGAGTTGGTGATGGACAGGGAGGCCTGGCGTGCTGCGGTTTATGGGGTTGCAAAGAGTCGGACATGACTGAACTACTGAACTGAACTGAACTGAACTTCACCTGAAGAGGGAGTGGAATAGCTTGTGAGCATGACTTTATTACAGTTTTTGTGCCTACATATACTAAGAGTCAGGCATGACTGAGTGACTTCACTTTCACTTTTCACTTTCATGCATTGGAGAAGGAAATGGCTATCCACTCCAGTGTTCTTGCCTGGAGAATCCCAGGGATAGGGGAGCTTGGTGTACTGCCATCTATGGGGTTGCACAGAGTCGGACACGACTGAAGTGACTTAGCAGCAGCAGTACACATTTAATCAGACACACACATATGACAAGCTTAATCACTTGCTTTTTGATTCTTGAGTGAAAACAGACTTCACTGCTAAAACATTTTACCCACCAGATTTTTTCCCCCCAGACATCCAGTTATGGCTTATCTTACTGTTGGTTTCTTGACAGAAATTGAATTGTCTTCCAATATCTGTTCATTTTCTTCCTTGGTGATAGAAGTTTTACCATTGGGCCCACGCTCAGCCAATTAATGGAGTCCATTTCCTGGCCTCTCTTGCAGCTAAGTTCAGGTTCAATGATATAAGAGAAGGTGTTAGATGCAACTTCCAGGGCATGCTCTTAAAAGGAAGGCATATGCCATCCCACTTTTCCCATTTCTTGTTGACTGGAAAATGACCATAACAGTAGGGAACTGCTAAGCTTTATTGAGTGATAAGATGGGAGCCACATGAAATCTAGATTCCAGGGAAATTAAGAGTAGTTTTTTGTGACAGAAATTTCACAGTTGTACTCAATATTTAATTCTCCATTTATTCTACTTTTTGGCATTGGACTCCGGGTTCCCACACTTATCTAGACACATAGACCATTAGCTAGGTAACTCATTTCCTAGCCTCTTTTGTAGCTAGCATGGCCATATGACCAAGTTCTCACCAGTGAAATATAAGCAGAAATGCTCAGATTCTACCTTTTCCTAATTAAAATGCACTCACAATTGGAGAAGACTCTTGCAAGTCCCTTGGACAGCAAGGGCATCAAACTGGTCAATCCTAAAGGAAACAACCCTGAATATTCATTAGAAGGACCGATGCTGAAGGTCCATTACTTTGGCCACTTGATGTGAAGAACCCTGATGCTGGGGAAGATTGAGGAGGAGGAGAAGCGGGCAACAGAGGTTTAGATGGTTGGATGACATCACCAAATCAATGGACATGAGTTTGAGTGAATTCTAGGAGAAGTTGCCAGACAGAGAAGCCCAGTGTGCTGCAGTCCATGGGTTCGCAAAGAGTTGGATGTGGCTGAGCGACTGAACAATCTTTGGGATAGAAATTGGGTCAGTCTAATCCCGGAGATAGCCAAGGTAGCTGCCTTGAAAATTTTGTATCAGTTGTGCAAATCACCCAGCATCTTTGACCTAGCAGCCTGTAGTATAATAGCAAGGAGATGATTTGATTTATGTGTCCTTCCTTCAGGCTTACTTAGCTGTCTGTCAGAACTTTATCAAAGTTCTTGTGTTTTGTGTCAGTCTCAGCCTATGGGTGGTGATGTTGTCAGTTAGGAATGCCTGAGGCACTCTCTGGGCCCTCACAGACATTTCCCAGGCCAGAGGCAATGTTGTGGCTAGATTAGACCCTCTGATTCTTACTATGATTGCAAGATGCACCTTAGCAATAACCATCAGGGACTTAAAAAAAAAAAAATTTATTACTCACAGGACCAGGAGGGTACAGGGCATGCCCAGGATCACACAGGGAGATCACAGCTAGAGAGAGAGAGAGAAAGGGAAAGAGAGAGGGAAAGAGTGGATCTGAGGTTCTGCTTTTTTGAGGGGGTCAAGTGTGGAGTGCCTACAGTTTTGCAGATTCATTGTTAATTGGTGAATTTAAATTTAGAAGTAAGAGTTAAAATGCAGGAAGGGAAAAGCAGGGTTACTCCAGTGGTCAGTTATCTAAGTCACCCTAGGTTTCCAAAAGGGGCACTTCGTGCATGGGGTGGCCTGGCTTTTTATCTAGTTGTGTGGTTGGCAATGTGTTTTTTAGAGATGAATGTCTTTGAAATGGATGCCTTGGCAAACAAAAGCTTAATGTCTGACACTTAGATTGCAATCAAAAGAGCTAATTGTTAGGCACATACTACAAATAGTTATTGATTGTGATTCCTTAAAGATGAAGATTGGCTTAATATTTCTCTGAATTCTTAGTTCCTGGAGTAGGTCTTAACATACAAAAGGCACCCAGTTGATGTTTGCTGAAGAAATGAAGATGATATCTGATGATTGTGAGAACTTGGAAGGGCATGATGGGGATGCAGTCTAAACACAGAACTGGGAATTAAGAGTTGGAAAAAAACTTGAAGAGATTATTTCCAGAGCTCTCATTGGTTACATTGCTGATAAGTGACTTATCCAGAATATGATATGTTGGCTGACTCCTTGTCTCTGCTTTTGTTTTACTACATTAATGTAGCTGCAACTATATATAAGTCAAGAGATTTTTAGGAAAAATATCCTAAGAAGAGGCAACAGGTAAGCAGGAGACAACAGAATAGGAGTGTTTGTATGGATGAGGATTTGTGTGTATACTTGGGATTTATAATGATATACATTTGATTTTTCTCTTGATTCCTGGCACAAAGCTTTTAAAACTCTTGAAAATTCCCATAAGAGCAATAAAGAATCTTTTAGTGGTGATAATAAGCCCATTTCAGCCACGTGTGTACTAGATGACATGACTAAATCATATCAGTCATGTCCAACTCTTTGTGACCCTACGGACTCACCACCGGGCTTCTCTGTCCATGGGATTCTCTAGGCAGGCATTCTGGAGTGGGTTGCCATGCCCTCCTCCTAGGGATTGAACCCATGTCTCTTATGTCTCCTGCATTGGCAGCCAGGTTCTTTACTGCTAGTGTCACCTGGGAAGCCCATATCATTTGGTTTTCCTCTTGGTTCCTAGCACAGAAGTTTTAAAACTCTTAGAAATTCCTATGAGTTAGTCCTCACAAGCCCATTTTGGCCACACCTGAGTTTATATTAATGAGGTGATTTTTGGAAAGCCCTTAAGGATAGAAACTGGTTGCTAGGGGAACCAACCTTGTGATTAGAGAGTTGAAACTTTCAGCTCCATTTCTTGACTTCGGGGAGGGCAAAGAGGTTGGAAGTGGATTTAATCACAGAATGACGAATGATTTCATTAATCATGACTATATAATGACTTTCTATAAAAATCCCTGAAATATGGGGTTCAGAGAGCTTTTGGATTGGCGCTGGGAGGATGGAACACTGGGAAAGAGGATGGAGGCTCTGTACCACTTCCCCTATATCTTGCCATACCCATCTACATATCATTTTAAAACTATTTTTTAGTTGAAGCCTAGTTAATGTGCAATGTTATATCAGTTTCAGGTATACAGCAAACATATGTAGCAAACTTATACAGCAAAGTGATTCAGTTATACATGTATTCTCAACACTAGGGTAATAATACTCAATCATGTAGTATGATTTCAGTGGCTGTAGATTTGCACTGAGGCTCGAATTATCTCCCTATAATAATTAATGTGATGAATTCCATCAGTTCAATTCAGTCACTCAGTCATGTCCAACTATTTGCGACGCCATGGACTGCAGCACGCCAGGCCTCCCTGTCCATCACCAACTCCTGGAGTTTACCCAAACTCATCTCCATTGAGTTGGTGATGCCATCCAACATTCTCATCCTCTGTCGTCCCTTTCTACTCCCGCTTTCAATCTTTCCTACATCAGGGTCTTTTCAAATGAGTCAGCTCTTCACATCGAGTAGCCAAAGGATTGGAGTTTCACTTCAGCATTAGTCCTTTCAGTGAATATTCAGGACTGATTTCCTTTAGGATTGGCTGGTTTGATCTCCTTGCAGTCCAAGGGACTCTCAAGAGTCTTCTCCACTACCACAGTTCAAAAACTTTAGTATTTCAACACTCAACTTTCTTTATAGTCCAACTTTCACATCCATATATAATTACTGGAAAAAATAAAGTCTGTAATATTCTTGAAAAAAGATTTTTTTAAGATTAATTTTAATTTTTCAATTATTTTCCATTAAAGGTTATNCTACCACAGTTCAAAAACTTTAGTATTTCAACACTCAACTTTCTTTATAGTCCAACTTTCACATCCATATATAATTACTGGAAAAAATAAAGTCTGTAATATTCTTGAAAAAAGATTTTTTTAAGATTAATTTTAATTTTTCAATTATTTTCCATTAAAGGTTATTACAAGATATTGAATATAGTTCCCTATATGATACAATAGGTCATTGTTTATCTATTTTGTATATAGTAGTGTGTATCTGTTATTCCAAAAATCCTAATTTCTCTGTCTACTCCTCCCATTCATTTTGATAACTGTAAGTTTGTTTCTTATGTCTGTGAGTCTGTTTTTGTTTTGTAAATAAGGTCATTTGCATCATTCTTAATGATTCCACATATAAGTGATATATAGATTTGTCTTTCTCTGACTTACTTCAGTTAATATGATAATCTCTAAGTCCATCCATGTTGCTGCAAATGGCATTATTTCATTCTTTTTTATGATTGAGTAATATTCCATTGTATATATGCACCACTTCTTTATCCATTCATCTGTTGACGGAGATTTTGGTTGCTTCCATGTCTTGGCAATTGTAAATAGTGCTGTGGTGAATATTGGGGTACATGTATCTTTTTGAATTATAGTTTTCTTTGAGTATCTGCCTGGGAGTGAGATTGCAAGATCATCATACGTTTTTAAGGAACCACTATACAATTATAGCAAACACTCTCTTCCAAAAACACAAAAGAAGACTCTACACATGGACATCACCAGATGGTCAACACAGAAATCAGATTGATTATAATCTTTGCAACCAAAGATGGAGAAGCACTATATAGTCAGCAAAAACAAGACCAGGAGCTGACTGTGGCTCAGATCATGAACTCCTTATTACCAAAT
>SJYV01046963.1:4238-45133 GCA_006410875.1 Neotragus pygmaeus
GGAATTGTTTCCTTAATTTCTTTTTCTACTTTCTCATTATTAGTGTATAGGAATGCAAGGGATTTCTGAGTGTTGATTTTATATCCTGCAACTTTACTATATTCATTGAGTAGCTCTAGTAGTTTTCTGGTGGAGTCTTTAGGATTTTCTATGTAGAGGATCATGTCATCTGCAAACAGTGAGAGTTTTACTTCTTCTTTTCCAATTTGTATTCCTTTTATTTCTTTTTCTGCCCTGATTGCTGTGGCCAAAACTTCCAGAACTATATTGAATAGTAGCGGTGAGAGTGGACACCCTTGTCTTGTTCCTGACTTTGGGGGAAATGCTTTCAATTTTTCACCATTGAGGATAATGTTTGCTGTGGGTTTGTCATACATAGCTTTTTAAAAATTTAGTTATTTATTTTTTACTTTACAATATCGTATTGGTTTTGCCATACATCAACATGAATCCGCCATGGGTGTACACGTGTTCCTGAACCCCGCTCCTACCTCCCTCCCCATACCATCCCTCTTGAAACATGTATAATATCATATAAGAAATGAATCACCAGTCTATGTTTGATGCAGAATACTGAGTTTCCAGCATCCTTTTCCTCTCATAATGTCAAGATGCCTTTTTACTCTGCCAAGTCTATGGATTCTTAAAAACTTCATCATACTTTTCAGTTATCCAAGATGTTTATTTGTTAGAGGTCTGTCTTCTGCCCTATTTCCTTAAACTTTTATAGATGGCATTAAAAATTATCTATCATAAACATACGTAATGGTGCCAAATATCCATTTACAGACATTGAGGTATTTCTTTTCTTCACCTAAGTTGTCAGTGGTGCCACATGCTTGTAACAACCCTTTCTTTCCTTGAACTGGGAAGCAGCCTGAGACAGCTTATGGTACGATTTCATTCATTGTGATTCAGGGAGAAGCATGACATTGAGAGTTTATATTAATTAAATTTATTAACCATTAAACCAGAGTAATGAATGTGTTCACTTTGTGTTTCCATGTGGCAAAAAATGTGACTTTTAGAATCACTTCCATCAATCTGGATGCTTTACTTCAGACCAAAAAGCACTTAGCAAACTTAAGCTTGATGTTATCCCTTGACAAACATTACCTAGAAGGTAAAGTTGTGTCTTCAAGCGGGAGTTAATAAGAAAATCAACACACATAATTTTTGGATTACCTGCTTTATGATTTATTTGTGGCTGATAGTCCTTCTCATTGTACAATAAAAAATTAAATTAGTACTTAATTCATTTATAGAACTAACATCATAAACTAAATATAGCAGAATTTGTTTAAAAGACAGATTCTGTCTTAGAGGTTTTAGTTATAAAACTTTTATAGGTTTATAGTTCTAGGAGGAGTACACCAACATATAAGTCATGATTAAAAATAGTGTGTGAGAAGGACTCATCAGGGATGGATAACTCTGGGTGGGTCAAGGAGAATTTCTCTGGGAAGTTGACATTGAAGTTATGCCTTTCAAATGAGGGAGAGGTCCTCCTACAGAGGAAACAGGATCCAAATAAAAGGAGGATCCTGTATAAAGACTTGGAGATGTTTAAATGCCCAATGAGGAATTCTACTGGGCATACAATACAATCTGTTTTCTAAAGTATTAGTTGGTAAAGATTTTTCAAGTCTATAATATACTCAGTGAGAACTGCAAAATGAGATCTATATAATTTTTGTGTACCAGATTAATATTCTGTTTTCAGTAAACATTTAACTTAACATGATTAGTGCCTATAATCTGGAAGACCCCAGAAAGAAAAGCAAAAGGAAACAAGTAACGTCCTCTAATGAAATGACCAATTATTTGAGGACATTGCCATGTTTATTTAGGTAAGAAATATATGTAACCTGATGCATAATGAGAAATGAAAAGGTACTGTTGGGGCAGGAAGGAGGGAGCAGTTGTGAAGTCTTACCCACCAGGTCCTCCTTGATGATCTACCTACAGAGAGTCATTGACTTCACATTCTTTCCACTTTATGGCACAGACACCAGACCACAAGTCCTTTACCTCATCAACCACTGAGACTGTGCCAGGCTTGGAACGCCTTCCCCACAAAGGCTCTCATTCATCATTTCTTCACTCTGTGACTGAAATGTGATGTGGAAGCAGGCAATTGTAGAGCTAAATACGGGATCGAAAACCCAAATTGCACTAGGGTGGTAGCTTTGTGGTTTCCAAGTCTTTTTTAACAGACCTCACAACTTGGACACGCTTCTTGACCTGCCCAGACTATGATGAGTCCATGGAGCTAGGAAGCCCCAGCATGACAACCAAGCACTTGTCTCCCAGTTTCTGACGTGTTTTCCTTTAAATGTCTCAAAGGCCTCCCTGGCTTATTCCTGTAAAAAGTAATCCATGCACTGACAAGATACAGAAAGAGGAGAGATACAGGATGGGATCTCAAGTAGACATTTGTGACACCCGAGTCGGTAGAGAGTATCTTTCTGGTCCTGCTGCTGGCTAGGAGGACCAGGGTGGAGAGAGAAGGTCACAAGGAAGGAGAGATTAAGCAGTTCTTGATAATCTGTCTTCAGTACATGGCGTCCCATCCTAAACTGCTTTTGTTTCAAAAGGGTACTTGGACATTTTTAATTAAATTCAACACCTGATTCACTCAGTTGAAAGTTTTCCTGGTCATTATCTGTGGATAGTGATGCCAAGGATCCTAGGAGATAAAGAACTAAGCTTGCAGCATGATTGTGGATCCCCCAACATCTGCCTGGGGATACTAGGGATTATGGGGAAGACTTCTAACAAAACCAGGTCTAGTTTTTCTTTTGCCCCTGGCTCTCATACACTCTGAGTGCTCAGGACAGTGTATGTGCAGGGGAGCTGGAGGGTGGATATAGGCGAGTCAAGTATTGCACATTCTGTGGGTGGAAGGAAGTTCATTACTGAATATCCCCAAGTATTACAATGACTATTTTCTTGGCAGTGATATATATATAAATGCTACTTAAGATTTTTCACCTTAATAAAAATGAATCTCATTAATCAAAAAATACATGTAGTTTTTTTTAATTTTAAATTTATTTATTTTAATTGGAGGCTAATTACAATATTGTGTTGGTTTTACAATACATCAACATGAATCTGCCACGGGTGTACACGTGTTCCCCATCCTGAACCCCCTCCTTCCTCCCTCTGGGTCATCCCAGTGCACCAGCTCCAAGTATTCTGTATCATGCATCGAACCTAGACTGGCAATTCATTTCATATATGATATTATACATGTTTCAATGCCATTCTCCCAAATCATCTCACCCTCTCCCTTTCCCACAGAGTCCAAAATATTGTTCTATACATCTGTGTCTCTTTTGCTTTCTCGCATACAGGGTTATCATTACCATCTTTCTAAATTCCATATATATATGCATTAGTATCCTGTATTGGTGTCTTTCTTTCTCACTTACTTCACTCTGTATTATAGGCTCCAGTTTCATCCACCTCATTAGAACTGATTCAAGTGTATTCTTTTTAGTGGCTGAGTAATACTCCATTGTGTATATTTACCACAGCTTTCTTACCGCAATGAAGTACCATTTCACGCCAGTCAGAATGGCTGTGATCCAAAAGTCTACAAGTAATAAATGCTGGAGAGGGTGGGGAGAAAAGGGAACCCTCTTACACAGTTGGTGGGAATGCAAACTAGTACAGCCACTATGGACAACAGTGTGGAGATTCCTTAAAAAACTGGAAATAGAACTGCCTTATGACCTAGCAATCCCATTGCTGGGTGTACACACTAAGGAAACCAGAATTGAAATAGATATATGTAGTTTTTTATTTTTATTTTTTTAAAGTGAGAAGATACCCAAGCAGAGATGTTTCTTTAGATCAGTCCTTGATATTCTTGAAAGTCCATAGCTGTTACTCAGGAGAGAAAAAACAATTTCCCTTTATCCTTCTTTAGATCTGGCCTCATATGTTGTGTTAATGTTCACCCCAGTATTGCAGTTATCAAGTAAAGATAACTTCTTGAGAAGGGTATGATATTAGTCACACATTTTATCCTTCTATCCCCAAATCTGACTCATTTTGTTGACAATCCAGCCATAGGACAGACCCACATGTTTTCTTTACCATCAGCAATGTAGAAAGAAGCACAGATTTAGTTTCCAGATGAACAAAGAAGTATGAAACTTTTGAGCTTAATGAATATTTTCTCTTCTCTCCCTTCTACCCAAGACATCTCAGAAGTTTCTAATGTGATCCGGTACAGTTATGTCACTCATTATTGCCAAGGGATTTTACCCCACAGCATGATTATTGAAATACAATACAAGGTATATTCATATTCTGAGAAAATAACTTCTTTGTGATTCCAAAAATGTTTAAAGGAGATATTTGTTTTAAGGACCTAAGAAAGAACTCCTTTAAAAAGGCTTTAGCATGTATGCTTATCAGCAACTGAGCCTTTAGATCTATTGAATTGAAGATTATTTCCATGTGTTCCAGATGGAATTTTATGTTTGGTCTCTGTTAACTTTACCTTGACTGAAGTCAAGTTGAAAATCTGGCTTGTAAGTTTTGATAAGAAAAACTTTAACAATGTAATTCATATGTTGAGGAGTCAGAAGGCAATCACTTCAAGAGTTTGTTAAAAACTTGGACCAATGAATTTATTTCTAAAATGTATTTGCTGGTGAAATACGATCAGGCATCTTTCAGATTCGTTGTCTATGATGCTATAGGATAGTCAACCTTCCCTTTAATTTATAGTAATCCAGATAGTTTTTGTCTTTCTCTTCTTTCTTCCACTTGCCTGGCCTTTTCTTCCCACTCATTTTCTATCCATGAATCATCATCAGAAACAAAACTAACAAAACCCCACAAGAATTGAGAGCATTATGGAGTTTGATTCTTCTTGCTCTATGAATTTGGAATTGCTCATCAATTCTTCATCAAATATTGAGATGCTGCGGTGTACTAAGATATTTATATTTCAGAGCAGTGTGGATTGACAAGACATTGACCATTCCCTAAAGGTCTTATGTTAAAGCAGGTGATACAGATGTTTAAAGAGCAGTGATAGAATTTGAAAATTATTTTCATAGAGAGGTACATGCAGAGTGTTGCAGAATATGCATAGAAAGGAATTTATCCTACCTGGTGGTATTTTTAAGACTGCAACCTCATAAGAAGAGGTGACCTTAACTGGGTCTGGGTAGGTGGGTAAGAGTTTGCAGAGTTCAAATTAGAGGATACAAATTTACTTCCTATTTAGAAAGAAGTTAAAGCTTATATTCCATAAGAGATCTAACCTTCCTCATAAACTTCTGTCCTCCTGAGTTAGTGGATCAGGGACTGGGTTATGGAGAAGAACTTAACTTGCCAGGTAATTTCATTCCTTTATGGTCTCTTCTGTTTTAAATAGCTCAGTCTTTCAGGGAAAATACTCAGTCTTTCAGATTTTCCCTTTCTTCCCCAGGCTCCTTTCCAACATAACATCACTTTTTTTTTTTTCCTGGGTATTTGAAAGGATTTAATGTGACTTCTTGGTAGCAGAGAAGATTTGTCCAGATCCTCATGGAGTCCTTTGGCTTTGGTCCCCGGACTGGTGTTCACTGAGGTACAGTTGGTCCCACTTGACCTTCTGGGGAGAAGGGTCCAGATTTATGATTTCCTTAGTCCTAATCTTTATGAAATTTTACACACTGTACCCATATTGCATGACTTCAGGCTTCTGCACAACCACCATTGTACCCATTCTGAAGTTTCTCCTATGCAAGCTAAAGTACTAGAGCCCCTTTGGACTATGTGCAGGCTGAGGAAACCAGGAAGGCTGCTGCAGGGAGGGAGGCAGAAGGAAAAGCTGGGCATCTGGGCATCAGCAGTGCTCCTAGGGCATACCCAAGGAAGCCAATACCTCTTGTTATGGTACTTAGGTTCTTTCATAAAAATCTGGTTCTTTCTCTAGAGATTCCTCTCTGAGCTGCTGCTGCTGCTGCTAAGTTGCTTCAGTCATGTCTGACTCTGTGCAACCCCATAGATGGCAGCCCACCAGGCTCCACTGTCTCTGGGATTCTCCAGGCAAGAACACTGGAGTGGGTTGCCATTTCCTTCTCCAATGCATGAAAGTGAAAAGTGAAAGTGAAGTCACTCTGTCATGTCTGACTCTTCGTGACCCCATAGACTTCAGACCACCAGGCTCCTCTGTCCATGGGATTTTCCAGGCAAGAGTACTAGATTGGGGTGCTATTGCCTTCTCCACCTCTCTGAGCTATCCATCCTCATTTCTCATCCAGGGAGAGACTATCCAGTGACCCCAATTAGAGGACTCTGTGAAGAATAAGAGGAAACTGTGGGGTCAAGATATATTAGGAAGATTAAACAGATTTAGTTTGAATTTGGGAGATGAGTAGCTGAAGAAGACAGCAGCATTTGTTGCTTGGGTGATGATGCAGCTAGTGATGCCATCAGTCAAATAAACAGCATAATGCATTTGGGAGTAAATTCAGCGAGGCTAATATTGATAATTGTCTTAGCAGTAANCAAACTAATTAAGGGAAGCAGAGAGAAAGTGGCTTGTTTGAACCCTAAGGTGTATAGATTCTATAAAGGAAGGATTGGTGTAACAGAAAGACATTTTTAGTATGCATAGTATGCATAGTAAGAGCTATGTGGATTCAGCAAAGGAAGTTCTTGATGATAAGATGAATCTGGTTTTAAAATGCTGGAAGAGATTATTGCTGTGTTCACAGATTCCATATTCACTTCTTACTCAATCATTCATCAAAGGAATGGACTTTCTTCAATTTCCAGAATTATAATGAAACCACAATCATCTTTTCAAGAACCTCCTTTGCTGAATCCACGTAGTTCTTACTATGCATATTACTAAGAAATGAATCAAGTGAATGTGAGATTCACAGGCAGAGCAGTGGTACAGAATCTGCCTGCTGATGCAGGAGATGCAAGAGACATGGGATTGATCCCTGGGTCGGGAAGATCTCCTGGAAAAGGAAATGGCAACCCACTCCTGTATTCCTGCTAGAAAATCACAAGGAGAGAAGGTCCTGATGGGCTATGGTCCATGGGGTGGCAAACCTGATGGAGTACACACATACATGCTATGCCTGTACACTTGTGATTTAAAAATCTGCTAATTGGAAGTAAAGATGACACAAGAACCAAATGAAGGGCTGGTCAATAATTGATGTTTTCTTTTCCTTAAAACATTGTGAGTCAAGTATTTTAAAATGTTAACAGGAAAGAAGGAAAAGAGATAATGATAAAAAGGAAGAAGTTGGGAATCAAGACCAGAAGGTGGTTGTTTGCTGACCAGTGCTCCCTCTAAGGATAGAGGAAAAGTCACTTAAGAAGTGGACTGTAGAGCAGCAGGCAGGGGGAGTTAGTCTGTACTCATGCACACAAGGTTCTGGTTTGCATGTAGTCTGTGGACCTGAAAATAAATATTTCAGAAAGGTCTTATCTAATTCTGTGAATTAATATTTGCTATTGTTTGCTAGTAGAAAGAGTCAATCTGTAGATAAAATATCTGAGGATGAAAGTGAAACCTGCTCAGTCNCAAGGTTCTGGTTTGCATGTAGTCTGTGGACCTGAAAATAAATATTTCAGAAAGGTCTTATCTAATTCTGTGAATTAATATTTGCTATTGTTTGCTAGTAGAAAGAGTCAATCTGTAGATAAAATATCTGAGGATGAAAGTGAAACCTGCTCAGTCATGTCTGACTCTATGCAACCCTGTAAACTGTACAGTCCATGGAATTCTCCAGGCTAGAATACTGGAGTGGGTAGCCTTTCCCTTCTCTAGGGGATCTTCCCAAAACAGGGATCAAACCTGTTTGATCTGCCAGATCTCTCACATTGCAGGTAGATTCTTTACCAGCCACGCCATCAAGGGAAGCCCAAGAATCCTGGAGTGAGTAGCTTATCCCTTCTCCAGTGTATTTTCCTGACTTAGGAATTGAACTGGGTCCCCTGCATTATAGGCAGATTCTTTACCAGATGAGCAACTAGGGAAAACCTGAGGTAGACTCAATAGATTCAGTCATTAGAGCACTCTATAAGTTATAGAACATGATTTAGTTGTTCAGTCACCCAGTGAAGTCCGACTCTCTAACCCCATGGACTGCAACACACCAGGCTTCCCTATCCTTCACCATCTCCCCTAGTTTGCTCAAACTCATGCCCATTGAATCGGTGATGCCATCCAACCATCTCATCCTTTGTCATCCCCTTCTCCTCTTGCCTTCTATCTTTGCCAGCATCAGGATCATTCCTAATGAGTCAGCTGTTCCCATCAGGTGGCCAAAGTACTGGAGCTTCAGCTTCAGCATCAATCCTTCCAATGATTATCCAGGACTTATTTCCTTTAGGATGGACTGGTTGGATCTCCTTGCAGTCCAAGGGACTCTCAATAGCCTTCTCCAACATCACAGTTCAAAGCATCAATTCTTTGGTGCTCAGCTTTCTTTACGTTCTAACTCTCATATCCATAAATGACTACTGGAAAAATCATTGCTTTGACTATGTGGACCTTTGTTGGCAAAATAATGTCTCTATTTTTTATATGCTGTCTAGGTTTTTACAGTTTTTCTTCCAAGGAGCAAACATTTTTTAATGTCACCATCTGCAATGATTTTGGAGTGCAAGAAAGTAAACTCTGTCACTGTTTCCATTGTTTCCCCATCTATTTCCCATGAAATGATGGGCCCAGATGCCATAATCTTAGTTTTTTGGATGTTTCAGTTTGAAGCCAGCTTTTTCACTTTCCTCTTTCAACTTCATCAAGAGGTTTTCAGTTTCTCCTTGCTTTCTTCCATAAGAGTGGTGTCATCTGGATATCTGAGATTAATGATATTTCTCCCTGCAATCTTGATTCCAGTTTGTACTTCATCCTGCTTAGCATAGCATGATGCACCCTGCATAAAAGTTAAAAAAGCAGGGTGATAGTATACAGCTTTCATGTACTCCTTTCCCAATTTGCAACCAGTCTATTGTTCCGTGTCCAGTTCTGTTGCTTCTTGACCTGCATACAGGTTTCTCAGGAGGAAGGTAAAGTGGCCTGACACTTCCATCTCTTTAAGAATGTTCCACAGTTTGATGTGATCCCCACAGTCAAAGGCTTTAGCATAGTCAATGAAGCAAAAGAAGATAATGGAATTTTCTTGCTTTTTTATGATCCAATAGATGTTGGCAATTTGATCTCTTGTTCCTCTGCCTTTTCTAAATCCAGTTTGAATACCTGAAAGTTCTCAGTTCACATACTGTTGAAGCCTAATTTGCAGAGTTTCGAGCATTACTTTGCTAGCATGTGAGATGAGTGCTTTTGTGTGGTAATTTGAATATTCTCTGGCATTGCCTTTCTTTGGGATTAGAATGAAAACTAACCCTTTCCAGTCCTGTGGCCACTGCTGAGTTTTCCAAATTTGTTGGCATAATAAGTGCAGCACTTTATAACCTTATTATTAAATCACAGATACCTGTTTTTAAGAAGTGGCTCTTTGAGGCAGTGTTTAGAGTCAAAACATTAACTTCAGGTTCAGTGAAGTAAAAAGCACTGAGAACAACAACAGAAAAGTGTTCTGACATTTTTGAGTTTAATGAATGTACCAAATTTCTAAATGTGGAAGAAAAAAAGTAGAAAACAGTTATGGATGAAATCAGTGGGAATACAAGACCTGATTAATTCATTGTCACTCTAGAGTTATGTGACCATGTGGAAGAAGATGAATCAAACTGAATATTGGAAGATGTTTTACTTAGTCTACTATGGAGAGAAACATCGTTTAGAGAAAATAGAAGAGGAAAGCAAGGAGATTTTTCAACAACTCAAAGAAAGTCAATACAATATGGACCTAAAGCAGAAACTTTTAAGGCAGATATATGAGGAGCTCAAAGAATTGTGCTGTAAGCCAGATATGGAGCTGATCCAGGTAAGCACAGAGGCCAGGAGAGTCATGGTGTTCCCTGGATAATACTCACCTCTCCTTTGTCTTTCATCATGTGTTTGAAATCATGCTTCCTATTGCTGTGATGAGAGTTTTATCTGTCCGGGAAATGCTAATGACCAAGGACCATTCTTGCCATACACAAGAATTGCAAAGCTTCATGGAAATGTAGGTAAAAGAAATGCTAGAGAATCCTTCTTAAACTCTCCTAGTTATTCAATTACTGAAAAACTGCCGCAGAAAAGAACGCTTGAAGNAAGGCAGATATATGAGGAGCTCAAAGAATTGTGCTGTAAGCCAGATATGGAGCTGATCCAGGTAAGAACAGAGGCCGGGAGAGTCATGGTGTTCCCTGGATAATACTCACCTCTCCTTTGTCTTTCATCATGTGTTTGAAATCATGCTTCCTATTGCTGTGATGAGAGTTTTATCTGTCCAGGAAATGCTAATGACCAAGGACCATTCTTGCCATACACAAGAATTGCAAAGCTTCATGGAAATTTAGGTAAAAGAAATGCTAGAGAATCCTTCTTAAATTCTCCTAGTTATTCAATTACTGAAAAACTGCCGCAGAAAAGAATGCTTGAAGATGTACCAGTTGACATGTAGACCTGGCAATAATGAGAAATTTGGGGATCCCTGCAACTCATTTCCCTTTCTGTTTCTGTGTACGTGATACTGTGCTGAAATGTGGATTCACTCACCCTTGGAAACAAGAAACTATGTCTCTGCTCTGAATGTTGTGAAATACACTAAGACTTTCTTTCTGTTTCTCTCTTTACAGTGTTACGAAAACATGTGGAAAAGGTAAGCTTGCCCACATTTTCAAGTTTTGATCATTGTAACTGATTAGTCAGTTGGCGCAGAAATGGGAGCATGAGTTATCAGGACACTATAACCTCTTTCAGGATGTATTTAGATTTCCCTATCTCCAAAGATAGAGTTTTGCATGTTGTTTACCCAAGGTGGAGCTGGGCAGGGGAATTACTTGCAGGATTTTGTGCAAAGATCACATGAGGACAACTACCATTGCTGTTTTTAAGTTTTAGAAAAAGAAAAAAAGCAGGGGGGATGTACCCAAAGTCATGACAGGATTAGGTTCAGGAAATAAGGGTTGATAGAAACCTACCATGGAATCAGGGAGAGAATAAGCCAACAGAGGATCATTCGGGTGCAGGGTTTCCATGTGCAGCACATGGGGAGGTGAAAAAGAAAGACTCTATGATGCCCTCAGGAAAACTGGGTCCCAGGAACTGGGATTGCTACCCAAGCTAAGCTCCTCAACCACTAGATGTGGTTGTACAGACACTGAGCATTTTTGTAGTGACTCGAGTGGATTAAAAGTCAGAGGGCCCCTCTCGAATGTCCTTCATTTCAAGTCATTTTCCATAGCCCTGAGATTGGCTGCAGGAAACCAGGTACTGTCATGACTGATTTGAACCTGATGCTATGATTGCAGTGTTAGCCCTGGGATAGATGAGAGAGAATATTATTTGATCTTGACAACATAAATCCTCTTGTTTGGGAAATTACTTCCATGGGACCTGAGCCTAAGTTTGAGGATTGAAGTGAAGCCTCTTCAGAGTCATGCAGCCATAATTTCTGTGATGAAAATTTGAGTTGCAGAAGAATAATGAAGTGTCCTTTCTTGCAGGGGTGAGTCAGTGCAGCTGCACATGCCCCGGCCTGTAGTCCCACAGCTCAGTGCGTGGCCCATCCCTCGACTCATAGACTGGCTCAACCAATTCCAAGGTAACAGGCAGCCCTCTGGTGGGGGTGGGATACACTGGCCTCTGTTACTTTCCTATGGGTTACCTTTCCCCACTGTCCAATCTGTGGACTATGCTGGAAATTTTAATATCCACACTTACCCTTATAGGAGAATAATGTATATGGAGTAAAACTAAATGGCATCTGGAAAAAAAAATTATGAGTGGTAGTAAGCTATCTCAGAGAAGACAATGGCACCCCACTCCAGTACTCTTGCCTGGAATATCCCATGGATGGAGGAGCCTGGTAGGCTGTAGTCCATGGGGTCACAAAGAGTTGGATATGACTGAGGGATTTCACTTTCACTTTTCACTTTTATGCATTGGAGAAGGAAATGGCAACCCACTCCAGTGTTCTTGCCTGGAGAATCCCAGGGACGGGGAAGCCTGGTAGGCTGCCGTCTATGGGGTCGCACAGAGTCAGACATGACCGAAGCAACTTAGCAGCAGTAAGCTATCTAGAAGTTAAACAATAGGAAAACATAATGAATGGTTTGTAGCAGGCTGAGGTGTATTATTGACTGTTTAAAAGTAACATGTAACTTTATATGTACATTCAGTACATACCAGGTTTTATGGAATGAATGTTATCATTGGTTTTGAGATGCTTAGAGAATTTTAACTTGGTTTATAAAAATCTTTGTAATAAATACAAAATATAAATCCTCTTTATGGTCAAATTTATTACAAACATAAAAGGAAATTGTATACACAGTTTATACAAAACATTGGCGAAACAAGCTGACAACATCTTTCATTAGATTTATCCCTTTTTGCTTCAAGGTATGCTGCCAGAAAATTCTCACAAAGAAACTACTTTTAAAAATAAGACATTCTGCTTTCATTTTAACTTGCATGCTTTAGTGAAAAATCTTATCAAGAAAAGTGAAAAGAGTTTGGGAGTTATTACTGTTATTGGTATTACTGTGCATTTTCTGAGGAGAAGGGCGAGTTATGTTGGTTTCTGATAGTGAACTTTTTAATTAATTGCCAATTTTAAATATAGAAATCGTAGAAGTGATGGCCAAGAGGTAGCAGTAGGTCTCACAGACACAAATTATTTCTCCCATTTGGTCTGGCTCAAATCTTCTTATGGAGGCAGACCTGTCGATCCTGGATAATTTTTTTATCCTTCTTCCTGCAGTGTACATTGCACTGGATAATGAAAGAGTCACTCATCATGTCCCTGTGTTTGAAGATCTGAGATGTCTGCTGGCTGTACCTGATGGTCCTGGTGTCAACAACTCTTCACCAAGATTTAAATATTTTCTTGCCTGGGGAGCTGAGTCATTCACTTCTGGTCAATGTTACTGGGAGGTGGATGTTGCGGGCTGTTGCAACTGGGCCATTGGATTTTGTAATGATTCTTGGACAAGAGACAGTGATATGGTCCTTGACTCAGAGGGAGTTTTTCTACTTCTTTGTATCAGAGAGAACAATCAGTGCAGTTTCTTTACCACATCCCCACTGTCACCTCAATATGTCAAAAGGCCTCTGGGCCGGGTAGGGGTGTTCCTGGATTTTGACGGTGGTGTCCTGAGCTTTGTGGATGTAGCCAATAGTTCTCTCATTTGCAGTTTCCTCTTCTGCTCCTTTTCCTCTCCTCTCAAACCTTTTCTATGTTCTACACACTCTTAATGAAGACAATGTAGAAATCTGAAAACAGGCATCAAAAATGTAAATAATTGACATCACTAAATTAATGTATTTTTTATTTTCTGTAACTTTGCCTTCCTTTATGAAGCATTTTGATTGATTTGCTTAAGGGTTGACACGTTATGTGTATGGGCTTCCTGGATGGCTCAGCCATAAAGAATCATCCTGCCAAGCATCAGATTTGGGTTTACTCCCTGGTCAGGAAGATCCCCTGGAGTAGGGGATGGCAACCCACTCAAGTATTCTTGCCTGGAAAAAATCCCATGGACAGAGGAGTCTGACAGCTACAGCCCATGGGGTCACAAAGAGTTGGACATGACTGAATGACTAAGCACATGTCAACTGTATAAATTTGTATAAAATTTTAAATAAAATTATCTCTTTGAATACTGTGCAATTTTTATTCTATTTCTTGTCTATTAATTTCTAAGGTAGTTGGTTGCTGAAGAACTTCTGGCTCTGTTTACCCAGTTTAGCGGGTTAAGGCAAGATTTGGAATTCTCTTAACTCTTCTGTGCGTATACCTCACCAAGCCTCAGTTTTAAAACCTCTCTTTCATGATGTAACTTGTAAAGTTTTTGGACTAAATGAGGACATCCTGTTGGGTAGACACAGCACATCTTGTACTTCTTTTTTCTGTAAAACTCACAATCTAATATTGGCTGACCCATCTAAGCTTAGGAGGTTTATGTCTGCTATATGTACAGATAAATCCCAAGTAACAAAAACCAGCCTGCTTGAAATATAACTATTTCAATAAATAGCTATACAAAGTCATAACTAAAAATATGCTCCACAACTGTAAAAAAGTTTATAAAGTATAACCAACATCAGAAGGAAAAACAATAATATTATTTAACAAAAATGTTGAATGGGCTACCTGTAAAAATTTATAAGCTCAAGAAATTCTCTGTCACAGACACACTAAATATAAATGCATACATATCTTAACAGAATGGCATAGAGAAAATAAGATTTCATACCTTGGAAAGTTCAGAAATTTTAATTGAGGAGAAACCTCAAGTCACAGAAATCTTGAAATTTCATTTATCAGAATAAACAGCAAAACTTTTCACTGAGTGTAAAATAAAGAATACTGCAGTTCGGTTCAATCACTCAGTCATGTCCGACTCTTTGAGACCCCATGAACCACAGCACGCCACGCCTTCCTGCCCATCACCAACTCCCAGAATCCACCCAAACCCATGCCCGCTGAGTTAATGATCCCATTCAACCATCTTATCCTCTGTCATCCCCTTCTCTTCCTCCCCTCAATCTTTCCCAGCATCAGGTTCTTCTCCAATGAGTCAGTTCTTCGCATCAGGTGGCCAAAGTATTGGAGTTTCAGCCTCAGCATCAGTCCTTCCAATGAATACCCAGGACTGATCTCCTTTAATAGACTGGTNCCCTCAATCTTTCCCAGCATCAGGTTCTTCTCCAATGAGTCAGTTCTTCGCATCAGGTGGCCAAAGTATTGGAGTTTCAGCCTCAGCATCAGTCCTTCCAATGAATACCCAGGACTGATCTCCTTTAATAGACTGGTTGGATTTCCTTGCAGTCCAAGGGACTCTCAAGAGTCTTCTCCAACACCACAGTTCAAAAACATAAATTCTTTGGCACTCAGCTTTCTTCACAGTCCAACTTTCACATCCATACATGACCACTGGAAAAACCATAGCCATGACTAGACGGACCTTTGTTGGCAAAGTAATGTCTCTGCTTTTCAATATGCTGTCTACGTTGGTCATAACTTTCCTTCCAGGGAGTTAGAGTCTTATACTTTCATGGCTGCAGTCGCCATCTGCAGTGGTTTTGTAGCCCAGAAAATTAAAGTCAACCCCTGTTTCCACTGTTTCCCCATCTATTTCCCATGAAATGATGGGACCAGATAACATGATCTTAGTTTTCTGAATGTTGAGCTTTAAACCAATGAGAAAAAGAAAATTGTATTTAAAATGCTTTTAGTTAACCAGTCTTCAGTTTCAAAATAATAGTACATTACTACCATGTGATCTAATAGAAGTTATAAATACTACATGATCCAGCAAATCCATTTCTGAGTATTTATTGAAGAAAACTAAAAGACTAACCTGGAAAGATACATGCACCCCAATGTTTATTCTAGTGAATATGATTCCATGTCTCTTTATTGGAAGTTAGTCCGGACTTTTTCCTCTCTTCCTGTGATGCATGCATATATCTTGAAGGAGTCAAGGAGTAAACTGCTGCCTATGTTTCTGAAATTCAAACTCACAGATTTCTTCTGGTATCTAGGCTCATTTCCTCCAGTTAGCATCAACTGAAAGGCATTTCTGGCTGCCCACTGCTTGAAAGTCTACTCCAAAGGTAAGGTTGGTCTAAAGGAAAGTTCACTTTACTTTGGAAACCATCAATTGTCAGAGAGTGTCCACATGTCCAAATTCCCACTCCCCACTGATAATTTGAGGGTGAGGATTTTTAAATGGGGAGTTTAGGGTGTATAGGAGAAAGGAAAGGGCTCCACGCAGAACCAGTGCAGTCAACTCCGACAGTCATCTTGAATTGGGTCATGAGGTTGTCTGACTAGCGTCGTGTGATTGTTTTAAGTACAGTTAATTTCAACTCTACAGTCATTTATATTTTTCCAGTTTCTCTGAAGCCAGTTCTTGGAATTGTGTTGCTTACATCATGGACAGTCTGGTTCTCATGCAGTTAACTTCTTCCATCAGGTGGATGTTTTAGTTTCTACAAAACAGATCAAAGCATATGGCTCAGAATATTATGCATAATCTTTGGAGAGGAATTAAAGGTTCTTGACTTTGCTTAATGATTAAACTATTATTATTTTATCTTGTTTGACTGCTTTTCCTTTGTATCTAGGTTTTCTCACTTCTTCAGTTCAGTTCACTTCAGTTGCTCAGTCATGTCCGACTCTTTGCGACCCCATGAATTGCAGCACGCCAGGCTTCCCTGTCCATCACCAACTCCCAGAGTTCACTCAGACTCACGTCCATCGAGTCAGTGATGCCATCCAGCGATCTCATCCTCTGTCGTCCCCTTCTNAATCATCCCACCCTCTCCCTCTCCCACAGAGTCCAAAAGACTGTTCTATACATCTGTGTCTCTTTTGCCTCTCTCTATATTTTATAATATTTTGATAATGAGAATGAACTGCTCCTGAAAACACCACTATTTTTATTAGAATAACCCATCACATTCATAACCTTCATATAAATATTGTTCAGAGTTCTGAACAATATTGTTCAGAACTTCTATAGTTCTAATTAGTTTTAATATGCCATTATAAAAATTAAGGAAATCAATAAATGTTGCATTTATATGCTTATAATATCAAATTCAGACTACATTTTAGCAGATTCAGTATTATTGAAAATAAATAACTTCCAATATATTAACAAAGATTATAAATTTTTTTAGAAAGTAAATAAATTAACAATTAACCTATTATGAAGTATTAAACATTATCAAACTATTAATTTGGCAAATCTTTAAGGAGGATAATATCCAGTTTTAATGACAGTAAAAATGTATACCCTCACATACTTTGGTATGCATTTGTGAGTTTAACAAAGGATGTTTTCATTATATGCATTAAAATTGTTAAAAAAATATGTTTGCNCAAACTATTAATTTGGCAAATCTTTAAGGAGGATAATATCCAGTTTTAATGACAGTAAAAATGTATACCCTCACATACTTTGGTATGCATTTGTGAGTTTAACAAAGGATGTTTTCATTATATGCATTAAAATTGTTAAAAAAATATGTTTGCCTCTGACCCAATAATCATAGCCCTAGGAAAAAATTCTAAGGAATTCATTGGACCAAACTTGTCCAATCTGAAATCTTACTTTAACAGTTTCTCTCCCTACTGCATATAACTACTTACAAAGCAAAGTAAGGAAAAAACAAACAAACAAACAAGGTTTTTACTTCCCCCAGCAAAACATGAGACCTCAGATTTGAAGGCAATAACTTTTCATTGTGTTGGATAAGGTAATGAGATCGATGTCCCCCTTACCCCCTCCCAAATCACGTCCGAATCCTAACAGCCAGTACCTCTAAAAATGACCTATTTTAGAGATAAAGTCTTTGCTGATGTCAGGATGAGACCAGGGTAGAGAGTGGATCCGAAATCTGCTGACTGGTGTCCTGATAAGAGGAAAAAAGAGGGATGTTTTAGATGCAGCAAGAAAGGTCATATGAAGAGGCAGAATTTAAGTTAGTTTGTCATAATTTAAGAATTCCAGGAGCCACCAGACACTGAAAGGGACAGACAAATCCCTTTAGAGCCTTTGGAAGGAGTATCCAGAACTGTCAGAGAATACACTGGTTTTAAGCCATCCCATGTGGGTTCATGTGCTGTGGGAGCCCTAGGAAACTGATAAAGATGGTGACCTCCATGGACAGTGGCTAGCCCTTCATTTTTGCTACCCTCTCTTCTGTGCCTTCAGGTACAGCACTTAGCACCCAAACATGAGGCAGCAGGGCTGTGAGACTCTGGCCTCTAACAGTAATATGAAACGTGTGTGTGTGTGTGTGTGTGTGTGTGTATGTCTCAGTTGCTCAGTTGTGTCCAACTCTTTGCGGCCCCATGGATTGTAGCCCATCAGCGTCCTCTGTTCATGGGATTCTCCAGGCAAGAATACTGTAGTGGGTTGCCATTTCCTTCTGCAGGGAATCTTCCTGACCCAGGGATCAAACCCAGGCTCCTGCATTGAAGGCAGATGCTTTACCCTCTGAGCTACTAGGGAAGCCCAACTGCCAATGTAATCATTTAGTTCTACCTTAACTTCTTTCGTGCACTGATACCTGTACTATGAATTTTTTAACCTAGTACAGAAAATATTTGCCTTCCCAGATGGTGCTAGCAGTGCTAAAGAGCCCACCTGCCAATGTAGGTGATGTCAGGGAATCAGGTTCTATTCCTGGGTCAGGAAGAACCCCTGCAGAAGGGCATGGAAACCCATTCCAGTGTTCTTGCCTGGAGAATCCCATGAGAGAGGAACCTGGCAGGTTAGGGTCCTGAGGTCCCAACGAGTCAGAGGAATGAAGCAAATCAGCATGCCGGCATGCACACAGACAGAGTATTAATATATCTAAAATGATAAGATCTTGACTCTAGTCCAAGGATGTACATGTTACTCTTTTTGAGTAACATACAGGCACTACAGCACTGGATTCTATCTCTTCTCCCGTCTCACCTGACTTTATGGAAATTATGGGTACTATTCATACGATACTTTTCCCTATGTTTTATCATTTCATGCTAAGAGGAAATAAACTTCTGCCTATCCCTTCTGAAATACAGAAGAAGTTTTGGTGTTTTATATTTCCATAATTTTATCAGCATAATTCAATTGCATATACTATAAATGGATTATAGTAACCACAAAGGAGAATCATTCATCTTTAACTTTTTTCTTGTAGACAGAAATATTTAAAAGGCATTTTTTTTGAGATGCACATCACAAAATATTATTGATTCAATCAAATATTATGGGCAGTAGTTAAACAGTTTCTTATTTTCTTCCACGCACACACCTCAGAGTCATACACATACACACCCATGTACGCCAATAAAATACTGTAGAGAAAATCTTTTCATTCAGTCTCATCCAGATATTTCTGCTTTCCTGGGGCTAATACTAAGAAAGCAAGATTTTCCAAACAAGGAAAAGTCATTAGTTGAGTGTTATGTTCACCGACGGGATAATTTTTGTCGTGTGTCTCTCTTACTCTTCCTAGCTAATGATTTACTTCTTTCTGCCAGTACCTTTAATTCTTGGGAGAAAATGTTGGCTGTATGTCAGTCTGTTACAAATTAAAGACCCATTGTTAGTATTCTTAATATTTAATTTTTAAGGACTGGCCTTAGTGCACTGGACACAGGAGACACTGGACGTCAGAACTGCTGCTTCTCAGGAGGACTCTCCAGGCTCTGCTGTTCCTTTGCTATCTGTTTCACTTTATGCCCCAGCAGTTCCCACAGGACAGGACCCAGTGCAGACATGCGATTGTTCCTTCAGTTACCCAGATATTAAAGGGAGTCACTGCTCTTTAGGAAATAGAAATAATTGCCCCAGAATGCTCTGGGCAGATGATGTTCTGAGTCCAGTGATCTCCCTGCCATATCTGCTAAATCTGTGGGACTCATCTTTTCTTGGACAAGAAAAGTCTTCCAACTTCACAGAATCAATTCAGGTTCTGGAATATATTCTAGAGCTAAGTTAGCTGCAATTATTTTGAGCTTACCTAAATTCAGATAAAAAAGAATCTTTCTTTAATTTCAGTTATTTAAAAGAACAAAAATGTCTTCTAAGCACATAAAACTAAAAGTATTGGCTATTACAATTTTCGTCTTGTCCCTTTACAGCTTTTCCAGAGTCTTGGTTCTCACTCCGAGATGGTCCTTGGCTCTCTTCCAAAATCCCCTCTGCTCTTTCCACAAACACAGATTCCCATTCCTCTAAGGCCTAAAAGCACCTAGGAATATATAAGGTAATGAAGTAAGAATGATTGAATTACTTAATATTACAAATCAATAAGAGAAAAAAAATAACATTTGTGTCCATGATTACCATTAAAGTTTCATTTTCAACTGAACATAGCACAAATTCATTGTACCTGGATCAGGACTCACCTCAGTACTGTTACAGAAATCTCTCTCTTGTTCAGTAAGTAGCTCTTGTAAATTCAGTTCAGGGTTTAGGTGCTCATCTTCTGGTGGCAAAAACTTTCAAAAGTCTCCACAGTCCAGTCAGTTTCAAACTCAACAGCTCTGGGCTCTGGAGAAGAAAAAACTTGGCTCCTTGCTGGATGCTTTATATGGTCTCCAAAGGTCATGCCCAACTCCTCCAAGTGACAGGGTTATCAACCCTGGGGAAAGGTATAGGTGCACATGATTCAATATTTCAAGAGTTGTAAATGCAGCCAGAGGACAACAACTGAACTCAAACCTTTTGAAACTTACTTAATCCAATTGTCATAATCCAGTCTAAGGTAAAAAGTCAGAGGTTGACTGCACATTCCTAATTCTTGAATTTGCTGTTTGGAAAATAATTGAACTCCACAATTATGAATTCATATCTCCATTTATAAAATTGTATTATAGTCCTGATTACTGTGACACATGACCAGTCAATGTTTTTGGTAACCTGTCTGAATTTGCCTGCATTACTTTCTTGATATTTTGTCAGAAAGACTTTTTCACATTCCATTCTTCAACCNATTCATATCTCCATTTATAAAATTGTATTATAGTCCTGATTACTGTGACACATGACCAGTCAATGTTTTTGGTAACCTGTCTGAATTTGCCTGCATTACTTTCTTGATATTTTGTCAGAAAGACTTCTTCACATTCCATTCTTCAACCTGGAGCAGTCAAGCTTCCCAGTAATACCACTTACTACTCTTGTTTTCTGCTGTTTCATGGATGTTCTCAAACTCTTGAGAACTAAAATTCTTTTAAATTTCATGCTTTTTATTCAGTTTTCCATGAAATTCTTCCCTCTGAGGATTTAATATTTGCTTTTTTTGTTTTGGTTTGGTTTTTATTACACACTATTGTTTTCTCTATGTCTGTGACTGCACGCACTGCATACACAATAGCTGTTGGTGGTTATTCTCTTAGACTCTGGCCTTTTAGTCATTCCCTGCATATCATCTCATACTTTATCATCCTATTATTCAATATGTATGCATATTTGAAATATTGATATTAAGTTGTGAAGTTAATGATTATGGCATATTTGTACACTACAGGTAGACTAAAGAATCGAAGACAATCTGTTAAACAAATGTGATATTTCTGTGAAGTTTGGGCAATTATCTCTTAAGAGTTTCTTTATTTAGACTGTATTTACATTCTATTCCTCAAGCATTTTCCAGTTTATCAAAGAGGGCCATGATGCTCTACTCAGGGAAAGATACTAGACAGGAAAATTTATTCAGCCATTTTAAAAAGTTTTGAAGTATCATTGATTTACAATGTTGTGTTAGTTTCAGTTGTACAACATAGTGATATATATATATATCACTATGTATTTCATATATAGTAATGTGCTCTATACTGTCAACAAAAACAAGACCAGGAGCTGACTGTGGCTCAGATCATGAACTCCTTATTACCAAACTCAGACTTAAACTGAAGAAAGTAGGGAAAACCACTAGACCATTCAGGTNAGAATAGTGTGGACATTCCTTAAAAAAATGGAAATAGAACTGCCATATGACCCAGCAATCCCACTGCTGGGCATACACAATGAAGAAACCAGAACTGAAAGAGACACGTGTACCCCAGTGTTCACTGCAGCAATATTTACAATAGCTAGGAAGTGGAAGCAACCTATAAGTCTATCGGCAGACAAATAGATAAGGACGTTGTGGTACATATACACAATGGAATATTACTCAGCTATAAACAAGAATACATTTGAGTCAGTTCTAATGAGGTGGATGAAACTGGAGCCTATTATACAGAGTGAAATAAATCAGAAAGAGAAACACCAATATAGCATATTAATGCATATTTATGCAATTTAGAAAGATAGTAATGAAGATTCTATATGCAAGGCAGTAAGAGAGACACCGATGTAAAGAAGAGTCTTTTGGACTCTGTGGGAGAAGGCGAGGGTGGGATGACTTGAGAGAATAGCACTGAAACATGTATATTACCATATGTGAAACAGATGACTAGTGCAAGTTTGATGCATGAAGCAGGGCACTCAAAGGTGGTGCACTGGGACAACCAGAGGGGTGGGATGGGGAGAGTGGGAGGGGCATTCAGGATGGTGGGATACATGTGCACCCATGGCTGATTCATGTCAATGTATGGCAAAACCGCCACAATATTGTAATTATCCTCCAATTAAAATGAGTTAATTTAAAAAAAATACTGGAGTGGGTTGCCCTTTCCTTCTCCAGGGGATCTTCCTGACCCTGGGACTGAACTAGTGTCACTTGCATGCCCTGCACTGGCAGGTGGATTCTTCACCNGTAATTATCCTCCAATTAAAATGAGTTAATTAAAAAAAAATACTGGAGTGGGTTGCCCTTTCCTTCTCCAGGGGATCTTCCTGACCCTGGGACTGAACTAGTGTCACTTGCATGCCCTGCACTGGCAGGTGGATTCTTCACCACTGCACCACCTGGCAAGCCCTAAGGTAAGAGAGATGCACGCTGTGAAACACCGAAGAGCACGGCTGGCATGCATCTAAGCGGCATGACAGTGACTGAGGCCTTCTCCGCTTGAAACATTACCCTAAGCAGGGCCAATCCCCAAGTCTACCTGTATCAACACTGTCAGGATTGGCTCAGAAATAAACTTTTAATGGAAAAGTTCAGAAGTATTAGACAATTTTAGAAATCCTGATCCTATATTAAAATATCATTCAAATCAACTGACGTTAAAGAAGAAATCTCCTGCTTTTCTTTGTACAAGGGGAAACTCAAAAGAAAGCTAATAATTTTGATAAATGATACAATTTTTCAGAAAATTCATTTATTCTGTGGGGGAACGCTTCCATTTTCTATTGCTCTTTTCCTTGACAGGATGTAGTGTGGGGTAAAGTAAAATTGAGAAAAACAGTAGGGAAACCAGGCCTGGAGTCTGAGTTCTACTGTGAACTAATGTCTGACCCTAGGCAAGCCATTACATCACTTTAAGTCACAATTTCCTAATCTTTAAAATGGGGCTATCTTGTCTTCCTGAAGTTGAAGAATAAAATGATACAATTTATATGAAAGCACTGTAAGCAAAATAAAGAGCACTATTGTTGTTGTCATTAAAATACAACTGGATAAATTATTTGCAGACCATTATTATAACCATGTTTGTTTTAGTAGACATTTTCCTTCCCTTATAAATCTTGTTAATAAATGTTATTCCACAATGAAAGCAAGAAAAGTTAGTTGCTTTTATTTGTTTAGTGGCTCTTGGTTTTAGGCAACATAATTATCTATCTTTTTACTCCTTTTAAAAAGCAATTCTTTCATTTATTTCCCCTGAAACAGACAACCTTATACTCTTTCTCTCCCCCAAATTAAATACAACAGGCTTGCTTCTTCTCTGAAAACGTGCTGACAGGATCCTGAGTCTTGACTGTGAAGAAGAGCTCTTTAAAAACATGGACAAGTGAGGGGGGACATTTGGGCCATCCCTCTATGGAAGTGGCAGATGTAGGATTTTTCTAAGCTGCTGTGAAAAATAAATGGTTGAATCTTAAACAGAAGTTTAAAAAGGAAAATCCAGCTTGAGATGGACCCTAATGTTTGTTAAGAGGAAGTGAGGCTAAATTACCTGAAATATTGATTGTCGAAGATCTCCTAAAGTTTTCCTTTTATCAAAGGTCAAATCCCACATGCTTTCTGTTTGAGACACTACTGGGTGCAGAGCCCCATTGAAGAAATGATAATGGGGGCCGAGGTGGAGATGCAATTCAACAGTATTGTTTGTAGAAGCACATTCTGCCCTTTAAAGAGGCATAAGAAACACATACATGCCATGTTTTTATAAAAGATACTGTTTTATCTCAAACCAAAAGAATCTGATTTACAATATAAAGAAGTTCTCTACTTAAGTAATTATAATTAACATTCTTTTCTTCCATGCTCCAAGAGGTCTCATTTCAGTTTCTCAATTAATAGCTCTGCCACCATGAATTCCAAGGATAATGGTTTTAATGTACACTGTGCAGTGTTACTCTGAACAAATATTGACACTTGAAATCTTTCAATGCTAAGACTATCATTACGAGCAAAATGCTGGAAACACACTCCTAAACCATGGTAAGCGCTGTGGCCCGCCTGCTGCATTCTTTCTGGAACTATTAGCAATCGCCTGCCACTCTTTCCCAGTAGCATACTGGACACCTTCTGACTTGGGGAGTGCGTCTTGCAGTGTCATATCTTTTTGCCTTTTCATACTGTTCATGGGGTTCCTGTGGCAAGAGTACTGGAGTGGTTTGCCATTTCCTCCTCCAGTGGATCACGTTTTGTCAGAACTCTCCACCATGACCCGTCCGTCTTGGGTGGCCCTGCACGGCATGGCTCATAGTTTCATTGAGTTACGCAAGCCCCTTCGCCACGACAAGGCTGTGATCCATGAAGGGGTTACAACTTCTATTTTCCCCCTTCCTTCCACTAGACCTCACAGACTCTCCCATAAACTGTCTGAAGTCAGCCTCACGATCCCTGGAGTCTACTCTCTCCAGGTCATATGTCCTCAGCAGCAGCCTGGCGTCTGCTACACTTCTGAATCTGTGGAGGCTCTGTGAGGCACTGCACCAAAACCACTCCAGAGCTCAGCCAATGGAGAGCTAGGTGGCTCATCTGTAGCCTCCACTCAGGCACCTCAGGCACAGATCTGTGAATGCGGTCAAACGGCACATTAGCTTTTGATGACCACAGTATAAAGCCTAGTGCTGGCTGACTAAAAACCCCCGGGTTGTTCCTGTTTTTAATACTAACTGCTAATCCACACCACTCATGGAGGTTGGTTATTTTTCACACTTCAGATATTCGACTCTGATAAAATTTTATATTTTTAGTGCCTTGATTTTTGTTGAGATCTATTTCCTTTGATCTTAATTTGCTGTTCAATCAATTTATTTTTTCTCAGCTTCAAATCAATGATAAAAATGTTGAACACATACCTGCTATGTATGCAGCCCCTTGGGTCTCTAAGGAGGCTGTAGGAACATCCATTTCCCTAGTCCAGTACCCTATGGACCCACCAACCCAGAAAACAAATAAAAAACCAGTTCTTCACGGTCCAAGGTTAGACCTCAAAAGAAAAATGGTGAGATCATCAAGTTCTCTCAAATCATCCATTTAATAATCCACTGTAGGTTTTCGCCCAAGACTGACATGAAGCCAAACAGTCTGCAGACTCCACATTTCCTCCCTTTTGCCCATCTCTGGTGTGCTGTCTCTACAGGCCAGTCCTCCACAACTACTTACACACGAGGGGGGATTTCACGACAGACTCTGTCTGTGCCGAGGAAATAACTCACTCAGTACAATCGAGTGCTCAGATTTCTCTAGTTTTCTTAGACTTTGATCCCTACTTAACAACTGCCATTTAAGTATCATTATTTCATCACTCTCACAGATAAGGGTAATTTCAAAGTAAAAGATACTCTCAGTATTAAAATTCAGCAGCTAATAACAAGACATTGGCATTAAATAGTTGACTTTTTTTCTTCTTTAATTTTCATTACTGAATACTTAAGACCTCAATTAGGTCTTTGCTCCCTAGAAAAACCATTCAAATTCTAAAAGTAACTTAAAGTTACCTTTTTATTTGTAGTTCAATGTTAGCTGCATCCATTTCACTCAGCAAATGACATGGAACCTTGTACCGTGGGTTAGCTCGAGCTGTGAACAAAACTTTTCATTAACTTGTGCTGACTAAATAAAATCTGGTTGCTGAAAAGGAAGTATTGAAAACTTTAAAGGACCGTGCTGGGAGCTACGAAAGCTTCTACAATCTGTGTGAATACAAATTTTCTCTGGATCTTAGTTTTCCCATCTGTAAATTGAAAATATTAAAACATAAAAAAGGTAAACAGTTCTTTAAGCCAAGCTAGAGACTTCCATTTGTTCAACTCTTTTAAAATATACTTTTTAAAAAGAACATGTGCTATTTTCTTTCTGATACCACATGATCATTATAAATAAAAGTTCTAGAAATGATGTTTTTTAATATAAAAGAAATAAATATCACCTATAATCATACTCCTAGGGAATACTGCTAAAATGTGATCTATATACTTTTTTCTTTTGAGGATCTATATATACTTCTGGTGTTTATTCTACACAGTGTGTCTGTACACACACACACATACACCCCACACCTATTTAAAGCAAGTGAGATTATAGTCAACAAACATATAACTCGGTTTTTCATTTAATACACTGTGAATATTTTTCCAAAGCTTTAAATGACTGCATGGTAGCCCATTCTATAAATAATAAATAATCCATTTCTGTTGGACATTCGGGTGATGTCCGGTTAGTCATTACTACAAAGTAACAGAGGTAACGAGTATCTCTCAACTAAAAATTTATACACAGCTCATTATTTCAAAACAAATCTGTACAATTCTAGTCAAGTCAGTCAAGTCGCTCAGTCGTGTCTGATTCTTAGTGACCCCATGGACTGCAGCCTACCAGGCTCCTCCATCCATGGGATTTTCCAGGCAAGAGTGCTGGAGTGGGGTGCCATTGCCTTCTCCAACAATTATAAGCTTAAGGTTTTTAAATACATATAACCAAAGCGGTTGTATTACTTTATATACCTACCAAATGTAGAGGAAGTGCTAATTGTTGAGAACCAGATTAACAGAATACTTGATTTGGGAGGATAAAAGCCACTCACTGCTGTTATGATTCATGNTTATAAGCTTAAGGTTTTTAAATACATATAACCAAAGCGGTTGTATTACTTTATATACCTACCAAATGTAGAGGAAGTGCTAATTGTTGAGAACCAGATTAACAGAATACTTGATTTGGGAGGATAAAAGCCACTCACTGCTGTTATGATTCATGTTTTTTGCTTATGGGCTAGACAGATCTTTTTTGGCAGTTTATTGGTTGTTCTTATTTCTTCTCTTGTACATTATTTATATCCTTTTTCCACTTTACTACTGAGCACAATGGAATAAATGTAAGAGCACTCTACAGACAGGGAAGATAAATTTGTCATATATTTTTCTGTTTCCCACTAGCCTGTCATGTGCCTTCTGGCATTGTGTAATAGGGTTTATGTGGGCTTCCCTGGCACCTCAGATGGTAAAGAGTTTGCCTGCAATTCAGGAGGCCAGGTTCAGTCCCTAGGTTGGGAAGACCCCCTGGAGAAGGGAATGGTGACCCACTCCAGTATTCTTGCCTGGAGAATTCCATGGCCAGAGGAGTCTGGCAGGCTACAGTCCAAGGGGTCACAAAGTGTCACAAGTGTTAGTCACAACTAAGTGACCAACACACACAGACAGTTAAGGTTTGCATCACTTTTCCTTCATTTTTTTGGTTGCTTTCAAGTTAAGAAAGGTCTTTTCTATCTTAAGATCAGAAAAATATCTACATTTTATACATTTTAAGGCTTCTTTTTTACATAAACATTAAAGGAAGTATAATTTCATGAAAGGGATAAATATAATCACTTGTACTAACTGTTAATTCAAGTGATTAGCAACTAAACAAACTTCCCAGTTATATTTACAGAGTAATTCATTTTCCCCCTATTTATCTGAAAGGCTACCTTTTTATGGATTAAAATCCTAAAAATACTTAGATCAGCTTCTGGGCTTATTGCTCAATGATCTCTCTACCTCTGCATTAGTGCTACATTGTTTTAATTACTACAGCATTATAAATATGTTTACATTGATAGAGCAAATTTTCCTTTAGCATTCTCTCTTCAGTTTTCATTAATTTATCTTTTGAGGTGAATTTTAGAATCATTTTGTCAAGTTCCATCCCTTTAACCCCCTAAAAAACCATCAAGATTTTGCCTGGACCTTTATTTAAGTCCCAAAAACATATTCAAAAGCAGAGACATTACTTTGTCCACAAAGGTCCGTCTAGTCAAGGCTATGGTTTTTCCTGTGGTCATGTATGGATGTCAGAGTTGGACTGTGAAGAGAGCTGAGCATCGAAGAATTGATGCTTTTGAACTGTGGTGTTGAAGAAGACTCTTGAGAGTCCCTTGGACTGCAAGGAGATCCAACCAGTTCATTCTAAAGGAGATCAGCCCTGGGTGTTCTTTGGAAGGAATGATGCTGAAGCTGAAACTCCAGTCCTTTGGCCACCTCATGTGAAGAGTTGACTCATTGGAAAAGACTCTGATGCTGGGAGGGATTNTGAAGAAGACTCTTGAGAGTCCCTTGGACTGCAAGGAGATCCAACCAGTTCATTCTAAAGGAGATCAGCCCTGGGTGTTCTTTGGAAGGAATGATGCTGAAGCTGAAACTCCAGTACTTTGGCCACCTCACGCGAAGAGTTGACTCATTGGAAAAGACTCTGATGCTGGGAAGGACTGGGGACAGGAGGAGGAGGGGACGACAGAGGATGAGATGGCTGGAAGGCATCATCGACTCAATGGATGTGAGTTTGAGTGAACTCTGGGAGTTTGTGATGGACAGGGAGGCCTGGTGTGCTGCGATTCATGGGGTCGCAAAGAGTCAGACATGACTAAGCAACTGAACTGAACTGAAGCTAACTGGAAAACTGTCACTTAGTGCATATTCTAATTACATACACTGATGTTCAATACAGTGAAAAAAACAATATGTCATCTGAAAAAACTGCTATATACTTCTACAATTGTGAATTCAATTTTTCTTCAATATTTTTTATCAGAACGATTACCAGATTTTTTCCCCCTCACCTTTCTGGTCAATAGAACCATTACATAATTGTTACTGTTTCAGGTCCAGACAGTTAATTTCCTTTGATTCATTGCAAATCAGTAACTACTTTATTTTTATTCTTTATAAAAATGATCACTATTCTCATTCTTCAAGAACAGTATCTTCATCTGTAATCATAGATGTGTCTCAGTCTAAACAGCTTTCCTAGTTAGGATTTTTCACTTTTGCATAAATTCTGGGAAGTGATTTTAAAAGTCTTACAGACTAATTAATGTAAGTAGCTTAAGCTCAAAAATGTATCATTGTGGATCTCAGTGTTTAACCTCCACCACGGTATAAGTTCTCTTAGAAGATTCAGCAAAGAGAGCTTCAGAGATACTTCAACTGCTTAAAGACTTATTACCTTGAGGAAAAGGAAAAAAGAAAATAAAAGAGAACACATGAAAATAAGACCAAGGCCAATTGCAACCCAATAACAACATATGCTCGAACTGCAGAGATAAGCCTGAATGGAGAACAATTGTGTCTGCTCTGCCCACACAGCAAGAAAACATGTGATCCAAGGAAATGCCATTGTGAAAATCTAACTATGGCCTCATATTATTACCCAGTGAAAAAAAACAGAAATATATCATCTTTTTAAAATGACAAAATGTTGACTTTCTGGTATAGTTCTAGTTAACTTGAAAATATTTTAAAATATTCCAAGAGTAAACCTTCTCCTAAAAGGGTAAAACTTCAAATAGCACTCAATATTTAACTTCTATAGTCATCAACTTAAACAAAAAGGGACATTTATCTTGCCATACCTTCAGGGGGTCTCTGTAACTGGGATTTCCGATAAAACAGCATGTAGGCACTTTCTTTTCCTTGAAATTGCTGTTCAATATCCTTTTCCTTGATTGGTTGGACTCTGGAATCATTTATATCAAACCAGTGGGGACAGGAGGGTCTATCATTTAATTTTAAGGATTCTGAAGTAAGTGTCTTGAAAAGTCGTTGATCATTTCTTTGGATATCAGACTCAACCTGGAGAGAAGAGTCCTTCAATAGACGAACTGTACTCTCATCTGAACTAAGCAGAAATATCTGAGAATGAAGCTGCAAAAACTGTACAGAAACAAAAAACAAACATTAGGTTAACAAAAAAATTTTTCATTGACGTGATTAAAAGATGTTTCCTTTCCGTGTATGTCAACTTTTTGGCCTGGCCAGTTAAGAGGGAAAAAAATTTCATTTGGGCCATAATAAAACATTTAATAAAAACCAGAGTGCTTTCTGTTGAACAGTCTAATAGCTATATCCAGGGAGAAGGCTGCCATGACACAATCTTTTTGAGTGTTTGGTGTTTTTTGACCTTCCTACCCCTGGGCCCTAGCCTCTCAGCACATGCCCTGTGATGACACAATCTTAAACATGTTTTAATTATATCTCAATAACTGTTTTAATGCTGTTTTAAAAAGTCTTTACTGAAACAGATTACATAAACACTTTCAAAATGTTTAAAGCAATCCAAACAAAGCACAAAACAAAGGAAATTACACAATGAAGCATCATAGAAGATAATCCTTACAGAAGTATGGGATATAGTCAGAATTACAAGCTTACATAAATTAAATTAAGTATTGTCTTTCCTGGAAGCTGACAGGCTAGCTGAAGAAATCAAAACATTGAAAGCTTAAGTTATAATCTCAAAGATGCTCACATTCCTCCAGCTAAAGGATTAGGAAGAAAAAAAATTTTCTTCCCCAGCCTACCCCACCTTTCCACCCCTACTCCACTCTTCTCTCATTCCCTCATATTCTACATGGCCTGTATCTCTTCCTTTTGTCTCAGTACAAACTACTTCACACAGAAAATCACTTGGGGGCATATGGAACATTTTCTTAGCTCATTGAACAACACAGAAAGGTGATTTTCTCATTTTTCTCTTGGAAAGGAAGAATTTGTAATGATGCATACTCTCTGATCAAACAGATGATCCAGAGGTAATATTGTTAACACTATATATAACAGATGGTAATACAGTTTCAGTAATGAATACTTTCCATATAGCAATTTTTCTCTTTGTTTGATAGTTGAAGATTAACTCTTTTAAACTTCAAACTTCAGTGCAGTCTGGTCCCAGTAATGGCAGAGAATTTTATTATTAGAGTAACCCCACTGATTAAAAATCATAAACTTTAAGCAAAATAAAGAAAACAACTGTTTGAAGAGTAACGCTTCAAAAAAGGGAAAAGAGCTAGGTGAGCTCCACACTGACCCGCCACTTTCCAGTCTGCTGCCCAGAACGATAGAGAAGAGAGTTCAAGTGAAGGGCAGGAGTCTTACTGGACTCAGGAGAATGCCAGAGAGGCAGGAGAGTGAAAGAGAAAATTCCAGAAGTAACCCTATATCAAAACCTACTCCCATCCTTGGCTGACTTTTGAATGGCACATGTACAGCCTGAGACCCAAGGAACCAAGCGGAAAGCAACAGCGGGGAGATCCAAGATGTGAGCGGAGATTTTGGCCCCCTGCTGCTGGACAGGAAGATCATGGAGCTGAAGCCCTGCCAAGTCTGAGGCATACGACAAACACCTCAGGCTTTCCACTGAGATTCTAGAAGGGTCCCGTCTTAGGTCAGGGATTGGTAAACTTTTCTGTAAAGGGCCAGACAGTAATAGTTTAGGCTCTGTGGGCTAAGAGGCAAACCTGAGCACCTTTTTAAGCATAACCGTTTGAAAATGTAAAGACAGTTCTTAGCTGGGGGCTGTACAAAATAGGGCAGCAATCCCTGGCCTGCCCATGCTTGCTAACCTCTGCCTTAAGAGAGAGGACCATGCAGGCCCCGGACTAACAGCTACTCACTAGGACTGTCAGCTAAACTACAACAGATCCATCCTACCAAAGCCCCAAGTGAAGCTTCCACAGGATCAAGGTGATTCAAAGTTACTTAAGGGTCTGTTAAATTATAATGAAAAACTCTTATAACCCACAGCCTCTAAAACACATCTTCCACAATGTCCAACAAGCAATATAAGAGTATATAGCATGCAAAGAAACAGGACAATGTGATTCATAATAAAGAGATAAGATAGTCAATTCACAAGAGACAAAAAAGTGAATATAGACCCAGAAGTTATAATAGTAAAGTCATTGAAATACATAAATTTATAGGAAAGGATGTACAGAGTAGGTTTAAATGCGGAATTACAGCAAAGAAACGGGCATTTTAAATAAGAGCTACGTGAAAAATCTACAACTGAATAAGACAATAACTGAAACAAAAAAATTCTTTGGCTGGGCTTGACAGAAGACCGGATACAGCAGAAGACAGGTCAGTGGAAATTACCCAAATTGGAGCCAAGGGGGTGGGGGGTGGAAATCCCCACAAAACCCTACGAGAATATCTATGACCAGTGAGGAAATACTGAATAGTTCAATATATATGTATGTTTTGAAGAAGAGAGAGCTAACAGAGCAGAAAAATAAATTGAAAATATAATGGCCAAAACTGAAGAAAGATTTCAAGTCTGAGATATAAAAAAACTTAGCAGATACAAAGCAAATAAACACAAAGAATGCCATATCAAGACACATTATTGTTAAACTGCTAAAGACCAAAGATAAAGAGATGATCTTAAAAGAAAGAAAAAAAGACATGTTACATTTAAGTGACACTGACTTCTCAGCCAAAATAAAGGAAGCCAGAACATAATAAAATGACATTTTAAAGTGCCAGAAAAAAACAATAAAAGCTATTAACCTAAAATTCTACATCCAGCAAGAATGCCATTTTAAAAAATGAAAGCAAAATGAAAATACCTGACAAACAAAAATGAGAATATTTTTGCCCACAGTTCTAGATGCCCGGAAAAACACTAAAGGAAGATTTCTAGGCTGAAGGGAAAGGATATTAGACATGAACATGCAAGAAGGAACAATAAACACCAGAATGGGTAAAATAAAACATGATTTTTTTCATTAATTTCTTTAAAAGTCATTTAAATGTTTAAAGGAAACACATACATACAAACACATAGTGCATTTACAAATAAGACTACAGCAGAAAAGGATGAGTAGGAAAATGGAATTATACTACTGTAAGCCTCTTACATGGTACATGAAGTGTTACACTACTGGTCTGTAAATTACAATTCTAACTTATGTATAGTGCAATCCCCACAGTAAAAAAATTAAAGAACTACAGCAAAAAAGTCAACAGAGGAGACAAAAATAAAACATTAAAAATACTTGATTAATTCAAAAGTTAAGAAATAAAAAAAAAGGAACAAAGAATAAAGGAGGCAAATGAAAATCAAATGGCTCAATGATGAATTCAACTCAACTATACAAATTAGTACATTAAAAATAAACGGACTGAATATTCTAATTAAAAGGGAGACTATCAAACTCTATTATTTGTTAGAAAACAGATGAACAAAAGAGAAAAACAAAAGGAAAGCCGTTTCTTTGAAAAGGTTAATAACCTTGATAAACCCCTTGCAAGACTGATGAAAAAGAAATCTAAAAAACACAAATTACCAATATCAGAAATGAAATAGGGTCTTATAGGTCCTACAGATATTAAAAGGTAGTATTTCAAACAACTTTCAGAGAAGGCAATGGCATCCCACTCCAGTACTCTTGCCTGGAAACTCCCATGGATGGAGGAGCCTGGTAGGCTGCAGTCCATGGAGTCGCTGAGTCAGACACAACTGAGCGACTTCACTTTCACTTTTCACTTTCATGCATTGGAGAAGGAAATGGCAACCCACTCCAGTGTTCTTGCCTGGAGAATCCCAGGGATGACGGAGCCCAATGGGCTGCTGTCTGTGGGGTCGCACAGAGTCGGACATGACTGAAGCAACTTAGCAGCAAACAACTTTATGCCAACAAATTTGACACTTTAAGAGGTTCAGTTCCTTAAAAATCACAGTTTTCCAAAATCAACAAAAACCAACATCATACTGTTTACAACAGACACACTTGCATTAGAAAGCTTGGTGCAAAGTAGGTAATAATACCAAACAAAGTAGATTTGAAGGCAGGGACCATGACTCAGATGGTAAAGAATCCACCTGCAATACAGGACACCTAGATTCAATCCCTGGGTCAGGAAGATCCTCTGGAGAAGGCAATGGTTACCCACTCCAGCATTCTTCCCTGGAAAATCCCACAGATGGAGGAGCCCGGCAGGATGGGCTAGTCTATGGGTCACAAAAAGGCGGACACGACTGGGCGATGGAGCACAAATTAGTGCTAAGAAGGAAATTATGATTTAAAAGCATGTTTTAAAAAACAACTGAGATACCAACCCAAGAAGCTAGAAAAGGATGATTAAATTAAATCCCAGAGGTGAAAGGGAAGAAATAACTAAAAACAAAAATCAATGAAGTTGAAAACAGATGAGTAGAAAATAAAGGTAAAAGTTGTTTTTTGAAAAGCTGTTTTATCAAAATTTGATAAGCCCTAAAGAAAGACTTATGAAAAAAGTGAGCAAACACAAATTACTAATTTCAGGAGTGAAAATGAAGAAATTTAGGTCCTACAGACACTAAAAAAGATAATATGAGACATTCTGAACAACTCCATGCCAATAAATTTGACACCATATATAAAAGGACAAATTCTTTTAAAAATATAATTTTCTAAGACAATCCAAGAATAAAAATGTAAGTAACTCTACAAACAAATTAAAACTAGAATATAAAAAGCTTCCCACAAAAACATTTCAGGTCTAACTAGCTTTATCAAACATTTAAGAAAGACATAATCATCTACCTCAAAAAAATTCTTTCCAAGAATATAAAAAAGTGAGAATTTTCCTGTTTTGAGTCCTCCCAAACTCTGATAATAAAATCTGACAAAGATACTACAAAAAAGGAAGTTAAAGACTCATGTCTCTCATAAACGTAGGCACAAAATCTTAAAACATGAGTCAAATATTTGCCATTTCCTTCTCCAGGAGATCTTCCCGACCTAGGAATTGAACCCGGGTCTCCTGCATTGCAGGCAGACTCTTTACTGACTGAGCTGCAAGGGAAGCTCAACATAAACAATAGAGATACATAAAACTATGTCATGATCAAATGTGATTTATCCCAGAAATGTAAGATTTGCTTTAACTTTGAAAAAAGTCAACAGAATTCACTACATTAACAAAGTAAAAGAAAAGAGCCATATGGTCACATCAATAAATGTAAACAAATAGCATTTGATACACTCCAACTTCTATTCAAGATACAACTATCAGCTGCTTCTAACACACCCAAAAGGAATCTGGGTTCACTGTGACAAGGGGCATAAAACTTGTGGCCTTCCTATGACCAAATACTCTATACGTGTCCTCTGCACTTCATGTGCCTGTTGGGGAGGACCAGAGGGACAAGGTTCAGTATTGGAAGGAAAGCTACAGATTTAGTGGGGAAGTTTGCTTAGAGTCTGTCCAGCCCATGAATGTGTGGGCCACAAGTGGTCATAGAAATATAAAAGGCTTTGAAAGAAAAGAGAGATTTATGCCATTCTGGAAAAGGCAAAACTATGGATACAATAAAAAGATTAGTGGTTGTTAGGAGTCTGGAAGTGAGGGGAGATGAATATACAGAATACAATTTTTCAGTGCAGTGGAAATACTTTGTATGACATTATAACAATGGATTTATGTCATTATACTTTTTTTTCCTAAACCCACAGAATGTAGTATTACTTACTTCATTAGAATGAATCCTAAGATGAACTGTGGACTTTGGTGATTATAACACATCAATAGAGTTCATCCTTGGTTTAGGAAAAACAAGCTAACCAACTAACCACCCTGATGAATGATGTTGATAACATCTACGCATGTCGTGGGGAAGAGGAATATGGGAAATTTCTGTACCTTCTTATTAATTTTGTTGGAAAACTGTTCATTAAACTTATTATACAGATAAGGATACATGTTCTATACATATGTGTTTACTGGACTGTGATGTAAAATGTATTTTTTAGGTCAAAAAACTTTGCAAGCCACTGTAGTTAAGTTATATTGGCAAATAAAAGCACAAATTAACTTCAAAGAAAAAAAGAGATAAAACTACCAGTCAACTATGAGTAAAAGCTAACTTCGTAAAAATTATGAAAAATATTTTTATTTAAAAACAAAACAATAAAGCCCCTGCACAGCTGATAACATACTTAATAGTAAAATACTGAAACACCGATCCAATCGTTTTGATTGAAAACCTAAGACTGTCCATGAACTCAGGGTCAATAACTTCATTTATGAACTGTGGTCTAATTAAAAGATGAACTTAAACACAGACAGAAGCACGTAAGCACCTTGCTTCTACAAGAAATAGCTCCAAATATTTACTAAGTGTTTTGTTGCTTTGCTTGTTTTCAGTCAAGTTTTTGTCTCAATTCTGGCACTACCAGCTTTTGCTCATCTTACAGTTGAGGAAACCAGACTGCCAAGTTTAGTACAATTGTGTGTCAAAGAAAGATCAAGTGAAATGTGGATTAATGCCAGAAGACATTTCTATAAGTAAGATGATAAGCCTTAGAATATGAACTTTGCATATATACAATGGAGTATTACTCAGCTATAAAAAGGAATGCATTTGAGTCAGTTCTAATGAGGTGGATGAAACTGGAGCCTATTATACAGAGTGAAGTAAGTCAGAAAGAGAAACACCAATACTGTATATTAATGCATATATATATATGGAATTTAGAAAGACCGTGAAGATGATCTATGCAAGGCAGCAAAATAGACACAGATGTGAAGAACAGACTTTTGGACTCTGTGGGAGAAGGTGAGGGTGGGATGATTTGAGAGAACAGCATTGAAATATGTATATTACCACATGTAAGAGAGATGACCTATGCAAGTTCAATGCCTGAAGCAGGGCACTCAAGCTGGTGCTCTGGAACAACCCAGAGGGATGGAATGGGGAGAGACAGGGGAGAGGGGTTTAGGATAGGGGACACATGTGTACCCATGGCTGATTCATGTTGATGTATGGAAAAAACCACTACAATACTGTAAAGTAATTATCCTCCAATTAAAATTAATTAATTAAAAAAAATATGAACTTGGTAACATTTTTTGCTATTGTGATTAAAAGCCCATTCTCTATTCTTCTCTTTTTTAATTCTGGATTCTATGATAAGTTACTAAGTCATTTAACTGATTTTAACCATTAAGAAAAATACTAATTATATTTCTACCTAATTTAAATTTTCCTCTGCAAAGAAATTCATGTTGCCAAGATCACAATAAAATTTCTTGGGAATGGAACTTTCTAGAAGGATGTCATGAATACCTTTCGCAGTGGTCCATACTGTTTTCGGTACTTCTTATTCCAAGATATTCCTATCTTCTTCAAGAGTTTCTGGCCCAGCTGATCAACGGGAATTAGATTACTCTCCTCCTTATGAAAGAAAGAAAAGTCATTTAAGAAAATCTGATAAGATTTAAGTGCAATGCTTATGAGTTCAAGGGACCAACAGGATTAATAAATGGGCCTGTAACACCAAACAAATAGGTGGATTAACCAAAATTATTTAAAAATCAAAAGTGTTTTAATATAGATTAAGCCTAAGTTTAGAAAACTTGAATTTTGCCACTTTCTATGTGGTAATGTTTAAACATTTCAAGAGCAATACCCAAAGTGTATTTAGAGATTTGGTAAATTTCTGATATTATGTGGGATTTTTAGAAGAAATATTTCCATGCAAAAAAAAAATACTGGTCTCTTCTGAATGTTCTGAATTATAAATACCTTCTAAAAGGGGGTAAGAAGTGACTATTTTGAGCTGAAATCTGTCCCCTTACCACAAAAATTCATATGTTGGATTCCTAACTTTGAAAATTTTAACTGATTATATTTGGATAGGGCAGTTAAAGAAATGACTAAGTTAAACGAGGCCTTTAAGGGTGGGCCCTTATCCAATCAAGCATCCTTATAAGAAAGGAAATTTGGACACACAGAGACACCAGGGATGTACATGAACACAGGAAAGGCCATCTGAGGAAACAGCAAGAGCCAAACAGAGAAGCCTCAGAAGAAACCAAACCTGCAGACACCTTGATCTGGACTTCCAGCCTGAAAACTATGAGAAAGCAGATTTCTGTTAATTAAGACACCGGTCTGTGGGATTTCATTACGTCACATTACTTTGCCAACAAAGGTCCGTCTAGTCAAGGCTATGGTTTTTCCAGTGGTCATGTATGGATGTGAGAGTTGGACTGTGAAGAAAGCTGAGCACCGAAGAATTGATGCTTTTGAACTGTGGTGTTGGAGAAGACTCTTGAGAGTCCCTTGGACTGCAAGGAGATCCAACCAGTCCATCCTAAAGGAGATCAGTCCTGAGTGTTCATTAGAAGGACTGATGCTAAAGCTGAAACTCCAATACTTTGGANCCGAAGAATTGATGCTTTTGAACTGTGGTGTTGGAGAAGACTCTTGAGGGTCCCTTGAACTGCAAGGAGGTCCAACCAGTCCATTCTAAAGGAGATCAGTCCTGGGTGTTCTTTGGAAGGAAAGATGTTAAAGCTGAGGTACTTTGGCCACCTGATGCGAAGAGTTGACTCACTGGAAAAGACCCTGATGCTGGGAGGGATTGGCAGCAGGAGGAGAAGGGGACAATAGAGGATGAGATGGCTAGATGGCATCACCGACTCGATGGGGGTGAGTTTGAGTGAACTCCGGGAGATGGTGATGGACAGGGAGGCTTGGCGTGCTGTGATTCATGGGGTGGCAAAGAGTCGGACACGACTAAGCAACTGAACTGAACTGAAGGTTACCATAGGCGTGTGGGTTTTCTCTGTGATTTCCATCCTGTCTCCTTGGTCTGTGTTTCTGTTTCTGGGTCAGTACCCTGCTCTCCTGATCACTAGTGTAGTCTGAGGCCAGGGAGTCGGATGCCTCCAGCTGACTCAGCTTTGAAAGTCAGTGGCTGACATGTGGTGTCCAGAGGAGCCGTGTGGTCCCTGAGGCCTCAGGGAGTCCAGGGGAGAGACTGAGATGACCCTGGGCTCTGGGACGCCTCACACTGGATTGGCTGCGGTGAGGAGAGTCCTGCCCGGGAGGCGAGGACCACAGAGGAGGAGACAGAGCCGCTGCAGCTCGTGCAGGGAGCAGGCCGGGCCGACCTGGTGCGGGTGGGGCGCGGCGGCCATCAGGCCAGGATGTGGACCGGAGCTCACACTCAGCACCTTTCCCCTCCCTGGAAGTGAATGTGGGCACAGATCTCTGATCCCAGCCACCCACGGCAACTGAGGCCTGATCGGGAGGAATTGACAGGGAATGGCAGTGATCTGAGAGGGTCGGTGGATGCTGAAGGCCTTGGTTTCTTCTGAATTTCCATCAGCTGTCCCTCCATCAGCTTTCCTTGGTGATCTGGAACTTTTGGCACCTGGGGCTCACCCATCCCAGCAGCCGAGGCTGAGGAAAGGGGCTGAGGCCTGATCCTGTCCACTGCTCAGGGGACACAGGGAGCTCACATTGAAGAGGAATCGCCACCTTGTTGCTTGAGTCTCACGTGTTGCCTGCACTGGGCTTCCGTATCTCTTGGTTCACTTGCTTTATTTCCAGGCTGCTTGAGGAGTGGGATGCTTCAGTGCTGGTTACAGTAGAAAATAAAACTAAGTTACTTTAAAAATATATTGGTAGATTATGTTTTTGTATATGAACTGCTACCTCTATTAACTTATTCAAACACATATAGCTTAGACAGATAGATTTGTGCTACTTGTGTAGAATCTGTCTGTACAGACGGTAGATACACATGTTCTTCTAATAGGTAAACTAAATGGGATGGCCAATACTAGGCTGTGAGCTTTAAACAGAAAAAAATATGAGATGTGCCAAGTCTATCAGAAAAAATGATCTCATTCGGTCAGTAACTTTATTTTTTTAATTATTTTATTTTATTATTATTATTATTTTTATTTTTACTTTATTTTACTTTACAATACTGTTTTGGTTTTGCCATACATTGACATGAATCCGCCACGGGTGTACATGTGTTCTCCATCTTGAACCCCCCCTCCCACTTCCCTCTCCATATCATCCCTCTGGCTCATCCTAATGCATCAGCACCAAGCATCCTGTATCATGCATTGAACCTGGACTGGCGATTCGTTTCACATATAATACATATGGTTCATGCCATTCTTCCAAATCATCTAACGCTCACCCTCTTCCACAGAGTCCTTTAAAAATAAATATGTGAAATAATGACTTTCAAACTTAGACATGATGAAGGAAGATATGTTGGAGAAGAAAATTCTAAATCTGCCAGTGAGAAAAATCTGTGTTGCTACTTTAACCAATTAAGCTAGATAAACATAAATGATATGCTTTGACCTCCAGTTATCTTAGAAATCAAATGAACAGACAAGACAAAATAACAATTGCATAATATTTCCAGAGAGATTATATTTATTTCAAGAAAACAAGCAAATTTATATACTTATATTACATTTAAAAATAGATTTCATAAAAGAAGGTGAAGTTACAGAAAGTCAAGTGGGCACTAAATTAACAATCTCTATTATTCGAATTCCTGACCTTTGGGGTCAGCGTTTTGACCTCTCCCTCATCAGTGGTGTCCAGAACAAAGAAAAGGTTTGAGAGGAAAAGAGAAGGCACAGTAGTGAATGTGAAAGTGAAGTTGCTCAGTCGTGTCCGACTCTTTGCGACCCCATAGATGGTAGCCTACCAGGCTCCTCCATCCATGGGATTTTCCAGGCAAGAGGAAACTGCAAATGAGGGAACTCTTGGACACACAGGCAAACTCAAAGCACCACCATCATAAACCAGGAACACCCCCACCTGGCCCAGAGGCCTTCTGACAGACTGAGGTGATACTGGGGAGGGGATAATAGCCTTCACTGACCACTCTTTTTGATACAAAGAAGCAGAAAAATTCCCTCCGAGTCAAGGACCATGTCATTCTCCCAGGATCAAGAACCATTACAAAATCCCACAGCCCAGTTTCAACAGCCCATCATGTTCACTTCTCAATAATATTCAGTTCAGTTCAGTCACTCAGTTGTGTCTGACTCTTTGCAACCCCATGAATCTCAGCATGCCAGGCCTCCCCGTCCATCACCAACTCCCTGAGTTCTCTCAGACTCACGTCCATTGAGTTGGTGATGCCATCCAGCCATCTCATCCT
>SJYV01046963.1:47310-63017 GCA_006410875.1 Neotragus pygmaeus
GTTTCCACTGTTTTCCCATCTATTTCCCATGAAGTGGTGGGACCAGGTGCCATGATCTTCATTTTCCGAATGGTGAGCTTTAAGCCAAATTTTTCACTCTCCTCTTTCACTTTCATCAAGAGGTTTTTTAATTCCTCTTCACATTCTGCCATAAGGGTGGTGTCATCTGCATATCTGAGGTTATTGATATTTCTCCTGGCAATCTTGATTCCAGCTTGTGCTTCTTCCAACCCAGCGTTTCTCATGATGTACTCTGCACACAAGTTAAATAAGCAGGGTGACAATATACAGCCTTGACATACTCCTTTTCCTATTTGGAACCAGTCTGTTGTTCCATGTCCAGTTCTAACTCTTGCTTCCTTCCATTGACCTGAAGTAAATGACTCAGCTCCCCAAGCAAGAAAATAGTTAGATCTTGGTGGAGCGTTGTCAACACCAGAATGATCAGGACCAAGCCAGCAGACATCTCAGATCTTCAAACAAAGGGACATCGCAAGTGACTCTTTTGTCATCTGAGGCAATTTACACTGTGTGTGTGTGGGGGAGGGGCATGTGCATGTGTGTGTGCACACACAGGTTCAGTCACGTCTGACTCTTTGAGACCCCAATGACTCTAGCCTGCCAGGCAGCCTTGTCCATGGAATTTTCCAGGCAAGAATACTAGAGGTGGCTGTGTTTCCTTTTCCAGGGGATCTTCGTGATCAAGGATCAAACTTGCATCTTTTGTGTTTCTTGCATTGGCAGGTGTATATTTTTACTTCTGTCACCTGGGAAGCCTCATATAATAGCATTACACAATAGATATTTCAAATCTCAAGCTAATGACATTTTTATTGGTTATGACTCTGAGAATCAATTTCCTGTCTCTTGTTGACATTATTCATTAGTATTTTATGCATAATATGTTAGGTATATTTTGGAAAACTTTAATAACCATAGAGTAATATTTCAGTTTTAACTCTTTCACTCATGTATTTGCTCATTCATTCACCTTATATTTATTGTGTGCCACGTTCTAACTGCTGAACTGGATATTGGGAACAGAGAAGTAGGTAAGGCAAAGACTGTGCTTGCTCTCTCGGAATTTGCAGTCCGTTAGTAAAATGCACCTAGTTATTTAAATAAATTTTATTGGATATTATGATGAAATGTATATGACCGGAGAGTATATTTTAATGGAAAGCAAACTGGATATTCAGGAAAATCTTCCTTTAAAAGCTATTGATGAGCTATGATATGGTGGATGACCAGAGTTTAGAGAAAGTCTAAATGCTTGACAAAGAGAAAGGGCTTCTCAGTGTCTGTCAAATACATGAATCCACACAAGTAGGTCACAATTGAAAAACTGAGTTATTTCTTTAGTTTGCTAGGCTGAGGTATATACTACTTCATTCTTCTTCTCAAATATGATTCAACTATGCAAGGAAGATACATTTCTTTAAGTGTACATGAAACTTATGGCATGCAACTTTTTTTTTCTCTCTCTCTCTTTTTTTTTTTTTTACTTTATTTTACTTTACAATACTCTATTGGCTTTGCCATACATCGACATGAATCCACCACAGGTGTACACGAGCTCCCTTTTATTCTAATAAAACTATTATAAGTAAAATGAATATCCACTGATTATATTCAAGAAATGTTCCACAAGTGTTGCATTATTAGATAATTTAATTAACAAAGTTATACTTTCAACCTGGTTATGCTACTTTATAAACACACAATCATAATGTTCCATTAAATCACAGTGAGATCAGAGATAGTCAGGTATCATCCTGTAGCCTCACGTGATGTTTCAGGGATGTATTTCCCTCAGACAAGAAGGTCATCAAATAAACTGTCACAACTTGACAATTCATGGAGACCTAAGGCACCCGAAATCTCAGATGGGAGGAGAAGGAGGAAGGAAGGAAACTATATGAGGGATCCTTTGGAAGCACCAGAAGCTCATAGCTCCATCGTCATAATCCAGAAACACTCCAATCCTACCCAGAGGCCTTTTCACATACTGAACTATGGGTAGGAAGCTGGGGGGCAGAAATTAATGATTGTTCACCTTCATAGAAATAAGAAATACTTCTTCAGAATCAATACCGATAGTGGTATCACTTGTCAAGCTGTTTGTACAGACTCCCACAATCCAGTCGGAGGAGTGGGTCACATCCGCCTTTCAGTACTGCCTCCCAGAAGTGGAAGGTCTGAGCTCCCCACATCACAAGAGTCTCTCCACCCTGGGCCATCTGGACAGGCCATGGCAGTCATCTCAGAATGCCTTATATTGTGAGGGGTCATTGTCTGAGTCAGAATGTTATCCACTGCAGAAAGAGCAAAAACCAGATCAGCATGTGGGATTTCCTCATCATGAGATGTAGAGGCTCTCTACACGATGAATCTTTTCATTTTCTTTCCTCCAAAAGTACAGGAAATGAATACAAAAGGGAGTTCAAACAGGGTGCTTCTATGAAGAGCAACAGCTATATAGATATATATACCATATGGAAACTCCTCAAATCATGTAGAAAAGATAAAGAAAAAATACAGCTATATCAAGAACTCTGTGAAATCTGGCAATGTCAAAATCTTGACAGCTTACTTCAAGAACACATGAAATTCAATCTTTTCATTACTTTACAAAATATATTTGTGTCATTTGTCTTTAATATAATTTAATATATAAATGGCACTTTACTATTACATTGGTATTTTGGGGACTATAGTTTCTACCTTTTAAGTTTTCAAAGTAAAAATATTTGAGAGAAATTCATCCATGTTTTGTTTGAAAGCATTTGAGTGGATGTTCTGACAAACCATGTTCTCATACCCCTTGACTTTCTGTTGTTTAGATGTTATCTAACAGGATTGCATTTATTCTGCCTAAGACAATTTTCATCTATTTTCTCAAAAGTTAGTAATTATAAAAATAACAAATATTTGTGTACAATGCATAACAAATGCAACAGTAATAGAGAAAAAATTAAAACCAAGCCATATTTAAACTCTCAGAAATGAAATAAACTGAATAAACTTACATGATGGATTGCTACAGTGACAACTAAAGCTTCTGTTTAGAACCAACTACCCAACTAATCTCTTCTTGCTGTCCTTATTTCAGATGTAACTAAAAAATGTATGACAAAGTCACATGCCATTTGGCATAAAATTATAAATATTCTCTTATTTTCTGCTTACTACACGTGATTGCCTATTCTGAAAATGACTGGAATATGCACTCTGTTTCTCAATAAATGCATCATTTTAGTAAACATTTCTAATTTCAATGTCAATGATATGGAAATGCTAGCAATGATAATAACTGAAATGTTAGTATCTTAAATCACCTTATATGAACTTGACTGACATCAGCCTTTTAATCTTTAAATTTATCATCTTTAGGGTATGAAGTCATTTTTTTGTCCTGGTGATCACTTTTTTTCAATAGATGTATTAGTCTCAAAATGTTAATAAATAACAGCTTATACACACACAAAACATATATTAGCCTAAATTACCACTTTAAAATATCTTCATTTCTTTAGATGAAAGAAATACAGGTTTTTGTAAACAAGCAGTTCTGGGAGCACACATAGCTCCAAGTGAAAATATGAAATAGAACATTCTTTAACCGTTCAGTCACTAAGTCATTTTTATCCAAAACCTTGAAACCCCCAAAACTGTAGCTCACCAGACTCCACTGTCCCCCACTGTCTCCCAGAGTTTGCTCAAATTCATATCCATTGAGTCTGTGGTACTATCTAACCATCTCTTCTGCTACCCCCTTCTTTTGTCTTTAATCTTTCCCAGCATCAAGGTCTTTTCCAGTGAGTTGGCTCTTTGCATCAGGTGGCCAAAGTATTCGAAATTTATCTTCAGCAACAGTCCTTCAAATAAATATTCAGAGCTAATTTCCTTTAGGATTGACTGCTTTAATACACATAAATAAACTCAAAATGGGTTAAAAACCTAAATGTGAGATGATATACTATAAAACTCTTAGATGAAAACATAAACAGAACACTCTTTACCATAAATCATAGCAAGATTTTTTTTTGAGCCTTCTCCTAAAGGAAATTAAAAAAAAAAAACAAGCAAATGGAATCTAATTAAACTCAAAAGCTTCTACACAGCAAAGGAAACTGTAAACAAAACAGAAAGAAAACCCACAGAATGGGAGAAAATATTTGAAAAAGATGAGACCAACAAGAGACTTGTCTCCAAAAATTTATAAAAAGCTCATGTGGCTCAGTATAAAAACAAGTAAAAAATGGGCAGATGGCCCAAATAGACATTCCTTCAAAGAAAACATACGAATGGAAAAGCAACACATGAGAAGATTCTTGACATCCATATTTACTGGAGAAATGCAAATCAAAGCTACAATGAGATCTAACCTTACATGAGTCAGAATGACCATCATCAAAGCTACTGCAAAGAGTAAATGCTGGGGAGAGTGGTAGCTTATCATTGAGACTGCTAACATGTGCATGAACGTGGCCTCCGGAGACATGGATTCAACCTGGGACCAAAAGATGCAGGCCCAGCCACTCATCACTTCGTGCAACGAAACTTATTACAGTAACAGTGAAAGCTTGCTGTAGAAGGCGTCCAGCAAAGTCACTGGAAGAGGCAAGAGAGTGCCTGCCTCGCTGGTTTAAGCAGAGCCTTATGTACTTCTTGGGATTCACTGAGAACAGATAAAAAGAAGACCTCAAGGTTGCAAGAGTTCCACCAGACCCTTTCCCAAGGCACACATCCTGAGATAATTTGGCACAAGATTAGCCAGGGAGAATGGTGCTGGGCAACAGCTCAGGGGTACGAGTCTTGAGAAACAGGCTCCCAGGCAAGATTTGTTACAATTATAATCATTAACATCAATTCAGTTCAGTCGCTTAGTCGTGTCCGACTCTATAGAGCTTAAGAAAAGCATTTCCGCCAGTAAGACATTGTGCAGTATGAACATTAGTTCCTAGAGAGGCCAGTTCTTGGGCAAGACACCTCATTGCACGAGGCATAAAGAAAGCAAGAGTGAGAATGTTCACCTCCCCCTTAAAAGTGACCTGGACTGCCTAAGCTTTAACTCTCTCAAGAGTGTGGAGAAAAGGGAATCTTCCTGCTCTATTTATGGGGATATACACTGGTAAACCACTGTGGAGAACAGTTAAACTTTCCTTAAGAAACAAAAATAAAGCTACCATATGATCTAACAATCCCACTCCTGAGCATATATCCAGGGGAAAATGTGGTTCAAAAGGATACATGCACTTCCATGTGCATTGACAAGTTGTTTGCAACCATCAAGACATGGAAAGAAACTAAATGTCCAAGGACAGATGAATGGATGCAGAAAATGTGTTACATATATACAATGGAATATCACTCAGCCATAAAAAGAACCAAAAATGCCATGTGCGGTGACATGCAAGGAATTGGAGACTGTCATACTGAGTGAAGTGACTCAGAAAAAGAAAGAGCAGTATCATATGATATTGGAATCTAAGAAAATGATGCAAATAGTTATTTATAAAACAGAATCACAGGTGTAGAAAAAATAACATGTTACTTGTGGCTAAGAAGGGGTGAGGGATTAATTAGGAGACTGAGATTGACACACATTACTATGTATGAAGTAAATAATTAATAAAAACCTACCGTATAGCACAGGGAACTCAAGTGAATACATGGGAATGAAGTATATAAAAAATAATCTTAAAAAAGAGTTATTGTTGTTATTCAGGAAATAAGTCATGCCCACCTCTTTGCAACTCTCTGGAAGTTTGCTCAAACTTATGTCCATTGAGTCAATGATGTCATTCAACCATGTCATCCTCTGTCACCCCCTTCTCCTGTCTTCAATCTTTCCCTGCATCAAGGTATTTTCAAATGAGCTAGCTCTTTATATCAGGTAGCCAAACTACTGGAGCTTCAGCTTCAGCTTCAGTCCTTCCAATGAACATTCAGGGTTGATTTCCTTCAGGATTGACTGGTTTGATTTCCTTGCTGTCCAAGGAACTCTCAAGAGTCTTCTCTAGCACCACAGCTTGAAAGCATCATTCTTTGGCACGCAGCCTTCTTTATGATACAACACTCACACGACTACTGGAAAAATCATAGCTTTTACTATAGGGGCCTTTGTTGGGAAAGTGATGTCTCTGCTTTTTAATATGCTGTCTCAGTTGGTCATAGCTTTTCTTCCAAGGAGCAAGTGGCTTCCAATTCCGTGGCTATAATTATTGGCTGCAGAGATTTTGGAGCCCAAGGAAATAAAATGTGTCACAGGCTCCACTTTTCCCCCATCTATTTGCCATGAAGTGATGGAACAGGATTTAGTTTTTTGAATGATGAGTTTGAAGCCAGCTTTTTCAACTTTCCTATTTCATCCTCATCAAGAAGCTTTTAAGTTCCTCCTTGTTTTCTGCTGTAAAAGTGGTATCATCTGCATATCTGAGGTTGTTGATATTTCTCCCAGCAATCTTGACTCTACTTGTGAGTCATTCAGCCTGGTATTTGGCATGATGTACTCTGCATATAAGTTAAAGAAGCAGGGTGATAATATACAGTCTTGTCATCCTCCTTTCCCAATCTTGAAACACTCTCTGTTTCAAGTCTGGTTCCAACTCTTGCTTCCTTTCTTGCATATAGTCTTCTTAGAAAACAGGGAAGGTAGTCTGGTATTCTCATCTCTCTAAGAATTTTCCACAGTTTTATTTGATTCACATAGTCAAAGGCTTTAGAGTAGTCAATGAAGCAGATGTAATTCTTTTTTTGGAATTCCCTTTCTTTTCCTATGATCCAACAGATGTTGGCAATTGGATCTCTGATTCCTCAGCCTTTTCTAGATGCAGCTTGTACATCTGGAAGTTCTCTGTTCACAAACTGCCAAAGCCTAGCTTGAAGGATTTTGAGCATAATCTTGATATCATATAGAATGATTGCAGTTGCACAGTAGTCTGAACATTCTTTGCCATTTCTTTCTTTCAGATTGAAAGAAATACTGACCATTTCCAGTCCTGTGGCCACTACAAATTTTCCAAATTTGCTGGCATATTGATTGCAGCACTTTCACAGCATATCTTTGATGATTTGAAATAGCTCAGCCTGAATTCCATCACCTCCACTAGCTTTGTTCCTAGTAATATCTCTTAAATCACACTTTTTTTTCACACTCCAGGATGTCTGACTCTAGGTGAGTGACCACGCCATTGTGGTGATCTGGGTCATTAAGACCTTTTTAGTATAGTTCTTTGGTGTATTCTTGCCATTGCTCCTTAATCTCTCTGCTTCTGTTATGCTCTTGATATTTCTGTCCTTTATTGTGCCCATCTTTGCACGAAGTGTTCCCTTGGTATCCCCAATTTTCTTGAAGAGATCTCTAGTCTTTACCATTTTCCTCCATTTCTTTGCATTTCTTACCTTTCCTTGCTATTCTCTGGAACTCTGCATTCAGTTGGGTATCTCTTGCCCTTTCTCTATTGTGTTTGCTTTCTCTGTTGTGTCAGCTATTTGCAAGGTCTCCTCGGACAAGCACTTTGCCTTCTTGCACTGATTGCATGGGTCACAGCCTTGTGTAACTCAACAAAGCTATGAGTCATAACTTGCAGGGCCACCAAAAATGGATGAGTCATGGTGGAGAGTTCTGACAAAACGTGGTCCACTGGAGAAGGGAATGGGAAACCACTTAACTGTTTTTGCCTCACGAACCTTATGAACAGTATGGAAAACAGAGGTGAGATTTTATACATATATATAATTCACTTTGCTATATACCTGAAACTAATACAATATTGTACATATTTCAAAAAACTTAAAAATAAGTAAAGAAAATTTCCCATCTAGTATCTTTCTCTGAATGGAGCACCATGACCCATCTTTGATTAAATATGAAAATGTTTTGAGGAATAGAATGAAAACAGAGTCAAAATAAAGAAAATCTTAAAAGATAGTTGTCCAAACTTCATAGACAGTATCACATTTCTTTCACAGATTGTCTATGATTTTTTAGTCTATCCTGCAGGGTACAATTATGCAATAATCCTTAACTTCACAACTTAGTATCAATATTTCAAATGTACATACATATTGAATAATATGAAAGGGTATGAGATGATATGCAGGGAATGACTAAAAGGAACAGCGTCATAGAGAATAACCATCATCCGCTGTTCTGTGTGCAGTTATAGCCAGAGCAAAACAATAGTGTGTAACCAAAATGAGCCTCAGTGGGAAGAAAGTCATGGAAAACTGAGTGAATAAAATTTAAGAGACTTTAGTTCTGAAGTGGTTGAGGAAATCCATCAAACAGCAGAAGGCAAGAGTAGTAAGTGGTATTATTGGGGAGCTTGACTCTTCTGGGCTGAAAAACAGAATGTGAAGAACTCCTCTTCCTGAAGAAATATCCAAGAAGTAATGCAGGCAAATTCAGACAGGTAACCAAAACTAGTGGGTCGCTTTGATTAAGGCAATAATAAACTTCTATAAAAGGAGATGTGAAATTTGTAATTGAGGAGTTCATTTATTTACTTTTAATATAAATTTATTTGTTTTAATTGGAGGCTAATTACTTTAAAATATTGTATTGCTTTTGCCATCTATCAACAAGAATCCCCCACTTCGTGGATTGGAAGTGTGAACTTAATCTGTGACTCTTTACCTGAGATTGGATTATGGTAATTGGATTAAGTAAATTTCAGGTTAGACTTCAATCCTTAGCATCTAGATGTGTTTACAATTCTTGAGAAATCTAATCACATGCTCCTATACCTTTGTGCAGAGTTGATAACCCTATCACTTTGAGGAAGTGGACCTGGTCTTCAGAAGATATATGAAGCATCCAGCAAAGATCCAGGCTCATTCCCCTCCAGAGTCCAGAGCTGCTGCCTTCGGAATTGACTGGACTGTGGAAAGTTGAAGGTGTTTGTCACCAGGAAGTGAACACCTAAACCCTGAACTGAATTTAACAGAGTTACTTACTGAACAAGAGAGAAGACTTCTGTAACAGTACTGAGGTGAGTTCTGATCCAGGTACGATGAATTTGAGTTATGTTCAGTTAAAAATGAAACTTTAATGGTAATCATGGATAGAAAAACTAATTTCTTTATCTTCCAGTAATATCTATTTTTAAGCCCTGCATCAAATATTTGTTCCATATGTGATTTTTAGACAAGAAACATTTTATCCACAGTATGTCAAGTATCCTTATAAACTGGAAGTAAAAATTAGTGACTATTGCTGAGAATACTAAAATGGTTCATCCATATAACAGGAGTTAACCCAATGCCTAAAAATATCTTTCTTGGGGATGGTTTTGACCACTGCCTCCTGTACAATGTTATGAACTTCCATCCATAGTTCTACAGGAATATAGTTACTTCTTACAAACAGCTGAGGAAAGAAGAGAAGCACAAGGCAAAGAAAAAAAGGAAATATATATCCATCTGAATGCAGAACTCCAAAGAATAGCAAGGAGAGATAAGAAAGGCTTCCTAAGTTATCAGTACAAAGAAACAGAGGAAAGTCATAATGGGAAAAAAATAGAAATCTTCAGGAAATCAGAGCTATCAAGGGAACATTTCATGGAAATATGGGCACAATAAAGGAAAGAAATGGTATGGACCTAACAGAAGCAGAAGATATTTAGAGGAGGTGGCAAGAATACACAGGAGAAGTACACACAAAGAAGATCTTAGTGACTCTAATAGCCATGATGGTGTGATCACTCATCTAGAGCCAGACATCCTGGAGTGCTTAGTCAAGTGGGCCATCACTGCAAATAAAGCTAGTAGAGGTGATGGAATTCCACCTGAGCTATTTTAATTCCTAAAAGATGATGCTGTTAAGTGCTGGCCTCTATATGCCAGCTAATTTGGCACTCAGCAGTGGCCACAGGACTGGAAAAGGTCAGTTTTCATTCCAATTCCAAAGAAAGGCAATGCCAAAAAATTTTCAAACTACCACACAAATTGCATTCACCTCACAGGCTAGCAAAGTAATGTTCAAAATTCTCCAAGCCAGTCTTTGTGAACCCAGAATATCCGAAGGTTCAAGCTGAATTTGTAAAACGGTGAGAAACAAGAGATCAAATTGCCAACATCCACTGGATCATAGAAAAGGCAAGATAATTCCAGAAAAATATCTACTTTTGCCTCATTGACTACACTAAAGCCTTTGACTGTGTGGATCACAGCAAATGGTGGAAAAATTCTTAAGGAGATGGGAATATCAGACCACCTGACCTGCCTCCTGAGAAGCTTGTATGCAGGTCAAGAGGCAACAATTAGAATCGGACATGGAATGGACTGGTTCAAAATTGGGAAAGGAGTATGTCATGGCCGTATATTGTCACCCTGCTTACTTAACTTATAAGCAGAGTACATCATGTGAAATGCCAGGCTGGATGAAGCACAAGTCAAAATCAAGATTGCCTGGAGAAATATCACTAACCTCAGATATGCAGATGACACCACCCTTATGGCAGAAAGTAAAGAAGGACTAAAGAGGCTCTTGATGAAAGTGAAAGAAGAGAGGGAAAGAGCTGGCTTACAACTCAACATTCAGAAAATGAAGATCATGACATCTGGTCCCATTACTTCATGGCACAGAGATAAGGAAACAATGGAAACAGCGGCAGACTTTATTTTCTTGGACTCCAAAATCATTGCAGATGTTGACTGCAGCCAAGAAATGAAAAGACACTTGCTCCTTGGAAGAAAAATTTGAGCAACCTAGACAGCATATTAAAAAGCAGAGACATTGTTTTGCTGACAAAGATTCATCTAATCAAAACTATGGTTTTCCCACTAGTCATGTATGGATGTGAGAGTTGGGCCATAAACAAAGCTGAGTGCCAAAAGATTGATGCTTTTGAACTGTGGTGTTGGAGAAGACTCTTGAGAGTCCCTTGTACTGAGAGGAGATGAAATCAGTCAATCCTAAAGGAAATCAATGCTGAGTATTCAAACGAAGGACTTGTGCTGAAACTGAAGCTTCAATACTTTGGGTAACTGATGCGAAGAACTCACTCATTAGTTAAGACTCTGAGTCCAGGAAAGATTAAAGGCAGGATGAAAAGGGAATGACAGAGGATGAGATGGTTGGATTGCATCCCAGATTCAAAGGACATGAGTTTGAGCAAGCAAAGTTGGTGAAGGACAGGGAAGCCTGGCATCCTGCAGTCCATGGGTTCACAAAGAGTCAGAAACTATTGAGGGACTGAACTGAACTGAAGAGATGGTGAAAGACGTCAAAGTTGAGAAAATGAAGACCTAGCCATTGTCCCTGGAGGTCACTATTTTTTATCAGTTTTTTAGGGCTCCCACAACACCTGACCCCACGCGGGGTGGCTTAAAATCAGTGTATTCTCTGACAGATCTGGAGGCTGGAATTCAAGGTGCTGGCAGGGCCATACTCCCTTCGAAGGCTCTGAATGAATTTGTCTTTGTCTCTTCCAGTGCCAGCTGGCTCCTGGCAATCCTCAAGCTATGACATTTAACTTGAATCTCTGCCTCCTTTCAGGACATTTTCTGCTGCATCTAAAATATCCCTCTTCTTTCTTTCATCACGAAACCTGTCAGCAGATTTAGGGTCCACTCTCTACCCTGGATGGGCTCATCATGATAACTTCACCTCGATTCTGTCTCTATTCTAAAATTAAAGTCACAGAGATAATGGCTATTGGGATTTGGACATAATTTAGGAGAGGGTAAGGGGCACGTTTTGGAGAAGGGGATGGCAACCCACTCCAGTATTCTTGTCTGGAGAACCCCATAGACAGAGGAGCCTGGCGGCTACAGTCCATGGGGTCACAGAGGGTCGGACACGACTGAGGAACTAACACAATGGGCACATTAACTCACTACTTCATGAACAGAATGAAAGAATTCTGACCTAAATTCAAAAGGTCTCAGGTTTTGCTGGGGAAAGTAAAAACCTCTGTAGTTTTTCTTTGCTTTGCACATAGATTATATGCAGCAGAGAGAGAAATAGTTAAAGCAAGGTTTCAGATTGCGAGGTTTTGTCTAGTGAATTCCTATGAAGTTTTTTCAAGGTTAGAATTACTGGGTCAAAGGCAAATATACTTTTTAAGGATTTGAATGCATATATACAAAACATCCTAAAGTCTATCAGCTGGTTGGATCTCCTTGCGGTCAAAGGGACCCTCATGAGTCTTCTCCAACACTACAGTTCAAAAGCATCAGTTCTTCAATGCTCAGCTTTCTTTATAGTCCAACTTTCACATCCATACGTGACTACTGGAAAACTCAATGCTCTAACTAGATGGACCTTTGTTGGCAAAGTATTGTCTCTACTTTTTAATATGCTGTCTAGTTTGGTCATAACCTTTCTTCCAAGGAGTAAGCGTCTTTTAATTTCATGGCTTCAGTCACCATCATCAGTGATTTTGCAGCCCCATAAAATAAAGTCTGTCAGTGTTTCCCCATCTATTTGCCTTGAAATGATGGGACCAGATGCCACGATCTTTGTTTTTTGAATGTTGAGTTTAAGCCATCTTTTTCACTCTCCTCTTTCACTTTCATCTAAGAGGCTCTTTAGTTTGCTTTCTGCCATAAAAGGTGGTGTCATCTGGGGATCTGAGGTTATTGATATTTCTCCCAGCAATCTTGATTCCAGCTTGTGCTTCATCTAGCACAGCATTCCTCATGATGTACTCTGCGTAAGTTAAATAAGCAGGGTGACAATATATAGCCTTGATGTACGGACTCGATGAATATGAGTCTGAGTGAACTTCAGGAGATGGTGATGGACAGGGAGGCCTGGTGTGCTGCAATTCATGGGGTCGCAAAAAGTTGGACACGACTGAACGACTGAACTGAACTGAACTCCTTTCCCTATTTGGAACCTGAACATTTTTGAAGTATTTTATTTTCTCTAATAGTGAATCTACTAATATTTAATCTTAATTCTGTGTTATAAGTAATGCAACATTTATTGATTCCTTTATTTTTTATGGATGATAAAATGTTATATTAAAACTAATTAGAACTACTCTCCTCTGAAAAATATTTATGTGAATGCCATGTATGTAATAAAAACAGCTATGCTTTTTCATAAGCAGCTCATCCAAAACTATGACTTATATATAGAGAGATGAAACATTTATTTTTAGCAAATCTTACCTACTAACTACCATGAAATCCTCCAAAAAGTTTAGCAATCCAGTGTACATTTTGATATATGATTTCGGCTTTGCCTGTGCACATCCATAAGTAAAAGTATATACCCAAAATGATGCCAGAGTTATTTACTATTTTTTGAAGCTAAGTATCAAAATATTTCATTGATTTAGGTTTTCCAAATAATATCCTACTGTTACTTGTTTCACAAGTACTAGTTGCAAAATATATTTATATATAATTTTGGAAATAGAAGTCAATTTCAAGACAGATTTCAATTTTGAAATCTGTTATTGAAAACATTCTTTGGCCTAATAGCTAGTCATTTCAAGTCAGATATAGTTTTGACCCTGTTGGGCTGAATCAAATTTTTCTCAACAAAGCAACTGTATTTTTTAAAGTGCAATGTTCCTGTACAATTACTCTAAAATCAGAATTAAATCAAGCATCAAGCCCAGATGCCAGAATTTGGAGCTTCTTTTTCTCAAATTCCCAAACTAATCTACAATAATTATTAATATTTTTATCTACTTTATACACTGGTAGAATCTGGATTACAACTGAAGGGGTTTTAATGACCATTGTAAATTTGATATGTTACTAGACCCTGGAATTTGTGAATAAAGGGCAGAAACTATCAAATCATGGAAGGATACACATTCAAATATCTTAGTAAATATGGAGGGAATTTAGGGAGAATGCAAGATCCTTAAAATCAAAGAGGAATGGGTATTCAGTATAAGATCAGTGATGAGGACTGGGACTTCAGTTGTGGATTCTATTAACATGTAGAGACTAGAAAGATTTAGTGCAGTTAGTGTTGATTGGGTTTATCCAAGGGACCTGTGGTAATCTAATCAGGAAGGGGCTCAAGTTGGGTCCTGATAGTCGGATCTCAGATACACTGTTTCTTCTGTTCAGAGTTGCCTGGACCATGGACACCTCTGAAAATTACAGCTGCTGACCCATCCAGAGAACATAGAACTCCTGACTGGATGGGACTGATTATCATACCGGCATTGAGGAGACCAAATCTACAACTTTCTGGTGAGTAAATGGTTCTGGGTAGATGGATTCATACTTCTTTCCCTCAAAAAATAAAAGGATAATTATAATTCAGCAGTCACAGGCCTAATAATTTCTTAAACAAATGAAAAAAACTGGTTCATAAGAATTATGTTATTACTTAGAATTCACTCTGAAACTATATACTTAGCTTCAAATCATTGGAATTTATGAATGAACATGAGTGATTCTACAAACTTATGATTCTATGATAGAAAAGGAAAATATTAATTTCTTAAAAAAATTTGTTTTACTTTATTTTACTTTACAATACTCTATTGGCTTTGCCATACATCGACATGAATCCACCACAGGTGTACACGAGCTCCCAATCCTGAATCCCCCTTCCACCTCCCACCCCACAACATCTCTCTGGATCATCCCCGTGCACCAGCCCCAAGCATCCTGCATCCTGCATCGAACATAGACCGGTGCCTCGTTTCTTACATGATAGTATACATGCTTCAATGCCATTCTCCCAAATCGTCCCACCCTCTCCCTCTCCCTCAGAGGCCAAAAGTCTGTTCTATATGTCTGTGCCTCTTTTGTTGTCTCACATAACAGGGTCATCACTACTATCTTTCTAAATTCCATATGTATTCTTAATGGGACGTCCTAGACAGTTTTTCCATTTAGCATGATATCTAAAATTTGATTGAGAAACTGCTGTAGAACATGAAGAGTAATATATTTGTAAGNAGTGTACTTTTCCTTTTCTCCTTTGTCTTTTGCTTCTCTTCTTTTCTCAGATATTTGTAAGGCCTCCTCAGGCACCATTTTGCATTTCTTTTTCTTGAGGATTGTCTTGATCACTGCCTCCTGTACAATGGCATGAACCTCCATCCATAGGTCTTCAGGAACTTTGTTATCAGATTTAATCCCTTGAATCTATTTGTCACTTCCACTGTATAATCATAAAGGATTTGATTTAGGTCATACGTGAATGGTCTAGTGGTTTCCCCTACTTTCTTCAATATCAGTCTGAATTTGGCAATAAGAAGTTCATGATCTGAGCCACAATCAGCAACCAGTCTTGTTCTTACTGACTGTATAGAGCTTCTCCATCTTTGGCTGCAAAGAATATAATCAATCTGATTTTGGTAGTGACTATCTGGCGATGTCCATGTGTGTACTTGTCTCTTGTGTTGTTGGAAGAGGGTGTTTGCTATGACCCATGTGTTCTCTTTGCAATATCATATTAGTCGTTTCCCTGCTTCATTTTGTACTCCAAAGTGAAACTTGCCTGTTATTCCAGTATCTCTTGACTTCCTATATTTATTTTTATTTTTTATTTTTTATACTTTTTTTGCCATTTGTTTGTATTTCATTTTATTTATTATTATTTTTTTTTTTACTTTATTTTACTTTACAATACTCCATTGGCTTTGCCATACATCGACATGAATCCACCACAGGTGTACACGAGCTCCCAATCCTGAATCCCCCTTCCACCTCCCACCCCACAACATCTCTCTGGATCATCCCCGTGCACCAGCCCCAAGCATCCTGCATCCTGC
>SJYV01046963.1:63671-99012 GCA_006410875.1 Neotragus pygmaeus
GTAGATGGATTCATACTTCTTTCCCTCAAAAAATAAAAGGATAATTATAATTCAGCAGTCACAGGCCTAATAATTTCTTAAACAAATGAAAAAAACTGGTTCATAAGAATTATGTTATTACTTAGAATTCACTCTGAAACTATATACTTAGCTTCAAATCATTGGAATTTATGAATGAACATGAGTGATTCTACAAACTTATGATTCTATGATAGAAAAGGAAAATATTAATTTCTTAAAAAAATTTGTTTTACTTTATTTTACTTTACAATACTCTATTGGCTTTGCCATACATCGACATGAATCCACCACAGGTGTACACGAGCTCCCAATCCTGAATCCCCCTTCCACCTCCCACCCCACAACATCTCTCTGGATCATCCCCGTGCACCAGCCCCAAGCATCCTGCATCCTGCATCGAACATAGACCGGTGCCTCGTTTCTTACATGATAGTATACATGCTTCAATGCCATTCTCCCAAATCGTCCCACCCTCTCCCTCTCCCTCAGAGGCCAAAAGTCTGTTCTATATGTCTGTGCCTCTTTTGTTGTCTCACATAACAGGGTCATCACTACTATCTTTCTAAATTCCATATGTATTCTTAATGGGACGTCCTAGACAGTTTTTCCATTTAGCATGATATCTAAAATTTGATTGAGAAACTGCTGTAGAACATGAAGAGTAATATATTTGTAAGGAAAAGTTGGGTTTTCTGCCTTTAAATTGTGCAGTAGCAATCCAGACCTGATGATGCTTCTCAAAAAAAGATTGGTAACACACCAAATATCTTAAAAAAAAGAGAAATTCTGCACTCTGGTATAGAAGTGAAAACTTTTATTAACTGCAGTTGTTTATTTTGAAACACAATATATTAGATGGCTGCTTCCCTCGTAGCTCAGGGGAAATGAAGCTGCCTGCAGGAGACACAGGTTCGATCTGTGGGTCTCAAGGGCCCTTGGAGAAGGAAATGTCAACCCACTCCAGTATTCTTGCCTGGAAAACCCCATGGACAGGAGCCTGGTGGGGGAATAGTCCAAGAGGTTGCAGAAGAGTCACACAGGCCTCAGGGACTAAACAACAATATTAGATGAAGCTGTGTCTCTATTGATTGATGGATTTGATGAATTTGGCTGCACCAGATCTTTCTTGCACCTCGAGGGACCTTTAGATGGGGCATGCAAGCTCTTAGTCACCACACAGGAGTTCAGCAGGTGAACACTTCGCTGTGGAATGAGGGCTCTGATTCCCAGATGAAGGACCAAATGCTGGTCCCGTCCTCTGGGAACATGGAGTCTTAGCCACTGAACCTCCAAGGAAGTCCCAGACTGGTCTTACTGTGACTTGGAATGTCTATGCTTCCAAACGGGAAAACTTTTCTGATAGTAGAGCAGATCTGATATGATTGGGGGTATGTTGATGTGCTAATCAAAGAAATGGATTCCCCTTACATTAAGGTCACTTAAATTGAAGCGTGTCATTGTCAAAGAGAAGAGAAAATTCAATTGTTAGAGTTCTCAGAACTGAAAGTTGTAGTTAAACAAAGATTAATGCTATGCTTAAGAGTCATTTTTATTAGAGATAGAAGGGACTGAGTTTTAATAGAATAAAATAGAACATTGAACATAAGTACCTTTGTTTAGTGTAGATGACTGCGTGTGATACACTGTGTGTGATGTGTCATTGTTTCTCAGGTTGCTCTGTCAGAGGCGGTAAGAAGACTCTTCTTGTGTGAGTGCAGGAGACACGTGCAGAGGAGGGCTTCCCCTGCCAGTGCCTGAAGTACCTGCACCTCCTCCACAGGTCAGTGTTCCTATTTGTTCATTTCTATGAGCTTCCGATGAGACATGTTTTGTCATCTTTATATTTCAGCCAAAACAGAGAGTCCCTGGCTTATTGTGAAGCAGTGAAGTGAAAGTTGCTCAGTCGTGTCCGACTCTTGCTACCCCATGGGCTATCCAGTGCATGGAATTCTCTAGGCCAGGATACTGGAGTGGGTAGCCTTTTCCTTCTGCAGGGGATCTTTCCAACCCAGGGATCAAACCCAGGCCTTCCGCATTGCAGGCAGATTCTTTACCAGCTGAGTCACAAGGAAAGGGTCTTCTTGTATACAGTTGTATTTAATATGCCTTATAATGTCTATTGACCTCCCCAGATGAAATATTGACCACTTAAACTCTTTTTGAATCCATACACATTTACCCTTCTCCTCTCTTCATCTTCCCTTTGCACTTCTATGACATGTTTCTTAAATGAATTATATCTATTACGTGTTTCTTAGATGAATTATATCAGTTATCATCTCAACTGCACATTCAGTCTATGGCCATCTGGACTTTTCTTAGGAGGGAGCTATGCTCAGAATCCTAAGGAGTGTTAGTGTTCTGGAGAAGATTGCATTCACAGTAATATTGAGCAGAAAGTACAGAATTCCTGTCTACATCCTGTGCTCCCAGAATAAGCAGGCGTTTTGCCCCTGTTACCACATTATGTCTCAGAGTGGTGTGTTTATTATGATTTAGGAACCTCCACTGACATTTCATTATCAAAGTCTATGGTTTCACATTAGTGTTCACTCTTGGTGTTGTGCATTCTGTTAGTTTTCACTGACATACAGCGACAAGGATCCACCTTTATAATACCCAGAAGTGTTAGACTGCTGAAAGTCATTTGTGATCACCTATTCATCAGTCCCATCACCCTAACTGCTGGAAAGCAAAGTTTATTTCACTGTCCTAATATATGTCTCTTTTCCCCCCATATATTCCCTTTTCCTGGAATATCTTATAGTTGGACTCATGAAGTATGTATGCTTTTAGGCTCAGCTTCATTCACTTAAAGATATGAATAAAAGAATACTCTGCGTCTCTTGCTGGCTTGATCATTTTTTTTTTAAGAACTGAGTAATATTTCATGGCTTTGATGTACCAGAATTTATCCATTCATCTTGGTTGTTTTCAAGTTTTATGATTATGATCAAAGTAGCTATAAACATCCCATTGCAAGCCTTTTTTTTTTTTTTAATGAATATAGGTTTTCAAATGATTTGGGCAAATACAAAGGAGCATGAGTCCTGACTTAGGGGGAGAGGGGAAGATGGCGGAGGAATAAGACGGGAGACNATAATTGAGAAATGCATCTATTCTTCAAACCTGAGAGGACTGGACTGTAGTGGAGCAGGAGCCAGCGATCATACAAAGCTGCAGGGGGTTTGCAGGAGATGCAGAGAGGTACTGCCAGGCCAAAATGAGATGGGTCATGCTGGGTACTGACCTTCAGGAGGCAGTCAGTAGGACTTTGGGCCAATCACCTATCTGACAACTTTAGCTCAGCTACCACCCTGAATTCTCAGGCCTAATTGCTTGCTTTCTCCCCAGATGCCCAAGGATCCCCCTTGGCCTATCTGGCAGTGACTAACTGGCAGCTTACAGAATCAGACTTGCCCCATCTGTCCCAGAGCCCAAACATGCGTCAGCTCAAAGGCCTGGATCTGAGTGGGGTCACCATGATGGACTTTAGTCCTGAGGTCCTCCAGGTTCTTCTGGAATAAGTTGCAGCCACCCTTCAGGAACTGAACTTAGAGCAGTGTGGGATCACAGAGTCCTAATGTGAGTCCAGCCTGTCTGCCCTGAGCCACTGTTCAAGCTTTGGACCTTCAGTCTGTGTGGGAACGTCCTCTCTGACCATCCTGGAGAAACTTCTGAGTCACATCACTGGGCTGAGCAACTTAAGTGATGAGTTTGATCCTGCCCCTCAGAAGAGCTGCAGCCTTCATGGAGCCTTCCACCCAGGCCGACTTGTCCTGCTTCAAGATAAACTCATTGAGATTATGTGGGGTTAAGACATGCAAGGTCCATCTGGCTTAGCTCCAGCCTGTGGCCTCACTGGGGCAACAAGACACTCGATCCCGAGGAGCCCTTTCTGTACCACTGTTACACTCCTCCTAGCTGGATGTGTCTGTCAAAGTTTACTTCTGGTCACCTGAAAACTAAAATCTAGGCAGTAGATGCATCAGGAATGGAAAACGAATCCTTGGTTTCAGACATCAGCTCAACGTGAATGGAAAAGAAAGATGGTTCTGTGGGGATGCTGGATTGCAAGGGGAAATATAGATTCAGAGAAGTGTTGGAACTTTTGGGATATGTATTTATAAATCAAATATGCACCTCAATTTTTTGAGCTGCATGTAGGTTTGAGATCCACATGTTGGAATTTTCCCTGGGTAGATGCTTCTAAAGCAATTGTCAGAAATAAAGAAACTCTCACTGAAAACCAACTGCTAAAAAAAAAAAAAAAGAAAGAAAAAAAGAAAACCAACTGCTGCCTTCCCTGATTTAGTACTCTCTTTTTCACTTATATCTGAGCAATCTCCAGTTATTGATTTCTTTAAAAAAATCACTGTATTGTCTATGATCCAAAACTTTACCAATCTTGCACATTCTTTCTTCTGTTAAGAGCATCTCTTAACCCTTTGCTTATTTCTTTGGATTTCTTGTTCCTCACTGTCTCCCAGAGTTTGCCCAATTTCTTGTCCATTCCACTGGTTTTACCATCTAGCCATCTCATCCTCTGATGCCCTCTTTTCCTTCTTCCCTCAATATTTCCCAGCATCAGCGACTTTTCCAGTGAGTCGGCTGTTCACATAAGATGACCAAAATACTGGAGCTTCAGCTCAGCATCAGTACTTCCAATCAATATTCAGGACTGATTGCTTCCCTGGTGGCTCAGTGAATGAAGCATCTGCCTGCAGTGCAGGAGACCTGGGTTCGATCCCTGGGTTGGGAAGATCCCCTGGAGAAGGAAATGGCAACCCAGTCCAGTACTCCTGCCTGGAAAACTCCATGAACTGAGGAGCCTGGTAGGCTACAGTCCATGGGATCACAAAGAGTTGGACATGACCGAGTGACTTAAGTTTCAATTCAGTTTCCTTTAGGATTTATGGGTTTGATCTCCTCGCTGTCCGAGGGACTCTCAGGAGTCTTCCCCAGTACTACAATTTGAAAGAGTCATTTCTTCAGCGCTCAGCTTTTCTTATGGCCCAACTTTCACATAGCCAGGTAATGGCTACTGAAAAATCCACAGCTTGACTATAAAAAGTCATATAGGCAAAGCAGTGTCCCTGCTTTTTAATGTGCTGACCCAGTTTGCCATAGCTTTCTGTCCAAGAAGCAAGCATCTATTCTTCAAACCTCAGAACTTTATTGTTTTTCTTGCTCCATCTTAGGAAAATTAAACAGATGTAGTAAAAGATATGGTAATTACCACAGAGATAGAAAATCATATCTGTGAGAATCATGATCAGCATGCCGAGATGTCCAGAGGGTTATCATTAAGATGAAAGCACTGGTGATTGCAAAGTTCTGGGAATTTTTATTGTATTCCTACTGAACTTTTGGTATTTTATTGAATATTCTCTGTTATCAGATTCTTTTCCATGACCAATGTTGAAACTAAAGGCATAATCCTTTTAGAAAATCTAGAGCAAACATACAATGAATTGGAGAAATGGAGACAGGGTTTAAGAAGCTGCATGAAGAAAGAAAGAGGAGCTCAGTTATTTAGACTTCATAGATAAGAACATACAGTATTTACTTTCTCTGACATAGTTCACTTAGCATAATTCCCTCAAAATTGATCCTGCTTTGTGGAATATGCTAGGATATCTTTCTTTTCATGCCATAATAATACATATATACATGTATGTATGTATATATATATATATATATATACATACATACATGCACATATATACATATACATACACACACATATATACACATATATGTATATATATATACTATATATGTGTATACACACACACACACACACACACACACACACTTATGAGAAAGAAGTTTGGGAGAGATGCTTCTATCTGTAGCATTAGAAAGTGTTTTTATTTGGGAAAAACTAAAAAAGTATGGTAGAAAAAATGAAGTTTTCTTTCATAAGTAATATTTGTGGACATATATATTGACCAGAAGAGTTATTTCTTCTATATGTTTATATTTGTGGCATTGACATTGGGCTACAACTGATTTTCCCCAAGTTGGCACTTTAATAAAAAATAATATTTCACCAAAGACTGATGATAAGTTTTCCATGGACCGTGCATTTATAACCATTTACTGATTTGTCAGTCTCTGTGGTCAGTTATGAGACCACAGGGACACTGTTCCTTACCATTTATTGGACAATATCTAACTTGGTAGTTTATTAAGAAAAAAGAATCAGTACATATTGGTATTTACAATCCAGCAATTTTGCTCCTTTCAAATGACTTGAAACATGCTGTCCATGCAAACATATGCACATGGAAGCTTAAAGCAGCTTTATTCCTCATTGCCAATGCTCGAAAGGAACCAAGCTGTCTTTTAGTAGGTGAAAGAACCAATGAACTGTGATATACACAGACAACAAAATGGTATTAAACCATGAAAATTCACGGAGGAAACCACAATGTCTATTACTAAGTGAAAGGACCAATCTGAGAAGCCCACATACAGTGAGCCCAACTACATGACATTTTACAAAAGGTAGACTCAGAGAACAATGAAACAATCAGAATTTTCTCCAGGGTAGAGGTGGAGGAGGGATAAACAGGCAGAGCAGACACTCTGTGTGATTTTACAATGTCCTTATATACTTGTTAGAAGTCATAGGACACACAACACTAAGAGGGAAGCACCATATAAACAATGTGGGCCCATCAGCTGTAACAAATATACTGGTAGAATGTGGAATGTTGACAGAGAGGCGATGCCTGTGGACAGAGAAGGATTTAGTGGAAACTCTCTGCACCATATCCTCTGTTTTACTTTGAACAGAAAACTGCTCTTCAATGTAAAGTCTACTTTAAAATGGATAATTGCAATCCAGTTCTGAAATCTTATTCTAAATATTTTTTTATTAATTTTTTAATTTATTAATTTATTTATTTTTTGATTTGACTTTACAATACTCTATTGGGTTTGCCATACATCGACATGCTTGGGGCTGGTGTACGGGGATGATCCAGAGAGATGTTGTGGGGTGGGAGGTGGGAGGGGAATTCGGGATTGGGAGCTTGTGTACACCTGTGGTGGATTCATGTCGATGTATTCTAAATATTTTTAAAGAAACTGTTTTTTGAATGATCTTTGAAATCCGTTTTAAAGATATTTTCCTTTGGAGACTCCAAATCCACATGCACCCTTTCACTAAATTTTCTTTATAATTTTAAAAGACACTGTATATCTTCTATGTTTATATAATGTGTGTTAGTCACTCAGTCATGTCTGACTCTTTGCAACCCCATGGACTGTAGCCTGACAAGCTCCTCTGTCCATGGGGTTCTCCAGACAAGAATACTGGAGTGGTTTGGCATTCCCTTCTCCAGAGGATCTTCCCGACTCAGGGATCAAACCCTGGTCTACTGCATTGCAGGCAGATTCTTTACCATTTGAGTTACAGGGAAGTCCTTATGTTGATATAAATCCCAGCACAAATGCATTCACATTACAGCAGATGTTTATGGGATGCTGAACCCCACAGCCCTGCTTGCAACATTAATTCATGTCCTGTCCACTGATGTACCAGCAGGTCACCTAAGAGTCCTGAGCTCAGGATGACTGTCCCCAGAGAGGAGGGAAATCTTTCCTATGACCAACTCCTGCTCCTTCTTGTGACAGCTACTAAAGCAGCTTGGGGGAATTCTGATTCATTCATGGCCTCATGTAAGTGCTGAGTCCTCCTTCTTTCCTTCCTGTTCTAGGAATATAGAGTAAGCCTGAGGACTGAAGACCCCTGGGGGTATCTGCTAGCAAGGGAAAAGAAGGCAAGGACTCATTTATTGAGCTCATACACTATACCAGGTCCAGTGCCAAGGCCTTAACATGTTTCATCTTACTGAGTTCCAGGATAAGGCTTCCCTGGTAGCTCAGGCTGTAAAGAAGTTGTCTACAATGTGGGAGACCCAGGTTCGATCCCTGGGTGAGGAAGATCCCCTGGAGAAGGGAATAGCAACCCACTGCTGTATTCTTTCCTGGAGAATCCCATGGACCTAGGAGCCTGGAGGGCTGTAGTTCATGGGATCACAGAGTCGGACCTGACTGAAATGAGTTAGCACACAGCACACACAGATACTGTGCTTGCACGGTCACCTCCATTATATGGAGAAGCAGAGTCTCTTGCCTAAGATTCCCCTTCCAACATCCACTCCATCCCCAGAGCCAACTATACCAGCTCTTGAATCTTCAGCAGGTGACTTCATTTGGGTGCCCTTTGTTCATGGTCTCTGTGTTAGTTAAATTCATGTGACATTAAGAGTGGGTGATTCTGACAGGAGCTCCAGGAAGAGAGCAGCATTTAAACCCATCAAATGAGTGAAGACATCTGCCCTCACCTACATGGTTGGGTTTCGTCTGATTCCTGGGGGCCTGAATGGAACAAGGTACTGTCTTCTTGCCCTCATTCTCTTCTTGCCTATGAACATAGCCATTTCTGTCTCTCGAGATGAAACTCCAGGACTTACCGGAGCAATGCCCTGGTTCTCAGGCCTTTATCTTCCCACTTGGAGTTCCATCACAAGCTCCCCCCGTTTTCAGTCCTAAGCATTGGCCTGAGTTATCAAAGTGGATTTGCTGGTCCTCTGGAGAGGAGACCATGGGAAAGAATACAAAACTAGTGGGAAGAGTGGGATTTCTGAGCATAGAGTCTCCTATGTGCTTGTTTTCATCACTACCTGGAGATTCCTGAGGTGAAAACAGACAAACATGATAATGTATCATGAAGGGCACCGGATACAAATACAATGCAGGTTTCATTATTTGTGACCATTTATTTCCAATCACTGCCCAAGAGTAATGCCCCATATGAATACAAGATTTCCTTCTAGGAAATTAATTCATGTTTCTCATGCTATAAACCCATGTCTCTGAAGGTCCCCTCACCAACCAGAGTCTGCATTTCCCCTTGCAGTCCTGCACCCCCACAGTATCATCTTTCCTTTCCATTTATGTTGAGCTGATATCTGAAACCATGGATTGGTTGTCCAGTCCTGATGCATGGACTCATTCAGGATGGACTCAAGTTGGGACTCTGTGATTACATCACCCTAAGTTCAGTTCCTGGAGAGTGGCTGCAACTTGTTTCCGAAGAACGTGGAGGATCTCAGGACTAAAGTCATGGTGACCCTAGATCCAGGTCTTTGAGCTGATGCATGTTTGGGCTCTGGGACAGATGGGGCAAGTCTGACCCTAAGCTGCCAGTTAGTTACTTCTGGGTGAACCAAGGGGGTTCTTGGGCATTTGGGGAGAAAGCAAGCAATTAGGTCTGAGAATTCAGGGTGGCAGCTGAGCTAAAGTTGTCAGACAAGTGATTTGTCCAAAGACAAGGTCCTACTAACTGCCTCCTGAAGGTCAATACTCAGAATGACTCGTCTCATTTTGGCCTGGCAGTACCTCTCTGCATCTCCTGCAAACCCCCTGCAGCTTTGTATGATCTCTGGCTCNGTGATTTGTCCAAAGACAAGGTCCTACTAACTGCCTCCTGAAGGTCAATACTCAGAATGACTCGTCTCATTTTGGCCTGGCAGTACCTCTCTGCATCTCCTGCAAACCCCCTGCAGCTTTGTATGATCTCTGGCTCCTGCTCCACTACAATCCTCTCAATATTATGCATTTCTTAATTATGAACTAACTTATTGGGAGCAACAGGCACTGTTTAGGGACTGGTGATTTGAGACAAGTTCATTGTGTTCAAGAATCTGGTAAACACAGAGCTTTTCTCTCTGTCTCCCTCCCGAACTTTCTGTTTTCATTTTTCTTTTCTGGCCACACCACAGAGGTTGTGAAAATTACTTCCCCCACCAGGGATCAAACCTGGACTTTCAGCCCCAAAAGAGAAGAGTCCTAACCACTGGATCACCAGGGAATTCCTCAGACCATTTCTTTCAAATTGCTCGGGTCTGAGGTGGTTTCAGAGACATTACTTTGCTGACTAAGGTCCGTCTAGTCAAGGCTATGGTTTTTCCAGTAGTCATGTATGGNCCACCTTTTTCTGGAAAAAGTTAAATTAGAGCTTTTATATAATAAATCTCCTGGGCATAATAAGAGTGTTTCAATCCAAAAACCCCTCTGATGGCTTTCTAGCCTGCCTGCCAGACTCTTACAGCTGCGCATGTGATTATCAACCTAGATAGCATATTCAAAAGCAGAGACATTACTTTGCCGACTAAGGTCCATCTAGTCAAGGCTATGGTTTTTCCAGTGGTCATGTATGGATGTGAGAGTTGGACTGTGAAGAAGGCTGAGTGCCGAAGAATTGATGCTTTTGAACTGTGGTGTTGGAGAAGACTCTTGAGAGTCTCTTGGACTGCAAGGAGATCCAACCAGTCCATTCTAAAGGAGATCAGCTCTGGGATTTCTTTGGAAGGAATGACGCTAAAGCTGAAACTCCAGTACTTTGGCCACTTCATGCAAAGAGCTGACTCATTGGAAAAGACTTTGATGCTGGTAGGGATTGGGGCAGGAGGAGATGGGGACGACAGAGGATGAGATGGCTGGATGGCATCAGTGACTCGATGGACATGAATCAGAGTGAACTCCGGGAGTTGGTGATGGACAGGGAGCCCTGGCGTGCTGCGATTCATGGAGTTGCAAAGAGTGGGACACGCCTGAGCGACTGAACTGAACTGACCTGAACTGAAGGCCAATGGTGACTGTCTCTGTGTAGTGGGTTACAGAATGATTTTAATTTTAGGATCTTTAATTTAATAAGTGACTGACTCAATCAATGGGAAGTCTCTATCCATCTGTATGGATGCACAGGGATAAGTTCTGTCTTAGCAGGCCTGATCTTCAGAGTGAGTGCTACAGAGACTGAACTACTGTGTCTTTTATAAAAAGTAAAGTGTTCATTCTTAAATTTTTTTAAGGGGTTCAGATTTTAAATTCATGTTATTGTAAAACAAGGTATACTCATCATGAGTAATCCTCTTTTATAAGATTCTGAATTGTTGAAAGTTTCAGAAGATGAGCTTATTCTTCAGCTTCTCTTAGACAATGTTCTGCTTGAGGTGATTTAGGAGGTGATATAAGAACCATCCTACTCGTTTTTGTTTTTTTTTTTTTTTTTTGTGGAATCTTATTTCCCTGACCGAGGATCAAACTCAGGCCCTCAACAGTGAGAGAGCAGAGTCCTAACCACTAGACCACCAGGGAATTCCTTTATTCCTTTATCCACAGTCATGTTGGGACACATGCAAAAGTGATCCCTTACAACTAAAACCTTTGCAAAACTCTTTTCCTTTTTTTTTTTGATAACTAGTCATCTTCATAATAGAAAGTAGAAAATTAAATTATACAGTTGCTATTGTTCAGTCACTCAGTTGTGTCTGACTCTTTGTGACTCCATGGACTGTAGACTGCCAGGCTCCTCTGTCCACGGGATTTCCCAGGCAAGAATATAGGAGTAGGTTGCCATTCCTCCTCCAGAGATCTTCCTGACCTAGGGATCAAACCTGTATCTTCTGAATTGGTAGGAGGGTTCTTTACCACTGAACCCCAAAAATTATAAAATGGAGAATAATAAAAGGATCCTAATGGAAATTCTAAGGAGGAATAGAGAAAATATTTCTAGTCTACTCTCTGCAATTGGAGAATTGTAGCATGTGTGACTTCAGCATTATTTACATAGTCCAAACTGAGCTTCTGATATCCACACCTCAGTCTTGGCCCTCAGACTTCCCAGGTGGTTCTGGTGGTAAAGAGCCCACCTGCTAATGCAGGTGACGTAAGAGATTCAGGTTCTATTTCTGGGTCAGAAAGATCCCCTGGAGGAGGGCGTGGCAATCCATCCAGTGTTCTTGCCTGGAGAATCCCATGGACAGAGGAGCCTAGAAGGCTACAGTTGATAGGGCTGCAAAGAGTCGGACACGACTAAAGGGACTTGGCATGCACACAATCCTGATCCTTCTACAAGGAGGAGGAGCTTCTCTATTTCAGTTAATGGAAGCTCCCCCCCTTTTTTTTCTTGCAAAACTATTCTCATGTTTTTTTCCAATTCTCATGAGGTAGGAAAAACTGTTAAGTCTAAATCCTCATTACTCAGTGTGACACAGAACAGCAGCACTAGCACCACCTAGGAGTTTGTTAGAAATGTAGAATCTCAGGCCCCTCCCCAGATGTAGAATCAGAGCCTGCACTTCACTCAGTTTATCAAGAGATTCACGTGCATAGTCAAGTTATAGAGGGACTTTTCTAATTTAGGGCCATTCCCAGCCAATGGTGATTAATGGGGGGCCATAAATTAATGTGGTCAGGAGATTCCAGGATGGAATATTCTGGAACATTTGACTAGATGGAATATGACCTCTGTATAAGGAGGCAGCCTTCCTGCACCACCAGATTTGATGGCTTAATGAATCTCCTCACTCTTGAAGCATCTGGATACATAGGTGATAATCCATAAACACGCATTGGTTCTAAAATCATGACTCAGCACTTTTGCCTCAAAAAAAATTAAGAAAATGGAAAACTTCTCATGATTGGTGAGATTTTTCTGTTTTCCCATTTGTATTGCTTGAGGCATAGGAATGAGCACTAGTATATTAATACTGTGTCATCTTTTAAATACTCATTTTAGGGTCTTTCCCCAAGGTCAACATACAAAGGAATTTTTGTTTATTTTCAGTCTGGATAATTTTTTTTGGTTTGGGTGGTCACTAAATTCTTCTTATTCATGTTGACATTTCTCTTTTCAAGGTGTCAGTTTACCCATGAGGAATAGAAGTTTGGATTCCGACTACATATAACCATTTTGTAGCACCTGTTAAAATGATAACACACCATACAAGTTCAATTTGGCTGTGAGGAATCATATATTCATAATATGATCCTATTCCAGGTCAAAGAACAGAGACTATGGAATCTGTTTCTATGTAATCAAGCAAAACTGGTTTCACAGGACTTCATGGCTATATAGATGGCAATACACACTTCCTAACAATATTTTTCAAGTGCCATTTGAGATCTATCAAAAAATTGAATGTTTTAAGAGCTACTTGCTTTCATTTCATTCTTAAGGAATGCCTTCTTTGATATTATATCACATGTAGGCCACTTAGAAAAATCTTTTTATGTATGTCCCCACAACTCTAATATTGGGATAAAGGAAAAGAAAACAAATTCAAGAATATCTCTGAAGTTATATACATTATTGATCATATTAAACATTATTAATTTGTACTGTATATTTCTATAATTCAAGTTTAGAATGGGGAAGCTAGTGCTCTACCTTATTTCTCAAACCACTGCATTTTTCTGTTCTGAAAGGCACTGAAGAGTGGGGCTAGGCTTGGTTCTTTTCTCTGGGTCCAAGGTTGACTTTGTTCTAAGGTCTGTGACTTAACTGCTGAGCACGTGATCACTCAGACATAGGAGTGTCCAAACATTTGTTCCCCCATAGTGTCCACGCATTTGTTAGCTATGTCTGTGTCGCTATTTCTGCTTGGCAGATAAGATCATCTATACCATTTTTCTAGATTCCACATATATGCATTAATATAACAACATTTGTTGGACTGCCTAGTGCTATTGTTGTCCAGTTACTCAGTCGTGTCTGACTCTTTGCAACCCCACGGACTGCAGTACCCAAGTCTTCCCTGTCCTTCACCACCTCCCTGTCTTCACCTTTCAAACTCATGTCTATTGAATCAGTGATGCCATTCAACCATCTCATCCTTTGTCATCCTCTTCTTCTCCTGCCTTCAGTCTTTGCCAGCATCAGGGTCTTTTCCAATGGGTTGGAGCTTCGCATCAGATGGCCAGAGTACTGGTGCTTCAGCATCAGTCCTTCCAATGAATATTCAGAGTTGATTCCCGTTAGGATTGACTGGTTTGATTTCCTTGCTGAAGGGACTCTCAATAGTCTTCTCCAGCACCACAGTTCAAAGGCGTCAATTCTTCAGCACTCAGCCTTTTTTGTTGTCCAGCTCTCACATCCATACATCAGTTCAGTGTAGGTGCTCAGTGTCTCTGACTCTTTGTGGCCCCATGGATTATAGCACACCAGACTATCCTGTCCATCACCAACTCCCAGAGCTTATTCAAACTCATGTCCATAGAGTTGGTGATGCCATCCGACCATCTCATCTTCTGTCATCCCCTTCTCCTCCTGCCTTCAATCTTTCCCAGCATCAGGGTCTTTTCCCATGAGTCAGTTCTTCGTATCAGGTGGCCAGAGTATTGGAGTTTTAGCTTCAGCATCAGTCCTTCCAATGAATATTCAGGACTGATCTCCTCTAGGATGGACTGGTTGGATCTCCTTGCAGTCCAAGGGACTCTCAAGAGTCTTCTCCAAAAACACAGTTCAAAAGCAGCAATTCTTCAGTTTTCTTTATAGTCCAACTCTCACATCCATACCTGACTACTGAAAAAAATCATAGCTCTGACTAGATGGGTCTTTGTTGGTGAAGTAATGTCTTTGCTTTTTAACGTACTGTCTAGGTTGGTCACAGTTTTTCTTCCAAGGAGCAAGCATCTTTTAATTTCACGGCTGTAGTGATTTTGGAGCCTCCCAAAATAAAGTCTCTCACTGTTTCCATTGTTTCCCCATCTATTTGCCATGAAGTGATGGGACCAGCTGCCATGATCTTAGTTTTTTGAATGTTGAGTTTTAAGCCAACTTTTTACTCTCCTCTTTCACTTTCATCAAGAGGCTCTTTAGTTCTTCATTCTCTGCCATAAGTGTGGTGTCATCTGCATATCTGAGGTTTTGATATTTCTCCCAGCAATCTTGATTCCGCTTGTGCTTTATCCAGCCTGGCATTTCTCATGATGTACTCTGCACATAAGTCAAATAAGCAGAGTGACAATATGCAGCCTTGACATATTGCTTTCCCAATTTTGAACCAGTCTGTTGTTCCATGGCCAGTTCTAACTGTGGATTCTTGACCTGCATGCAGGTTTTGCAGGAGGCAGGTGAGGTGGTCTGGTATTCCCATCTCTTGANTCTGCACATAAGTCAAATAAGCAGAGTGACAATATGCAGCCTTGACATATTGCTTTCCCAATTTTGAACCAGTCTGTTGTTCCATGGCCAGTTCTAACTGTGGATTCTTGACCTGCATGCAGGTTTTGCAGGAGGCAGGTGAGGTGGTCTGGTATTCCCATCTCTTGAAGAATTTTCCACAATTTGTTGTGATCTACACTGTCAAAGGCTTTAGCATAGTCACTGGAGCAGAAGTAGATGTTTTTCTGGAATTCTCTAGCTTTTTCTATGAGCCAACAGATGTTGGCAATTTGATCTCTAGTTCCTCTGCCTTTTCTAAATCCAGCTTGTACATCTGGAAGTTCTCAAGTTCACACACTGTTGAAGCCTAGCTTGAAGGATTTTGAGCATTACTTTGCTAGCATGTGGAAAGAGTGCAGTTATGCGGTAGTGTTAATGAGATTATTAGAAAGTTCACGAATACCTGCTCAGTTTTGTTCAATGGTTAAAAATGCAACCCGAATAAAAGCAGATACCGAAGCCACTTACACCTTCCAGTAATTTCATATTCAACTTTATCCTCTGAGATAGGGCTGGCCTTGTTACTCCCAATTTAGAAGATTAGAACATGGATGAAAATATGAAATGACTCTCACACAGCCTAATTCAAGATAATCTGGAATTCTTTTCTAGCATAGATTTTTACTCAACTGGTCCTCTTCAGGAACAAAGGGAGCTAAGCACTGTATTTCAGGGCCTTTATTAACCTCCCTATCCAAACACCACCACCAAGATACACAAGTATCTAAAAGGGTGTGTAAATTGCCTTCATTTAACTTTATCAGCTTAACTCAATGCATTTATTTCCAGGGGAAAATTAGGAAATGAAAAGGTATATATTTCCTTGAAAGGAGAACCTAGGAGAAATGACTAAGGAAACCAGATAAGGTTGTTTGCTTTTAGGGAGAAACAAAGTCCAATTTTATTAAATTGCCTTAGGTGTTTCTTGTACTATTTTTGTTACGTCCTTAATTCAGAAACTGGTCTACTATAATTATTAGAAAAATAGGCATTTTACTTTAGCTCAGTGGACCTGTTCCTGAAAAATCTTGTAGTTTATAATAAAACATAAGACTTATAGGAAAAATAGAGCTGAGGCAGACTCTTCAAGATCTATGCAACTCTGTACCTAAAGCACTAACAAAAGTAAAATATGGTGCCATAGAAAGGGTATCCCAGGGATACCAGAGATCACCTGCAGTTGGAGGAGAGATTCACTCAGGGGAGATCAGAAGCACACAAAATATCGTATATTAATGCATAAATATGGAATCTAGAAAATGGTGTACATGATATTATTTGCAAAGTGTAAATAGAGACACAGACGTAGAGAACAAATATATGGATACCAAAGGGGGAAGGAGAAGGGTGGCAGGAACTGGGAGATTGGGATTGACACACACACACACACAGTTGATACTATGTATAAAATAGATAGGGGTTTCCCAGGTGGCTCANAGAGTTGACTCATTGGAAAAGACTTTGATGCTGGGAAGGATTGGGGGCAGGAGGAGAAGGGGATGACAGAGGATGAGATGGCTGGATGGCATCACTGACTCGATGGACATGAGTTGAGCGAATTCCGAAAGTTAGTGATGGAGAGGGAGGCCTGGCGTGCTGCAATTTATGGGGTCGCAAAGAGTCGGACATGACTGAGCGACTGCACTGAACTGAGGTGGTTTCCCTTCTTTAATGCCCTCTTCACTTACCTGTTTTCTTAGTCATCTGACATAGCTTTCCTTTCCTAAGGAAGAACGCATGCCTGCCCTCACTGGATCCAAACCGCTCCATCCAGAGATTTCTAGTTTGTTGTCTCTGCTCCTGCCCCTTGATTNAATGCCCTCTTCACTTACCTGTTTTCTTAGTCATCTGACATAGCTTTCCTTTCCTAAGGAAGAACGCATGCCTGCCCTCACTGGATCCAAACCGCTCCATCCAGAGATTTCTAGTTTGTTGTCTCTGCTCCTGCCCCTTGATTTCCGAGGTGAAGTGATACCACGGCTCAGGATAGAGCCACAAAGGACCCAGTGTGCTTGACATGCCAGTGCTGTGTTGACTGTTTCCCAGACAGCGGTCCACCCTCACCTGAGCGTCTGGTCCAGGCAGGTTCAGATAAGGAGGAAGAGTCCAGATAGAGAGACTGGAGACGGTGCCACTGAGAAATTGAGGGGGAAATCAGACAGCTTCCTGCTGCTGCTCCTTACAGGCAGACCATGAATGTGGGAGAGATGGGGCCCCTGCACGTTGCTCATCTGACCCAGGAGAGGAGCAAACGTGACCAGGATGAACAGATGCTGGATCCAGATCCACCTCCTGGATACAGTCCAGCTGCACCATATTCAAGACCTTCGTGATACTGTCCAGGGCCATNACAGGCAGACCATGAATGTGGGAGAGATGGGGCCCCTGCACGTTGCTCATCTGACCCAGGAGAGGAGCAAACGTGACCAGGATGAACAGATGCCGGATCCAGATCCACCTCCTGGATACAGTCCAGCTGCACCATATTCAAGACCTTCGTGATACTGTCCAGGGCCATTGCAGAGATCGTCAGCTTCTTACAGCACAGGTGTGTGCAAGCTTTTCTCTGTGCCACTCATCTCGAGAGGTAGGGGAGGGAAGTTATCCAGGGTCCTTTTCTTCAGGCAAAGGTCTATGTTTACTGTTAACGGAGCCAAGGCCTGGTGTGTCCTTGAGTTCTGCTCCACCACTGGTGGCATTCCTGAGTGTGAGCACCCTTGAGTGCTGGCTCCAGACCACATGTTCTAGAAATTCTGGCCAGTATTCCATGAATCTAGCACCTGCAGTTTGCATCTCCTATGAGGAATAGGAGATTGACAGGGATGCATTACCATCCATACAGACTGCAGCCACAGACTCAGAAATAGACCACAGACCACCCCCTGTGTTTACCTCATGTCTATCTCATCACCTCCTACCTCTCCAGCTCCCCTTGTGCCTCTCTGTTCTCCAGCTCCCTTTCTCCCCTCTCCTCTTCAAGTCTTCCCTTCTAGTAGGATTAAGCCTCAAAGGAAAGGGATAGGGCACGTTCTCTCAATTCCCATTGCATCTCAGGCACACTTGCACATCAGGAAGGCATTTTCCACAGTGAGCCAAGGCCTCTGAGCCTCTCCATTGCCACCCTCAAGGCGCTCACGTCCATCCATGGGTCCCCCACTTGGCCTACCCTAGAGGTCTCTTCCGGGATGCTCAGGACCCTATCAAGCCACCTGGATCTGGTTCCCCTGGAGTGAACCTTCTCGGCNAAGGCCTCTGAGCCTCTCCATTGCCACCCTCAAGGCGCTCACGTCCATCCATGGGTCCCCCACTTGGCCTACCCTAGAGGTCTCTTCCGGGATGCTCAGGACCCTATCAAGCCACCTGGATCTGGTTCCCCTGGAGTGAACCTTCTCGGCCAGCAGGACCTCAAGTGCTTCCAGCACTGCTTGTAAGGGCCCCACATGAGCCAGGGCAATCAGGACCCCAGAGACAGGCAGTAAAAGGGACAGGCTTGCACCATGATTCCAAGGTCTTGCTCTGTCTCCCATGGATTGCATCCATGAAGAGGGGTGGAAAGAGCTCCCTGGGCAGAAACTCCAGATAAGAATAAACCAAGGCATCATCCCTGAGCTGGTGCATTCTCTCCAGGTCCAGGAGCCTATGGGGGTTCTGGAACTCATCCTGACTCTGCTTCAGGAGGAATCCTGTGGAAAATGCCAATGAGCATATCATCCATGTCAGGTCAAGCAGGGGCACACTAAGACACTCAATCTCCCAACCCTTCAGACGAATCTACTCAGGACTAAGGCACGGGCTCTGGCAGGGGTGGACATGCCTCTGTTAGGCCACAGGCCATTCCAGCCCTCCATGGGCACAAAGCTATAACTATTTCCCTATTGGATTCAGAACAAGCCTCTCACAAGTACCAATCCAGAGGAAAGGCAACCACCAGCCCATTCAGTTCTATACAGTGCTTTGATTAATCCAAGTCCCACCTGGAGCAGGTAGCAGGAAGACTGAAAACTCACTCCAGTCTTTATGAGGGGATGATGTCAGAGCATCATTTAGAGCCTTAAATCAATAATAAGAGGAAGGTCATATGGACCAGCACAGCCTCCATCCTCAGTTACCCCTAAGATGAATGCCATTTGTGTCCGAACTGTGTAGGTTAAATTCATGAAACAAAACTCCAAAAAGATATTTTAAATACATATGTTAAATGTCTTTAAAATATATTTTAAAATTATAGAAATTAAAGAACTAATTAAAATGTTTGAGTTCAGGCAAAACTACACTGACAGGCAAAATTAAACCTGAAACATATTCATTGGAAAGAATCTTTTAATAACTCTCCCTGCACTAGAGATACAAGGCATTGTCCAAGGTTAGCTAACCACTAGTAAGAGAAGAGCTTCCTTATATGAGGGTGGTAACCTACTGCTCTGATGTTGCCTGGTGGGGTGCTCACACCTCAAACCCTGTGAGAAACCCCTCTGATGTCTCCAGAGCCAGGAAATTCTGCACCTCTTCTCCAGTGCTCGAGACTTTTGTAAGTCTTTCTTTTTCTATCATCCCTCTGTCCCACTGCTAACCCAATCGGAACTGTATATCTGATTAGATTACAGAGCAACCATTGGATTGACCCTGATTGGATCATCATACTTCTCTCCATTAGTTGATTGAATCATATACACATCACCAAACAGAGAGTGATGGGGTGGTCAGGTAATCAAGGACCTATTCACTGATTCACTTCACAAATATTGACTGTATTCTACTAATATGGACAGTTATATTCTTGTGGGTCAAGCATGAAAGGGATTATTGATTCCTGCCCTTGGACAAGAAAGAGCGAAAGTTGACAGAATCATTGTTGGGGGAATTTTGGTTAAGTCAAAATTAGCAAAATGTCCTTGAATTAAAACAGCTTCATGAAAGCAGTGGTGTTGTCATCAAAGAAAACAAAATACACTCATTCCTGTTTGAAGTTTTCACTCAGGTATTACATGGGAAACATGGGAGATTCTGAGCCTATTCTGGCAGCAAGGGAAGAGCTTTGGGGGATATGACTGGTTTTGTAGGCCTAAGCCAAGCCTTCTCTGAAGGTGGACATGTCAAAACCTCAGTGAGCATAAGAGTGACTCTGGACAGTTTGGAGCTGAGCATTCCTAAAGTGACATTGTCAATGATCCCAACAATGGAAAATAAAGGTTTCTTTTTCATTTTTATATTTTGAGAAACAGAGAAATTTAAATACGTTACTCTGGGTGATATTCATATAGTAAAAGAGGATTTATTTCCCTGTGGTTCAGTCATAAAAAGTCTGACTGCCAATGCAGGAGACATGGGTCTGATCCCTGGTCTGGGAAGATCCCACATGACGTGAGGCATATAAACCTGCTTGCCACAACTGGTGAGTCTGTGCTCTAAATCCTGGGAGCCAAAACTACTGAAAGTCAAGCACTCTAGAGTTTTCTCTGCAACAAGAGAAGCCACCTCTGTGAGAAGCCTGCACACCACGACTAGAGAGCAACCCCCTTGCCCCAGCTAAAGAAAAGCAGAAACAACAGTGAAGACGCAAGGCCATCAAAAGAAATTCAGTAAATTTCAAGGAAAAAAGACGGAAAAGAGAGAGGCTCAGAGGAGACACTGCCACCTTAGAGGCCGTTCTTTCCCAGAGAGTTGAGATCAGCAGAGCACACTGAGGGTGGGCACTGTGGGCTCTTTGGGAACTTGGAATCAGAGAAGAAATAAACCTGCTTCAGTCCCAAATAACCCTGTTACCCAGAGGTTTTCTTTACATTGTTGTTGTTGTTTTGTCTCACTGAGGACACTTTCCAGATGGCTATTTCCCCAGCCATAATCCAGGAGTCTTAGAAGTCAAATAAATAATAATTTCACTGGCCCCTTTTCTACTGTATTTAGATGACTACTGTTTCCTCAGACCTAGCTAAATCCACACAGATTATGATCAAAGTGACACCATTAGGCCCAGAAATAAAATTCTGCTACTTCTATTCATAAATACCAACATCTTTTCTGCACTTAATACCAAAGCTCTTATTGGTGTTAGCATACTGCTATGTTCAGGGATGACTGCCACTTTGGGGCTCATCATACAAGGATTTCTTTGAAGTTGAATGTCACATGTAAAGGGAGACCCTTTCTCCATCTATAAGAATTTCCCATGCCTCTCACCCACCCGTTATGTGATGCCTGAACAATTCTTATACACTTCTGCCCACCAAGGTGAAGACTTCCTGAAGGGTGTTCTCTATCTTAGTTACTTTGGGGAAGATCGCTTTCACCATATTTCTCTCATGCATATACATGACCTTTACATAAAATAGGATTAAAGTGGATTCTACTCAAGTGACATTTTATTTTATTTTTTTAAATTAACCAATACAATATTGTAATCAAGTGACATTTTAAACATGAACATGATGAAAAAGAATATATATGTGTGTAACTGAGTCACTTTGCCTACAGTTAAGATGAGACACAATAATTTAACTAAAATTATTTTCAATTGTGTGTTTAGAGAGTGAAAATGAAAGTGAAGTCACTCAGTCGTGTCTGACTCTTTGTGACCCCATGGACTACAGCCCACCAGGCTCCTCTGTTCATGGGATTCTCCAGGCATGAATACTGGAGTAGGTTGCCATTTCCTTCTCCAGGGGATCTTCTCCACCCAGGGATCGAACCCAGGTCTTCTGCGTTGCAAGCAGACGCTTTAACCTCTGAGCCACCAGAGGCTTTAACATATTGTGTATATTTTTAATTGTATGTTTAAGTAAAAACACAATGTTTTAACTAAACTTCAGTAAAAACTTTTTTTTTTTTTTTACACCTGGGACTTCTGTGGCAGTCCAGAATTTAAGAATCTACCTTTCAATGCAGGGGATGCCAGTTCAATCCCTGGCCCAGGAATATCTCTCATGCCACAGGGCAACTAAGCCCATGAGCAGCAACCACTGAGCCCATAAACGAGAGCCACCACCACAAGGAGAAGCCCAAGCACTGTGATGAAGAGCAGCCGTGTGCACCACAGCAGGAGAAAGCCTGCAGCAAGGAAGACCTAGCAGAGCCCAAACAAAATCAATCAAGCAGTCAATCAGGAAAACAGTCTCTGAAGAAAGCTCATGGACTGATATGGAGCTCTGCCACAGTGGCCAGATTCCAAGTTGGTCATTCTCAGGTATGCGGGAATATGGGGGATATTCAGAAGGACCTTTCCTGCCTGAGCTGTCATCAGTTGTGCCAAAGAAAATCATAGACACGGAGTTAAGTGTTGAAGACAAATTTTATTCAGCATTATGACAATAAACAGCCAAATGGGCTTCTTTTGACATTCCAAGTTTGATAGTTGTGCACACAGTTAGGAAAAGCCAGCATGATAAAATATTTTTTCAGAATTCTCACTTTACATATATAAAAGCCCTTTTGGAGTAACTTGCATTTATTTCCCTGTTTCTTTGAGATGTATTGTTCTACCTGATCTTAGGTGCTTATGACTTTGTAAACAAAGATGAAGGATTTATCTTTTTCTTTCTAGCTTATTCCTCCAGAATTGTTTCTCCAGCTCCCTTGAGGACTTGATGAATTACTGCCACCAGATGACAATTTATTTTCACTAATCATTATTTACTTTGTTCTAACTTGTTTTAAATTGTTTATGTCTTGTGCCTCTCTTCTCTGTATTATGAATTTATAAATGTAATGAGTTATATACCTTATAGCCTATCTACTTAATAAAATTAGTGTCTTCTGCACTACACAATGGGAACCAGGCTTCTAACATAGCTAAATATCTTGAGGCCATCAATCATATCTAAAACCACATAGAGAATATTAGTAATAGTATATATCTAGATGTGAGAAGGGGGAACAAGAGAAAATATTTTCTGCATCATTATAGACTAGTAAGACAAGAGATCCAGAGAATATTAAATATTTTATAATGAATCTGCAGCTGATTGATGGAGAGAGTAGGAAGCTGAGGATAGAAATGGCCAACTATAAGTTATATGGTGTATATTACAGACACTTTGTTATACATCTTGATATGCTGATGTCAAAGCATGCTCTACTAGACTTCCTTGATAGGGAAGACCAACAGTAGGTATGGGAAGAGAATGAAACTGTTATTGACATGACCTAGCCTTCAAAAGACATACTTCTGAAATGTGGTATAAATGTAACAAAACCGTGTTTCATGCCTGTATGATTTTAATATTTTTCTCATAGGAATATGCATGTAAGTACCCACTCTTGACAGGGATGTGCTGTTGAGGACCGCTGAGTGTGTTTCCTTCGCTGTTTGTATTAACCCACAGAACTAAGTAAGGAAACCAGGAAGAAAAAAGATAGCTAGGGAATGATGGAGTTTCAGATAATAGGCAACAGAGTGCTTCTACCCCACCAGTAACTGGAGATCCATGAGATGTAAATACAGAAAGCAGAATAATATCATGACAGCATTTATCATTTACATTGAAGGTCTCATTATTTCTGATCATTTCTACAACTGTGCATACGGAAAGAACTCGAACATGTGTGTCTCAGACTAAATCCGCCAGAAATTCAGTTTCAAATTTGACTCTATAAACACATCTCTATAAAAGTCACATCAATTTCACGAGTCAACACACCCTTTTAGAATCCTGCACCCCTGCTGGATCACGTTTTCTCAATCACACTGGGCTAATATCAGAAATCAGGGCTGTGTTTTCCTTTTATAATGGATGTATCTCCTAGGTTTCGGTTTTCAAGTGTCCAGAAGAAAGCTTCTGATAGAAGCAACCGGCTAGGCAGGGTATTACAGAATTATGTGTTGGGACTCAGGTGATCACACATGTCATCACCACAGTGAGGACAGGGGCTGGGGCTAACCCAAATCTTCCTGGGACGTTCTAAGTTTGTAAGGATCACCCTCAGCTCAGCCTTTATCTGAGCAAGTCTCTCCAAATGAAGGACACCCAGAGAGCTGTAACTCTCCCGAGGGGCCGGATAAAGCTCTAGATTTAAATCAGGGAGTCTGTCAGTATGACGCAGGAGACTCTCCAGGATGGCCATGGAAATGAGGTTTCCACACATGGTGAGGACCCTGAGCTGGGAGCAGCGGCTCAGGGCTGGTAGAAAGGCCGTGAGGTGGACATCCGTGATCCCACACAGGTTTAAGTCCAGCTCTTCCAGAGTGCCTGCAACTTTCTCCAGTAGAAGTTGAAGGAGCTCAGGACTAAAGTCGGTCAGGGTAACACCACTAAGATTCAGGCCCTTCAGCCGACAGATTTTTGGACACCAGGACAGATGGGTCAGGTCTGATTCTGTAAGCAGGCAGTTGGTGATTGAGATGTTATCCAAGGGGGTCTTCAAGCACCTGGAGGGGGGGTTGTGAGAAACAAGCAATCAGATGAGGGAAACCAAAGTGGCAGGTGAGTTCCAGAGAAGTCAATGATTGGCCCAAAGGTGATAAAGTTCAATATCCAGAATGCCCAGTCTCATTCTAGGCTGAGTCCTGCCATTTTCTTAGTGTGACTGGGTCACATTCACATGACCTTGAAAGCCATCTTTCCTCATCTGTCACGCAGAGTACAGTACACTCTACTTCTTTAGCAGGATGAATGGAGATAATGGAATGCAATAGAACATGATCAGAGGAGAGCGTGACACAAAGTGTCCATCAGGGTAGACATGGCTGACTGTTAGTTCTGGGAGATGAGATAAAAACTGCTTTTCACTTAGATTGCCATTCTGTGGGTAAGCTACCAGTGCATATACCACTGGCCAGGTGAGGCTCTTGAAATACATGTAGAAACAAAAGACCCCACATCAACGCCCTGGAGCTGCCAGTCTTTAGAGACTCCCAGCCCCATGACATCTACAAACTTTCTATCACTTTTTATATTCTTTTGGCTCTGCTTCATTACCATCATCTCCAGAACCATGCATTTTCTGTATATTAATTACCTTATATGCAACAAAAGGCCACCTGTTACTGACTTGGACTTTAAAACAGGCTCCTTGTGGTCACAGGTTAGTGACCACGGAGTTTCTTTTCACAATGCTCAGGCTGATGTGATTTTACCTCTTCAATGCCCCCTTAGCTTACCTATTACATAAATCTTCAGAACAGAGAAATCTCTCCCCAAAGAAGAAATCACACACATACACACCTGCACTAGATCTATGACCCCTAACTTGTGGGTTCCCAGCACGGTGTCCCTTTCCAGAGCTTCTGTAACAGATTCCCCCCACCTGGATTGCCATGCTTCTGAAACACTGTGTTTCACAGTGGAGCAGCAGATGAGACACTGCCCTTGGTATTCTACTATTGTGTCCACTGTTAGTCAGCTGCTGGCAGAGCCTCACCTGAGCATCTGGTCCAGACGGCCTTCAAGGAAGGATGGAGCTTCCATGTGGAGGTCCCGGAGGTTCTGCAGCTGGAGGATCTGAGAGGTCAATTGCAGAAGATCCTGATTGTCCTGCTCCTCAACAGCAGACCCACGAATGCGGGAGAGAATGAGACTCTGAACATTGCTCATCTGACCCAGGAGAGGAGCAAACTGGGCCAGGGTGGACAGCTTCTGGGTGAAACTCAGTTTCACCTTCTGTACACAGTCCAGCTTCACCATCCTGAGAACTTTCTTCATATTTTCCTTGGACATTGAAATAATCTTCATCTTCTTACAGCACAGGTGTATGAAGGCTTTTCTCTGCTCCACCCACCTGAAGAGGTAGGTAAGGAATTTCTCCAGGGGCTTTTTCATAAGACAAAGTTCTATGTACACTTCTAAGGGAGTCAAGGGGTGCCTTATCCTGGACATGTCCTCAGCCACTGGGGCCAGCAGTGAGCTTGAGGGCATGTGGTCCTTGCCTCCAGACCACATGTTCCAGAAGTCCTGGTCAGTATTCCTTAAGTCCAGCACCCGCAGCTTGAACTTCCTGTGCGGAAACAGCAGATGGGTGGGGTGAGATTCTTCAAAATCCACACTGAATGAACCCACAGCCGCAGAGTTTAGGCAATATTCCATCTCCCTGTCTGTGCTCTTACTTCACATTCTGGCTCTCACCTGCTATTGTTTATTTCCTTTCTCGCTCCCTTTCCCTCAGTTCTTTTTCCTCTTCCACCCTTCCTATTATGTTTTTGTAAGGGATTTCCCAAAGTGATCTCAGCAATTCTCAAGGCCTCTGAGCTTTTTCAGAAGCCTCTGGTCCACTGCTTTGTCAACCACTCTGCCTGGCACGAGGTGTCTCTTCCAGGACATCCAAGACCCTGCCAGGCTCCCTGGATCTGACTCACCTAGGGTGAACTTTCTGGGCAATCAGGACATCAAGGCCATCCAGCACTGCTTGTAAGGTTCCTTCGTGAGGCTTTTGCATCAGGCCCCCCAGAGGCAGGCGGGCAAAGGGCCAGGCCGGCACCATGGCCTTCAGGGTCTCCCTGCGTTGGCCAAAGACAGCAGCCATGAAGAGTGGTGGGTAGAGCTCTCTGGGCAGATACTCCAAAGTGGAGATGGCTGAGGGCTCGTCTCTCAGCAGGCCAATTGCTGCCAAGATCACAAGTCTAGGAGGGTTGTGAACACTCATCCTTGCTCTTCTCTGAATGGAATCCTGGGAAACTGCAAGGAGACAAGGCATCCATCTCAGAACAATCATAATCATCAGGGTAGTCTCTCTCCCCACACTTCAGAGACATCAAATCAGGACCACAGCCATTGCTCTGGCAATGATGACCCTGAATGGAAGAAGTTGGTGTGTCTGAATTCCAGTCTGCGTTTGTGGCCCTGAAGCCAGAGCTCTCCCCATCCTGCCATGAGAGCAAGAATCTAACAAGTTCCAGGAAGGAAGAAAGCCAACCAGTGGCTCATCTATTTCCATCCACTGCTTTCCTTAATGCATTTCCCTCTTGCATGTCTGCACCAGGAGACTGAAAAAGCTGACACCCTTTGTTTTTCTGGTGAAAAAAATAAACTGTTGCTTAAAGGGCAACCTATGGGGACAGGAGTTCATGTATAACACAGCTTCCATCCTCAGTTCCCAAAGTCAACTTAGTTGGGAAAGTTTAAGGAGATACATGTAAAGGGAATGCCATTTGTGTACAGAGTAAAAACCTTAAATGTCAAGAAATAGCATGCCAAACAGATGTCTTTAAAAAGAAAAACTGCTGGTTAAGACTTTTAAATAACATAAACCAAAGCACAAATCAAAATGTTTAGGATGGAAGCAAAAATACGCTTTGAGGCAAAAAGATAGATTTAAATTTAACCAAAAGAAGAGAAAAAGGAAAACTCTCCATGCCATGTCAAACTGCATCCTACATTCACTGCATGCTGGCCGTTGGCAGAACATCCCTCACAGAAGTTAACTCACCAAGTCTGATGTGGTCCAGGTGGAGGGTGCTGCTCAGACCTCAGAGTGACTCCAGAGTGAGAAGCTTCTGCATCTATTCTTTGGTGCTTGGGCATTTTATGGAACTTTTTAACCACATCTGCCCTTTCAACTGCTAACTTCCAATCAGTAGGCATTACCTGATTGGATTCCAGAGCCCTCTCTGGTTCATGCTGATTGGGTTCCTGCCAGTGTCCAGATCAGTTGATTGAGTTGGATCATCATTCAAGAAAAAGAGAAAGAATTGGGGGAGGGAGGATCTAGGACTTATTCAGTGATTCACTCCACAAAATTGGTTGAATTTTGCTAATAAGTCCAGTGAAATAAAGAGATGATTACTCCTTGGAAGAAAAGTTATGACCAATCTAGACAGCATATTAAAAAGCAGAGACATTACTTTGACAACAAAGGTCCATCAAGTCAAAACTATGGTTTTTCCAGTGGTCATGTATGGATGCGAGAGTTGGACTGTAAATAAATCTGAGCACTGAAGAATTGATGCTTTTGAATGGTGGTGTTGGAGAAGACTCTTGAGAGTCCCTTGAACTGCAAGAAGATCCAAGCAGGGGTCGGTCCTAAGATGGCAGAGGAATAGGAAGGGGAGACCACTTTCTCCCCCACGAATTCATCAAAAGACAATTTCAACGCTGAGTAAATTCCACAAAACAACTTCTGAATGCTGGCAGCAGCAAAGCAGATCACTGGCTTCAAAAACAGGTAGGAAAAAATATAAAAGATGAAAAAAGAGACAAAGGAGGTAGGGAGGGAGCTCCGTCCTAGGAAGGGAATCCCATCCTGGGAAGAACTCTTTTTTTTTTTTTTAAACTTTATTTTACTTTACAATACTCTATTGGCTTTGCCATACATGGACATGAATCCACCACAGAGAGGTTTCCAAACAGCAGGAAACATTCTCAAAGCCGAGTTTGTGGCGAGTCTTGGAAGCACAGAGGGCAACATAACAGGAAGGAAAAATAAATAAATAATTAAAACCAACAAATTATGAGCCCAACAGTAAATCCCCTAGCGGAAAAGCAGTGCAGACGCCTGCATCCGCCACCAATAAGTGGGGGTTGGGCAGGGAGGAGCGGGAGGCGCAGGCAGCAGTGCTTTCTAAGAATCAGGCCGCGGGAAGTGCGGGCTGCAGTGCTTTTTTGAGAATCAGGCCAGAACGCCCCATGCATAGCCAGAGCGAACTAACTTGGGCTAGCATACCAGACTGTGGCATAGCTATCACGGGAAATGCTCAAACATAAGACACCGCCAGGACCTAGCACAGAACAAAGGACGGATTGGAAATAGCTGGTTGCAGATCATCCCCCTCCGGTGACAGGCAGCCAGAGGCTTAACGGCTGGAAGGGAGCAATCGCAGCCCAAGAGAAACATTACCTACCAAATTGCAAGCAGGTTTCTTTGCTAACTAAGATTTCTGGGGGTTCTGGACAGTCATCATCCGCCTGAGAAGGAACGCCAGTGGTACACACAGAAAACTGAGCAGCACAGAAAGGCCATAAGTCTCAGCGATTGCACTCGCCAAACTCCTGAGCTACTCGGATCTGGGAAGGGCACAAAAGGCAGGCCCAACCAAACCTGCGCCTCTGAGGGCTACCTGAGCGCCTAGCCTGAGTGGCTTAGACCAGGGAGGTGCTTGAAGCCTAGGGCCAGTCTCAGACAGTTCCCCTGTGGAGCAACGTAGAACCTGAGCAGTGGGTGCCTCGAGCAGAGGCAAGCCCAGCGTGGAGTCCACCACTGCCCTCCCTGTGTCAAGACAGAAATCAGACACTGAAAAAAACCAGCAAACAGAGGAAGTTAAACAGAGGGAACCGCCTTGGTAGTGAACCCACACAGCCCACAACACCAGAGAAAGGGCCAGATATACCTCTAATACTTTTATGATCAATCTTTTTTTTTTTTTTTAGTCTATGTGGTTGCATGATTTTTTTTCTTCTTTTTTTAATTTTATTTTTTTTCTTTTCTTTTTCTTCTTTTGTTTAACTTTCTTAGGTTTTTAAGTCCTCTATTTCTCTAATTATTATTTTTATGACCTATTATTACTTTTCAAGAAAAAAAACCCTATCTTTAAAGCAAACGCTGTATATAGTCTTTTTGTGGTTGATGTTGTTGTTTCTTTTAATAATTCTTGTGGCTTTTTGTTGTTGTTGTTGTTTTAATCCTTCTTCTTCTTTTCTTTTATATTATATTTTTGAAAATCCAGTCTCTACTCCAGATTTTTAATCTTCGCATTTTGGTNAACAGTGGTTAAGTTGAAGGGATAAAGACTCATGCTATTCATGAAGAGGGAGAAGACTGTAAAAAAAAAATTATGGAGTGCTTACATAATAATTATCTCTTGTTCAACAACTCCAGAACCCAATCCTCAACAGGCAATATCTCATTTTGTGAAAGTCACTCAATCATGTCTGACTCTTTGTGACCCCATGGACTATACAGTCCATGGAATTCTTCAGGCCAGAATACTGGAGAGGGTAGCCTTTCCATTCTCCAGGGGATCTTCCCAACCCAGGACTCAAACCCATGTCTTCCAAATTGCAGATGGATTATTTACCAGCTGAGCCACCAGGGAAGCCAAAAAATATATGCAACACTTCATGAATTTGTGTGTCATCCTTGTGCAGGGGCCATGACAAACTTCTCTGTATCATTTCAATTTCAGTATATGTGCTGCCAAAGCGAGAGAAAATATCTCATTGGATCCTACTAAAAATCCCATAAACTGTGCATCATTATACTCACTGTGGGGGAACCAAAGTTCTGCCTAAGGTCCTCCCAGCCCTATATCCCCTTCCATCATAGCATAAACAATTGCAGCCTCTGAATCCTTAGCAGGTAAACTTTATTTGGCTGCACTTGTTTAGACACACTGTGAGGGTTAAATTTATGTGTCAACTTCACTGTGAGTTGAGATGCCCAGATCACAGGTCAAAGATTAACACCAGGAGAATCTGCAAGGGAACTCCTGGAAGAGATTAGCATTGAAGTCAGCAATTGAGTTAAGCTCTCACCAATGTGGGTGGACATCACTTTATGCTCTAGGGGCTTGAATGGAACAAAGGCAACTGTTCTCCCTCTCTCTCTTCTTGGTCATGAATACTGGAGCTTCTAGCTCCTGAGCCTGGAAACTCCAGTGCATACACAAGTGGCTCCCTGGTTCTTAGAACCTTTAGTTTTGACTTACAGCTACACCATCACTTCCATTGCTTTTCAGCATTACAGTTAGGTCTGAATTATACCACAGCCTTTTCTGGTTCTCTAGGCAACAGATAGCAGGTGGTGTGACTATCAGTTCAGTTCAGTCACTCAGTCATGTCCAATTCTTTGCCACCCCATGGACTGCAGCACACCAGGCTTCCCTGTCCATCATCAACTCCCAAAGCCTACTCAAACTCATGTCCACCGAGNGGCAACAGATAGCAGGTGGTGTGACTATCAGTTCAGTTCAGTCACTCAGTCATGTCCAATTCTTTGCCACCCCATGGACTGCAGCACACCAGGCTTCCCTGTCCATCATCAACTCCCAAAGCCTACTCAAACTCATGTCCACCGAGTTGGTGATGTGATTCAGTCATCTCATCTTCTGTCATCTCCTTCTCCTCCTGCCTTCAATCTTTCCCAGTATCAGGGTCTTTTCCAAGGAGTCAGTTCTTTGCATCAGGTGGCCAAAGTATTGGAGCTTCAGCATGAGCATCAGTTCTTCCAATGAATATTCAGGACTGGTTTCCTTAGGATGGACTGGTTGGATCTCCTTGCTGTCCAAGGGACTCTCAAGAGTCTCCAACACCACAGTGGTACTATAGAGTCTGTAATCATGTCAGCTTCTTCTGAAATTATGTGTGTGTCTGTACCAGGTGAATCTTGAACAACACATGGTTCAACTGCTCATGGTCACTTAGATGAGGTTTTATTTTTTTAACAGTAGTTAAAAAAAATCATATGTAGTTGGCTGAATCTGAGGATGATGAACAGAGGATAGGGAGAACTGACTGTGAGTTATAAGTAATACATAACATATATTTCTTTTACATTTGAACATTCTGATTTTCAGACAAGCTACCCTTGACTTGTCTAATAGGGAGAGACTGGAACTGTAATTGGAATTATCAACCTATTGTGATATGACCAACCACCCAAACTGATATAAATCTAGAATGTGGTATGGAAATAAAAATCCATGACATTTTTTTTTTTTTACTATTTTAGCATTTTACTGAAAGGACTTTGAATGTCTGGGCACAACACAGTTATATCTCCTCCTAAATCTTTCCTTTAATCACTCCTATAGTTGATTATATTGACTATAACTCCTCCTCCATGACAGGCATGGAATGGTGAGAACCAGTCTCAATCTTGTTGGCAGTGTGCAAAACATCTTATAGAACTGAGGACCTCACCTTTGGCAGTGAAGGACACACAAAGGCAAGAAACTGTGACTTATTCACTGACTGGTAGAAGCATAAAGAATACCCATGCCCAAGGTCATGGCCTGAGTCAGCAGGGAGAGCTCTGTGGAGAGCTGTTTATTCCAATAATTCCTCAGATGATGGGTTACCCTCTGTGTGTATTAATCCACTGAACAGCCAAAGAAATGAGCAAGGAGGTAAGAGTTGCCCCAGGAGGCTTACATGGTGGCTCAGATGGCAAAGAATCTACCTATAGTGCAGGAGACAGGGGTTCAAGCCCGGGACTGCGAAGGTCCCTTGGAGAAGGGAATGGCTACCCACTCCAGTATTCTTCTCTGGAGAATCCCATGAACAGAAGAGCCTGGCAGGCTACAGTCCATGGGGTCCTAAAGAGTTGGACATGATTTAATGACTAAGCACACACGCGTACACACACACACACAGAGCAATATATCTTGGAGGACAGCAGTTGGTTTTCCTGAGCATCTCTTTACTTACTTTTTAATTAATTTTTATTGAGTAGATTTGCATTACAATGTCATGTTAGTTTCTTGCTTAAATGAAATAAGTCATATCGATCCGTTTATCCACTCTTGTTTTAGATTTCCTTCCTGTTTAGATCACCAAGAAGGTAACTTTCTTCCTGACAGTTTCTTTACAACTATCTTGCCAGGGATAACTGCAACATGTGGATGTCCAGCATGTATCCAGGTGTCATATCAGATTCTAGAAGCACATGTCCATGACAGTCCAACCCCTCCCAGAGTCTACATTTCCCCAGAAAACCCCACCCTCGAGGATCACTGTTCCTTTTCACATCCACATTGAGCACATGTCTGAAACCATGCAGTTTTCCCTTCACGATGTCCCCTCGTTTTAAATTTCAGTTTCCAAGCACACAGAAGAAAGCTTCTGATGGAGCCAGTGCTCTAGGCAGGGACAGTATAGCTGTGTAAAATGGGCACCACATGATGCCCCCACCACAGGGAGGACAGGGCTGAAGCTAAGCCACATGGCCCTGGGACATCTGGAGTCTCTCAGAATCTCCAACAGCTGAGCCTGAAGCTCGGCAAGTTTCTCTTGCAGGAAAATACCCTGATGTCTGTAACTCTCCTGAGGGGCAGGATGACACTCATGCGTTAAACAGGGCAGCCCCATGGGATGTCAGAGCAGCTTCTCTTTGACAGTCTGGACAGGAGGTTTCCCGCACAGACTGAAGTGCCTGAGTTGGGAGCAGCGGCTCAGGGCAGACAAGATGGCCTCCACCCGGGAGTCCTTGATCCAGAGACCTGAGTCCAGTCAGTCCTGGCGGGTGGCTGCAACTTTCTCCAGCAGAACGTGGAGGAGCTCAGGTCTAAAGTCAGTCATGGTGACCCCACTCAGATCCAGGCCCTTTAGCTGACTGATGTTTGGCCTCTGGGACTGGTGGGTCGAGTCTGATTCTGTCAGCCAGCAGTTGGTTGTTGACAGGTCATTCAGGGGGGACTTCAGGCACCTGGGGAGAAACCAAATAATTAGTTCTTGGAAACAGGGGTGCTAGGTTGCACACACACGATAGACAAACGGTTTGCACACACGCGACAGATAAACGGTTTGCACAGAACTAACACTGGTCTGACCATCAATTCAGAATCAATATACTGATTGTCGAGTCTCGTTCTAGGCTGAGTACTGTCACCTTCACTGTAGGATTAAGTCACATCACAGAATCTGGAAGGTACACTCTCCTCATCTATCAAGTAGAGTACAACACACCCCACCTCCTTATGAGGATGAATGAAGGTCATGGAATCACTAGAACAGTGAGAGCCAGAGAGTCTCCATCGAGTTTAGACATCACTGAATATTAGTGTTGGGAGATGAGATTTAAAAATAATTTCAGCTAAGGCTTCCTTCAGTCGAGGTTGGGCTCTAGATGCCTATATCTCTGGCCAGAGCGGCTTTAGGGAGACATGCATAAGAAACCAATTTACACAAGATCCCACAACATGAAATGTGATGCCAGACCAAAGGGGCTTACATACATCCCTGCATCGTCTTCAACTTTCTGTCACTTTTTATTATCTTTTTCTCTCAGCTTGACTAACATAATCTCCAATATCATGCTTTTCCCACATGTTAATTAACAGGTCCACTGTGGGCACAAACCTGTGTAGCATAGAGCTTCTCTTCAAGGATACTTGGATCTGATGTAGTTTCCTTACTTCAATGTCGTTTGTAACTTACCTAATTTTATCATTTCAACATAGACACCTCCACAAAAGGAGGGAATTACAAACTCTGGGATGCAAACAGTCCTCTGTATCTCCCCAGCAGGGTATCTCACAAGAGCCAGGAGATCAGTTCAGCCCCCTACCCCCTACATTAGTGTGGTTATGGGATGTGACACTTTAGGATAGTGCAAGAAAGGAGAGGGCGCTTTTGAAATTCTAGGGTTGTGTTCAATGTTACCCAGCTCATGGTCCACTCTCACCTGAGCATGTGGTTCAGACATTCTTCAGGGAGGGAGGGAGACTTCAGATGGAGAACCAGGAGGTGGCCCAGCCTCAGGAACTGAGAGGCAATTTGGACAAAGTGATCCTGCTCCTGCTTCGTGAAGGCAATCAGGTGGATGGGAGAGAGGCAGAGTCTTTGCAAATTATTCATCTTTCCCAGAAAAGGAGCAAAAGTGGCCAGCATGGACAGATGCAAGGGTCGATTCCCACTTACCTGGACACACTCCAGCTGCACCATGCTCAGGACCTTCACAGTGCCATCCACAGGCATAGCAACAGTCTTCAGCTTCTTGCTGCACAGGTGGATGGAAGATTTACTCTGCTCCACCCACCTGAGGATGTAGGTGAGGAAGTTGTCCAGGGTCATTTTTCTTCAGGCAAAGATCTATAAAAACCTTCATTGGAGCCAAGTGCTGCTTTGTGGTTGAGTTCTGCTCAGCACTGGTGCCATTTGAGCACGAGACCTCATGCTCCAGAAGTTCTAGCCAGTATGTCATAAAACCAGCACCCTCAGTTTGCTCCTCCTATGGAAAGGAGACTAATTGGGATACATTCAAATCTTCACAGAATTAAAAAAAGAAAAAAGCTCACAATTTGACAACAGCCTGCCCATCTCTGCTGTAACTTAACATTCCTGATGTCGTCTGCTGCCTTACTCCCTACCTCTCTGCCTCATTTTCCTCCATCTCCCTTTGCCCTCATCCTTTCTATTTCTCTACTTTAGTAACTGATGCATGACTTTGAGGAGGTAGGGAATGTTCTTTCAGGCTCCTATTCACTAAAGGCACTCATAGGCTTCCAGGAGCAAAGGCTTCTTCATTGCCATCTTCAGAATCCTCTCCACCCACTTGCCCTCAACCCAGCTGTCTCCTCTGGGACACCCAGCATTTTGTCAAGGTGCCTTGATCACACTCACCTGGAACGAACTTTCTTGGTTCATGTGATCACTCATCTAGAGTCAGACATCCTGGAATATGAAGTCAAATGGGCCTTAGAAAGCATCACTA
>SJYV01046964.1:8233-18822 GCA_006410875.1 Neotragus pygmaeus
TATATATATATATATATATATGGGCTTCCCTCATAGCTCAGTTGATAAACAATCCACCTCCAACACAGGAGACCCCAGTTAGATCCCTGGGTCAGGAAGATTCACTGGAGAAGGGATAGGCTACCCACCCCAGTCTTCTTGGGCTTCCCTTGTGGCTCAGCTGGTAAAGAATCTGCCTGCAATACGGGAGACCTGGATATGATCCCTGGGTTGGGAAGATCCCCTTGGGAAGGGATAGGCTACCAACTCCAGTATTCTGGCCTGGAGAACTCCATGGACTGTATAGTCCATTGGGTTGCAAAGTGTCAGACATGACTCAGCAACTTTCACTTTCACTTTCATGTATATATATGGAGGTGAACATGTATGCTCCTTTCATTACCTGAAAATTTTGGAGGATGAACCCCACCTCTTCCCATCACTCATTCTCTGCCCTTCACAATAGACTGTTACCAAGGAAATAAAGAGTTCTGCCTCTGGAACACATTCCTGAGAAATTTGTCAGAGAAGCTACAGAAGTACAAAGAATTCTGCAGGCTGAAACAAAAGCCAGGGTTAACCAAGAAGGAAATTCCAGAAAGAGAATCACTAGGTCAGGACAGACAGGGAACAGAGTAAATTGCACTTTAGGAGAGAAAACATTCAGAACATATTTTATTCAACAGTATGTTAGCTTTAAAAATTATAAAACAAGCAACATACTGTTGAATAAAATATGTTATATCTTCCTACCTTGTCAAACATGCATTCATTTGGACTTTATACATTCAAAATGTATAGAGCTATGTTTTCTATTTGACTAAAATTTGGAAAAATATCCAAGTTGAATACATCTACTTTGTGTGTATCTTGGTTCTGTTGATGAGCTGGCTATGTTTGGATGCGTAATAAAGGCAAAGATAATTCATAATTATATATCTTTTCTATAACACTTATTTTCATTGATTTCAGTAATGCAAAGGATTGTATCTCATAGCTCAGAGGGTATAAAAAAAGGAAATTTCTGTGAGGGCAAAAGGAATCCACTGGTTGAAAATAACTAACTATTGCAGGAATGATTTGAATAGAGGCAGCCTGGCCATCTGCCAGGGATAAGGGACTACCGAGTTAAGGCAGGCTGTATACCTTTTCAGATATACAGTTTAGGGGGACTCAGGGGTCTAATTTTTTTTATTCACCGTTTTGAGCACTTTCTCCATGTGAAACCCTCTGTTACATCTACAACAATGAAGAAGAGTGGTAGGAATAAGCTCTTTCACGGCCAAGGAAACAGGCAATTGAGCAGATAATTAGAAGGGTTGCAATAAAGCTCTTTAGTCAAAGTAGATTGGAGGTCACCACAGGGGAGTTAGGGAAGGGGGGCAGGCAAGAAGGAGGGCAGGCACCGGAACTGAGCAGGGAAGGGTGGAGGAAAGGGAATTTTGTTCCAAGGAGGCATGAGCAGGAGTTATGAACTGTTATTCCAAGCAGAAGAAATTGATGGGCAAAGGTTCTGAGCAAAGAGAATGGCTTTTCTGATGAAATGAGGGAAAGTGAGAGTGCTTGGGGATGCAAGGGAGATGTCAAGAGGGAAAGGAGTGAGATGTGGCCAGTGAGGCTATGTCCAACAGACATGATTTCTTGAAAGCCTTGTTGAAAGTTTGGTACATTATCTTAAAAACAATGAGAAGTCATCAAAAAGTATTCAGCCGAAAGGGGTTAACTTTTTCTCATGTTACATGTTCACCCAGACCTGTATAAGGACTGGTTTAAATCTTATTGACTTACTTATATCATATAGATAGTTTAAAATATTCCTCACAAAATTTTGTAGCTTTCAGAGTTCTAAATTATTGAACATTCAGTTCAATTTATCTAATTTTAACTACAAATAACATTGGTATTTACAGAACTCAAAAGGAATATTTTATATAAAGTTTTATGTAAATTCAATAGTAACAGCTACAATTTATACTGCAAATAAGCATCAATGTTTATTTTTAAAAAGGATTTGGAGAAGGGCTCAAGTGTGTTTTATTTTTTTTATAACTATACATTTCACATGAGCTGAATTAAACTTGAATTAAATTTCACTGCTCTTTTTCTTTGTAGGTTAAACATCATATCCTATTGGATGTTGCCTTTTTTAGAACGTGTGAGAAATTCAATCTGTTTAATTATACTGATATATTTTTAGAATATGGTTCATACACAGTGCTTTTTAAGCTTATCATGACATGCCATTGTTTGTATTTAACTTGCATAATTCATTTTTATTCCTTAAAACCTGGATTCAACACATAAGACTACATATAGTTAAGCTGTGAACTTCTAATCGAACAAACTAATCGCACCTTTAAATTATTCAATTTACCTCTGTCCTCCTGCCTAATTTTTAATAGATGTCATGGTATTTGCATCTTCTTTATCGAGATAGAAACCATCTTCCTAGGATAAACTCTCTGAATGGAATATGACAGAGAAGATAGATGACCTCTGAATGGTAAATTTCCCAATAACCATCTACAAAGTAACTATGGAAGGAAGTCTATACAGTTTCATGGCTTACAAAAACTACTCCTGTTATCTCCACAAAAGCATGCAGGCAGATAGGAAGGGGGGAGGGCGGTAGGGAGGGTAGAAGAAAGGAAGGAAGGAAGACGTTTAAATAAGAAGGACCCACAGGGCAGAAATAGGCAGCAAGTGTGGCTCTTGGTGAAGATAGGTCAAGCAGGAATTCATTTAGAAATGTATTCTTAATGCCAACCATGGACAGTGCCTTGAGTTCTTCACATAGCACTCTTAAGAACCTGGTAGTTCTAATTGGAAAGATAAAATACAGACCTGACATACGGTAAAACAGTGCTTCTCCAGAGTGGTCTGTGAACCACCTACATCAGAATCAAGGGGGTTGCTAATGTAAAATACAGATCATGTCCCGAGTGCGTGCCCCATATCTACTGACATCTAATCTGAACTCCTCTCCAAGTCCCATTGCAAATATGTACCTTACCTATTTCCCCAGTTGTCACAGTTGATGTACTTGAAAATCTGAGAAGTCCTCAGAAATAACACAGAAAGTAATCTGAGGGAGGTAAAGGAAAATGCCTCCGAGATCAAACAGGACCAATGACCCCAGCAAAGGAGAATGACTGTTGTCCCTAAATATGCAAGAGCTATATCAAGGTGTCCCCTGATAGCACTGAGATAATTAGCTTCAATGACACCATTTTTTATTGAGGAAAATTCTGAGGCAAGATATTATCACTAGAGGTACCTGAATTTAAGATACTTAAAGGATATTGATTTCATCCACTCAACATTCAGTTTTCCTAAAGAAAACAAAAGCTTGTTAATTCTCATTAATGAAAATCTTCCTATGTGTGGATGCCCTGTTGTGCCCTAGCCTTAGTGACTCCATGGACTGCAGCCTCCCAAGCTCCCGTGTCCATGGGATTCTCCAGGCAAGAATATTGGAATCAGTTGCCATTTCCTATTCCAAGGATCTTCCCAACCCAGGTATAAAAATTGGGTATCTTGCATCTCCTTCATTGGCAAGTGGATTCTTTACCACTGTACCACTTGGAAAGCCCCAGAAAATAAACCTACAGTCTATGAAATCTAGGGGTTCCAGAGATCTTCCTTCGAGGAGTATGAAGATCTATCAAATTTTCAGACTGGTCTTATCTTTTGTTAACCCATACCATGGGTTTTACTTTTTTTTTTCCAGAAATGCATTCCTATTCCCAGAATACCATCATTTTTTTCCCTTGTATTTTGGAAAAAGAACAAACTTAAATTTTACAATTTAGTTTTAGAATGGATTTGTGGCATAGGGAAATATTTTAAGGAATCCAAGGAATCCTTACATATTTTCAATATTTACAAATGTCTCTGGAACCTAGACCAGGAGAAAACTTGTACAGTGAAAGGTGTCTTGAATCAACAAATCTACAAACAGTATTCTCTGAGGGCTAAGATTACAAACGCATTCTTAGACATATGTTTATTTTTAATATTCATAGTTAGTCACACAGAACTGAACAGATTTGGATTGGTCCTTTAGATGAAAGTGTTAATTTTTCAAGGAGATGAATACTAATAAACAAACAGGAGTTCTTTACATAGATTAAATTACCTACTGCCCTACCTCTAACAACAAGAAAAGCATATTAAAATTGCAACCAAATGTAACACATGAATTAAAAGGTTGATCTAACTGACAGCTCAAATAATATTATAAATCAGAGAATGTTTATTCCCCCAGTGGGACACTTCTAAAAGAGATGGATGACATCTTATTTGTCTCTGCAAATAAGATGGCAATGTCAAGTTTATCTTGCATTTATTTAAAAATAATTGATTTTTTTTTTCAAGAGTTACTCACTACCTCTCCAAGTGACAAGATTTTCCCAGGCCTTCATCCACTTGATTACAGAAGTCATTCTTTAGCCACATATCCTGGAAAAAAAATCAAATGCTCATTATGGTTCATACTGTCAAAATAGTATTGTGCCAGTAGCAGCAGGCATAGAGTTCCTTAACAATCAAAAAAAAGATTCAAGTGAAAAAATCTAGTAAACTGAGATCACTGAAGCAGAAAACCACCATGCTACTGAAGACAAGCAGGTAGAGACAAAAGCACAGCATCTAGTACACCTCCCTTCTTTGTGACTGGGGTGAGGTCACATAGATGATACACACCTCCCCCTCAAGTCCTTCTAGGATCCCTCTTAAGACACTATGCACCAGACAAGTAAAGGAGAGAAGAGATCTCATTTTGCATTTTGATTTTTTGTTACTCTCACCTCTTCAAATCATAAAATCTGTGGGGATAGGCAGTGATTCCATAGAAGGCAAAGAGATAACTTTCTACTGTTTTGCTTTTTTTTTTTTCCATTTCAAAATTTATCTATGACCAAATGATTAAAAAATTCATAGTTTTCTCATACTTCTTCATTTTAAAAGCCCTGTCCAAGACCCAATCCATGATCACAAATTTGGTATTAAAAGAAGTATTTATAGAAAAAAAGTAAACAGTTCTCAACAGTTTGTGCTCATGTCTATTATTCTCATTTATTATCATTCTTTGGGTTCATATTCTAGATTAATAAGAGGTGAAAAATTAATATAATAACCTTCATTTAAACAAACAAAAAGCTGTTAATATGTTATATATCTCATTGTTTGCTTTTCTCAAAAGCCTTCAAAAAATAATATATATATCCCATCATGGGAAAATGTTTAAATAAATTATGATACATTCAAAAAGTTCAATATTATATAGCTTTTAGATTTACAATAATTTTAATAGCATAAGTAAATTCTTAAAAAAATATAAATATGAACTACACTGTACTCATGCATACTTTTATTCTATATATTGAGAAAAAGAAAATAAAAATGAGGCAAGAGAAAAAACTACTAATGGCACTAATGGCTATGGAGTTTAGTTTAGGATGATGAAAGTATTCTGTACTTAGATTGTGACAATGGTTGTGCAACTCTGTGATATACTTAAAAAACGATGAATTGCATGCTTTAAATAACTGGACATTATAGCATGCAATAGTATCATAATAAATATGATTAAAATATTAGATAATATCATTTTAGATAATGTTGCTGCTGCTGCTGCTGCTAAGTCGCTTCAGTCGTGTCCGACTCTATGCGACCCCATAGACGGCAGCCCACCAGGCTCCCCCGTCCCTGGGATTCTCCAGGCAAGAATACTGGAGTGGGTTGCCATTCCCATGTTACTACAGTATAATTTGACTAAAACACCTAATTTAGGTATAAAGTTTGACAAATTGTAACAAATGTTTATACTAATGAAATCAGGATACAGATTTTCCTTAACTCAAAATATTGTCTTCATTTAATATGTATTCCTTTCTAGTTAATCCCTTCTTAACTCTCAGCCTGGGGAAAATATTGACCAGATTTGCCATTATCAGTTCAGCTCAGTTCAGTCACTCAGTCGTGTTCAACTCTTTGTGACCCTATGGACCGCAACACTACAGGCCTCCCTGTCCATCACCAAGTCCCGGAGTTCAGCCAAACTCATGTCCATTGAGTCAGTAATGCCATCCAACCATCTCGTCCTCGGTCATCCCCTTCTCCTTCTGCCTTCAGTCTTTCCCAGCATCAAGGTCTTTTTATAGATTAGATAATTTTCTAGGGTTTCCATGTAAATAGGACCATACAGTATGCACTCTTTTTTTTTTTTTTTTTTGGCTCAGCATATCATATTTTTTGAGATTGCATTTATCTAGTTTTTGCTTTTTTGCACTAATGATTCATATCCCATTCATCTCCTGATGAATTTTGTGGGTGTTTTCAGATTTCCAGTATTTGCCTACTATGAACAAAGCTACCATAAGCTTTCATACACACATATGTGTGGCTATTTTTATTACTCTTGGGTAAATACGAAAAGTGAAATTGATGGGCTACATGGCAGCTTGCTTTTTGTTGTTGTTGTTTTAGCTTTTGATGAAACTGTCAAACTATTTTCCATAGTTGTAGCATTACAAATCTCATCAGACGTTACCAGCATTTCTTTGATCCATATCCTCTCCAACTTTTGGGAGCAGTCATGATTGTTGATAGTCGTCATATAGCTGTGTAGTGATTTGATGTGTGTGTGTGTGTGTGTGTGTGTGTGTGTGTTTAATTTACAGTTCCCAGTGAATGATGACATTTGCAAATATACTCCCCCATAATAATGTATGCAATTATAATTTCTGGATATTCTGTATTTTCATCTGTAAAATATCTTTTAACATGTTTTATTGGGTTGTATCCTACATTTAGTAGGTTAGGACTTGCTAACTAGTTATGGGTTATTTGCTTAGCAGACAGAGTCCAAATACCAGCAACTTTAGGGTCTGCCCTAGTTTCAGAGAGCCAGCTCTCTGGAGGCATCCTGTTTCTGTGACGCAATGTACAAACAAGGCAAGGGTAATGGGTGTGCCTGTGCTAGTCTGATGTGGAACACTTCAACAGTAATATAAATTTGAGAACCCATCCCGGTTGGCTAAAGTTTGGTTAGATCTCTACTGCAATTTGACTTCTCCCTTGCGAATATTATTTTCCTTTCCTCCTTTCAAAGGAACTGATCCCAGATTAGCATTCCAACACCCATTTTAGCATCAGCTTCTAGAAAACTCAACCTATAACATGGCCTAAATGCTCCTCCTGTTTCATTTCATTCTTCTTGCGATTCTTTAAAGAATTTCATTTATGAGTGACATGATAACACTAAATGACCAAAGTGACATGATAAAAGTAAGTGACAAACTTAGCATGAGTGACAAAAAAACTAAGTGTCGTGTTTCTTCACAGTCGGTTCCAACAGTCAAAAGTCATAAGCCGCCAAGAACACTGTGTAACCTTGGTTTTTCCAACCTCAACTGAAAATATGCTCTTTACTCATAAATAATAGAAAGTTTAATCAGCTATGAACTCTGCTTTATTAAAAGTTCTAGTTTTTAAAACTGAAATGGCATAAACACTAGCATAGCTTCTTTGTAACATTTTGAAAACCCTAATTTTTTTTTTTTTTTCCCCAGTGCTACTCAGAAAAATCTTTCACTGTCATGGGTTCCTTACTCAGGCAAGAAAATAAATTTAGGCCCTAGCTATAACAAAAGCTAAAACAAAACAAACCTGTATTATTCTTTGCTTTACTTGTTGACAAAGGTCAAGTTTGAATCCTGCCCAAGGCAGGATGCTCAGACTCCATTTTCTCTGTTTGACAATGCCATCTCCATTTTTGAAACTTCTCTTGCCTAAATTCCATCTCAGGATTTTGCTTCACCATTTTCTCCTTAATCCCTTGACTCAGTTCCTGGGGTCAATCTTGGTTCAGACCCCTGAAGTGTGCCTCACTCAGTGGACTTTCATAATTTGGCACTTAAATGATGCCCAGGAAATGACAATGAGCATATATACTAATAAAAATTACAGTCTCATTATGCCATTTGCAGTCAGTCACACTGATATGCAGAAAGACAGATTTGGAAGAACTTAGTCAATTACCATAGTATCTGCATTTACATTAAGTAAATGTTCCTGCACCTTGAACATTATTTAATCTTACTCAACTCACTTTAATTGGTTCTGTAGCTCCAGGCACATCCTCTGCTTCATAACTAATATCCAGTCTCTTGATCTCAGTGAAACTCAGGCCATAAACCACAGGGAGCAGGGCAGTGAAGGCAAGAGATCCCAGAGCCGAGGAGACAAAGGAAAGAATGCAGGACAATCCTCAGAATCTCAATCACTGCAGACAGACAGACCTGGGAAACCAAACTTCACAAGTGCTCCCAAGCTTTCTGATCACAACCTCATGCACAAATGCATCCACACAAACACATGTGCACACATATATGCAGACAAGCACACTTACAGACGATCATTTTATAGAGTATTTCTTTAACATCAAGGAAACAAGTTTCCTGGATTAGCTGGGGAGAAAAATAGGATATTCAGAAGGTGTCAAGGAGAATAATAAACAAGAGAAAAATGCATCTTGCATCTAAAACACACCTTTTGTTCCTTCTGAAGGTATATCAGAAAAAGAGAGACGGATACCCCTTACGCAGTGACCTTTGTATAAGGGCATAAAGAGTTCTCAGCAGCACCATTATTCCCTGAGTGCTATTCTCTCACACTAAATTACCACGTGAAATTCACCTTTCCTTTATCCTCCCTCTGCAGAACCTCAGAGGTGAGCCTGGGTACTGCTGACGCGGCAGGTATGATGCAGTCAGTAAAATGCTTCACAACAAGCACACTTACCCATTGACCTTCATCGCTCCTTTGGAGGAAGCATCTGGCAGCTTTGTATTACAATATGGGCAAAGCATTGTGCACAGCCCTAGGACTTCTCCCCTTCATGTCAGAAACCCCCCTTAGCAAAAATTAATGAAGGAGGAAATGGGGCATGAGGCCTGACTACACTGCTATCCCTCAAACTGAGCATTTAAGACTCTGAGTCATGTTAAGCATAAACATCTTAAAGAGACATTGCCTGTCACCTTTCGTCATTTTTCATAGGAAATACAATCTGACTAGCCTGGAAGGACAGAGTTTATGTACATGCCACAACGTGAGCTAGACTGAGTCTTTTAAAAGGTTCTTTTAGGACTGTTTGCATATGAACCAAGTATTCTGTTTCCTTGACTTTTAAGTTGTTTGTTATTAACATGTCCTTGTGATGTACATTTCTAAAACTGGCATTTTACTTTTAAAAAGTTCCCCTAATATTGGGGCCATTCAAGCTGAAATTATAAACATTCTAGACTCCCAAATGCCCTCCTGGGAGAGCTTGAGGACCCTCAACCTGAGATAAAATGATCTGTGCAACCAATGGATTTTGAGCTACTACTGAAGCCTAGAAGCTGGAAAGAGACAATGTGAGGCAACCGAACTAATATATTTTGTTAAAGTGAGAGCTGAAAATTTTGGTGATTATTCAATGTTGGAATGTGGTTCGCTGAGGGTCTCTCACATTCTGCAAGTCTAAGAAGCCAAGTGCCGACTGTTCTTTGTTCCAGACTGTCTTCACAAGGTTGCTGGTACAGCACCAGCCTTCAGAAACAGAGATGTGCACTCTTTGGTGGCAAAGGATACATATTCTTACTCTCTAGTATAATAGAGATAACCTCTTCCTCCAGAGCAAAGGCCAGTCATGCTGATGCTATTAATATTTAGAAAAGATCTGAAATCCCAAACCTCAGCGTTCCTCTCCTGTAATGCACTTTAGTGCAGGCGGCCTCTGGTCCTTATCTCAGCACCTGAAGTAACTGAGGCTGAAGAACTGGCACAGACAGGCCCATGCTCTCGCTACTATTTCGGCTGAGTAATAACCCATCTTTCTTCCCCGACCTGGGGTTTGTGACTACTACTGCCATCATTTAAAGCAGAATATACGAACTGTGTGTTTGAAAGTAGAATAAAATCATAAACTTGTCCACTTTCTTGATGGATTTAATGGTGAAGATGGAATTATGAAAGTGATATGGCTTTTTCAAAAAGGAAGTGTTAGGATCTGGTGGGTCAGTTAATGAGATTGTGTACGCCCGTGGCGGATTCATGTTGATGTGTGGCAGAACCAATACAATATTGTAAAGTAATTAGACTCCAATTAAAATAAATAAATTTAAATTTAAAAAAAGAAAAAAAATGAGATATGAGGTAAGTCCTCGGGGAACAGTAGAAAACATTTTGACAAAATTGTGTAGTCCAGTGGGAAATAAAGAGTTCTGTACTTTACTGCCAGTTAAAGAAGGGGCAGGTTGGNTTTAAATTTAAAAAAAGAAAAAAAATGAGATATGAGGTAAGTCCTCGGGGAACAGTAGAAAACATTTTGACAAAATTGTGTAGTCCAGTGGGAAATAAAGAGTTCTGTACTTTACTGCCAGTTAAAGAAGGGGCAGGTTGGGGAGGTGGTTAGGGCAGAGAACCCGAGAGGAACCTGAACCGTGTCCCAGTGATGGGTGCCCTAACTACCCTTTGGGTAGGGGGCTTCTTCGCCAATCTGTCCTGCCAACTAATAAAGCCAGATAAAATTCAGGGACCTGCTCTCCAACTGAAACTTCCTG
>SJYV01046965.1:0-23333 GCA_006410875.1 Neotragus pygmaeus
ATTTACATATTTTTCTTTTCTTTTTCTATGCTGTGAAATTTTTGAGATAATATTTTAACTGTATCTTCCTTGAAAACTTGAAATAATTAACGTAGAAAGCTTTGGGTCTGGCAGTTTTTTGAGGCTAGGTCTGTGATGACTTCCTCATTTCCCCCCCATGGTTTTAGTTTGTCTCCTTTACAGTGTTACTTTTAGTAGTATAAAACTTTCCTGTAAGCATTATCCCAAGGTTTCAAAAAATGTTAGGCTCTTACACTCTTATCAATTACTTTGTGCTTCTGGTTCCTTCTATTTGGGGACAGAACATTAGTTAGTAGATGTGAGCATGGACTTGGGGCCACGCTACCTGGATTTGAATCTTAGCTCCACTGTTTACAAGGTGTGTGACCTTGGATAAATTATGTTTTATTTGTCCTGCCTCCCCACCTATAAAATGGAGAAAGGGTTGCGGTAAAAATGAAATGAGACAATATTTAAGAAAAGTGCTTAGAACAGTGACTGGCATATATAAATATTCTGTAAGTGTTTATAGTTGCTTGTCCCTAATTTTGCAAATGTCCCCTTTCTCCCTTAAAAATATTAGGCTGGCTGGTAATTTATATATTCCATCTGTTTTGTCTTTTTATTGTCTCCTAGTTTACCCTCTGTCCTGATTTCCTCTTTTTATTGTAATTACCATATATGTGTATTTTTAAAGATTTTTTTGATGCCTTTATTGAATTTATTACTCTATTATTTGTTTTATATTTTGGTTTTTTGGCCATGAGGCATGTGGGATCTTAGCTACCCCTCCAAGGATTGAACCCACACCCCCTGCATTGGAAGTCAAAGTTCTAACTACTGAACTGTCAGGGAAGTCCCTACCATATATATTTATTTGTTGTTTAGTCACTCAATCATGTTCGACCTGATCTATTGCAGCAGCCAGGCTTCCCTGTCCTTTACCGTCTCCTGGAGTTGGCTCAAATTCATGTCCATTGAGTTGGTGATGCCATCCAACCATCTCATCCTCTGTTGTCCCCTTTTCCTGCCTTCGGTCTTTCCCAGCATCAGGGTCTTTTCCAGTGAGTTGGCTCTTCGCCTCTGGTGGCCAAAGTATTGGAACTTCAGCTTCAGCATCAGTCCTTCCAATGAATATTCAGGTTGATTTCCTTAAGATTGACTGGTTTGATCTCCTTTCTGTCCAAGGGACTCTCAAGAGTCTTCTCCAGCACCACATTTTGAAGGCATCAATTCTTCAGTGCTCAGACTTTTCTATTGTCCAGCTCTCACTTCTGTGAGCTTCCCTTGTGGCTCAGCTGGTAAAAAATCCGCCTGCCATGCGGGAGACCTGGGTTCTATCCCTGGGTGGGAAAGATCCCCTGGAGAAGGGAAAGGCTGCCTGGCCTGGAGAATTCCATGGACTGTAGATAGTCCATGGGCTTGCAAAGAGTCGGACATGACTGAGTGACTTTCACTTTTCACTTTCTCACATCTGTACTTGACTACTGGAAAAACCATAGCTTTGACTATACAGACCTTTGTAGGCAAAGTAATGTCTCTGCTTTTTAACATGCTATCTAGGTTTGTCATAGCTTTTATTCTGAGGAGCAAGCCTCTTTTAAAACATTAAAAAAATATTTTTTAAATAAATTACTTCAAATGTAATAAAGCATTTGATAATAAATGCTTTAAAATGCTTAAAAATTTGATAATAAATGGTTTGTTGTATTTAAGCATACTTATAAAGTTGTGTATGATATATCTTTGCAGTAGGTATAAACAAACACAGTGTACATAGGAGATCATAGAAATGTCAGTATTCTCTCCCAGAATCACAAATGCCATAGTTCAGACCTGTCAGGGAGTCCTTTGCCTGTGCAGTTTCAAGGAGGTTGAGTATTCCTTGACCTGACGACGTGTCCATCTCCTGTTGCTGCCAGCTCTGCAGCTTTTGTTGAACAGCACTTAGGCACCTATTCTGCTCCATGGAGAGGCTCTCCAGGCCACTTGTCAGGAGGCCAAGGTGAGGCAAGGCCAAGAATGCCTTCTGATTTGACTCATCATTCTAGACTCTCTGCAGACTGAGAGGCATCAGGTCTGCACTCGGATGGTGTTCGCAGTGGTCTTGAGGACAGCCGTGGTCATCAGAGCCATAGAGCTCTAGGCCTGTACTCCTCCTCCAGTCACACGTAGCTTTTGTCACACCGGCTTCTCTCATGTTTGTCTCAACAGAATTGCTTCTCCATGGACTTGCCAATTTTTAGAAGGTGTTCCTTCTATAGAAAAGATCTATGTTATTGAGATAGAACTCCAAATTCTATTTTATTGTGGTATACAATAATTGCCACCTGCTGTGATGTATACTGTGGTATATAATACTTTGGCCACCTGATGTGAAGAACTGACTCATTGGAAAAGACCCTGATGCTGGGAAAGATTGAAGGTGGGAGGAGACGGGGATGACAGAGGATGAGATGGTTGGATGGCATCACCAACTTGATGGACATGAGTTTGAGTACACTCTGGGAGTTGGTGATGGACAGAGAGGCCTAGCATACTGCAGTCCATGGGATCATGAAGATTTGGACATGACTGAGCGACTGAACTGAACTAATATAATAATTGCAGCCTTACAGAGGAAACCAAAATGATTTTCTCTTTTTCCTTCTCTAGTCAATGCAATGCTTAGCTATGTGCAAACAGTAACCATATTGGGCCTAGACTCTGATATTATTTGCAGTTATTTTGAGTCACTCAGAGATGTGTGCCTTCCTTGGGGACAAGGTAGGTGATGATGGGGTTTGCTTTGTTTTTGGCTGAGGTTTTCAGACTTTTACTTATACTAAGGGGTAGGGCCATGTGGTAAAGTAGGAGTAATGGTCTCTTTTATAACTTTTCCTTACCAGTCACAGTTATGGGCTCATGGGACATCCAGACATAAATTTCTTATCTCACTTGAGATACTGTAGAATGAGAAGGTGGGGAGCATGATGTAGGGATAGAAAACCAATATAAAGATGTGTTAGAAGAAAAGCTAGAAAAGACCCTGATTCTGGTGAAGATTGAAGGCAGGGGAAGAAGGGCACTATAAAAGACGAGACTGTTGAATGGCATCACCAACTCAACAGACATGAGTTTGAACAAGCTCTGGGAGTGGGTGATGGACAGGGAAGCCTGGTGTGCTGCAGGCCATGGGGTTGCAAAGAGTTGGATATGACTCAGTGACTGAGCTGAATGAGGCTGCTGCTATCGGCAGTGGGTATGCTGTTCTATCTGAACCTCTGAGAACTGTGCAGAGTGTTTCTCAGGATTGTCTGCCCTAAGAACAGGAGGCTGGAGCGTGAATCCGTGGGCTTCCATCAACCAGTGGTTGAGGGTGACCCCTGGGGTGTTGACTCTCTTCCACGCACTTGACTCCCCTACATTGAATCCTCCTGTTCAAGGCAAAATGTCTGGAGCCTTTTGCTTTCTTTCTGCTTTTGCTTCTGGTTTTCCGATTCATTCCTGAATATATTTAGTTCTTGACTTTGTGTCTTTGCCTGCTGTTTCCAGACCTTGTTTTTGCCCTTTCTGCTGTTGTCAAAATTGGCTTCTTCACTTTTTACCTTTGCATTCTCTCAGATACTGTACGGCAAGCACCGAGAACAATCTTATATCTTGTCTTGGTGTTGTATACTTGTTTCTGACCATACCACTCATTCAAGCTTGACTCTCCTAGAACCCATTTCTGTTGTTCATCTTCACTTCTTTGCTAAAATTTTGGTCTTCTCCCAAATCCCTGCTTAAGCACCAGACCCTGTACCTATGAGGGAAGGTAGGGTATTAGAGGATAGTTGTGTCTGGAAGAATAGTTAACCCCAGCTGCAGGCCCAAAAGGGTGAGAAGCCAGCATCCAGGACTCATCATGGATGTCACCCTCTCTATACTAACCACCTGTTCTTGAGCTTGCTTTTGGTTATAGCACTTCTTGAGGGTCCCTGCCTTCCATTTGCTACCTGTAACCTGGGCAGGTTCCTTAATTTCTTTGATCTTTGGGTCCTGCTGCTGCTGCTATAGAATACTAACTGAAAATGATAGGGACTTCCCTGGTGGTCTAGGGTTAAGACTTTGCCTTCCAATGCAGGGGGTGTAGGTTTGGTCCCTAGGGAACTAAGATCCCACATGCCCCATGGCCAAAAAATTGAAATATAAAACAGAAGCAATATTGTCACAAATTCAATAAATACTTTAAAAATGGTCCACATTAAAAAAAAAATCTAAAAGAAAATAGCGTAAAAGAAAAAATGATAGAACTACCTGAATTGGATTGTTTTGTCTGGCACATTAACTACTATTATTGTTAGAATCTTGAGTTTTCTGACCAACTTGCTTACCCTGCTTGCTGTCAGAAAATCTCTGGGCTCTTTAGAATGAGGGCTGGCAAGATATGTGGGATCCAGTATGTTGACTCCTCCTCACCCTCTGTCTTTGCTCTTTGTCTTCTGACGTGAGACATGTCTTCTCCATAACCTACTTTGCTACTTTTAATTTTTTACATAATATGTATTTCAGGCTCTTTACATACATTAGCCCACATAATCCTACTGGAAGATATATTTTATAATTTCTGTTTTATACCTTAAAACACATCAGAACCAACACTAAAGCAGAGCAAAATAAAGCAAAGTGAACAACAGCAAAAAGCAGAGGCTCTGAGTGGTTGATTACCTGGCTAGCCTAAAGTTATTCATGCCATAAGGATTCCTATCAAGATTCTAATTCAGGCTTTTAATTTTAAGCAATTCTTCAGATGATGCACTTCCTCAACATTTTATCTTCTGGCTACTTGGCCTATTGTCCTAAGACAAAAAATCTTTATTTAAATATTAAAAAAAAGTCTAATCATTTCTCTTCTCTCTCATTCAAAACTTGGGAGCCAGTATCCGAGTTTGATAAATATACCTTGACTAGTTGCCCATTGTTGCAACAATTTATTCTCTATTTTGTCTGTTTTGTGTCCTTGAAAGGATTTGCCCTATTTGAGTTAATCTTTGAAAAGCCTAGACAGTTATCAGCATCTCTTAACTACTTTCCCCATCTTTGAAACATTTGTGGCAGCTGGGCCTTTCTCCACATGTAGAGTTCAAAATAAAACTACTTACAGAATGGAATGCTCCAAAGCTTCTCTGACTTCGTTTCAACCTTGATGACATTCCTGCTTACTTTATTACCAGTTTGGTATTGGGAATCCAGTGAAAAGGAATTGCCAAACATACAAGATACAGTAATTGCCGAAAAGGTGAAAATCTGGAGCCTTTCTGTGTTTAGACAACTTCAAGCTAGCTTTATATTTTCAAAAAAATTCTGAACATTTATGTCCTGCTTTTTTTTTTTTTAGTTTTCTTATCCACTATCCTATTTTTCATATATCAGATGTTCAGAGTTTTTATACTGAGTTCTAATGTTAAAAAAAAAAAGATGTAACCAAATGATCTCATGTGTGTTCATTCAGAAGTCCAAAAATCCTGAAATCTTTTTTAGACTGTGCCTAGTGTGATATAACAGTGAAAAGTTACAAGTCAGTGTTGTTGGTGACTTATGACCAAGGTCATGGAAAACACATAGCTTATTTTAGTTGCTGTATGATTATCAGGCCTCTGATGATAAATCTGCACCCACTGGAAATGCAGTTAACTTACCTTGGTGGTTTTGATTTATTAGCCTTGCAGTGGACAAGGTTGCCCATTTGTTAGTGCTTGCTTTATATCTGAATAGCTTGGAAGCATATAAATTTAAGGCATATCCTAAAGTTTGTTACTTGGCTATTTCATATTTCATAGAAAACATCTATCAGGACTTCAGCTTTGGTTATTTCTGCTGTGACACTATTCAATTTTTAATATGATGAGAACATCTCGTTTGCATTTTAGAGCATCTCTCTTTGTGATTAGGGCTGAAATTTTAAAGAACTGTCAGAACTATAATAAAAACATGAAAATTACAGGTGAACAATCAGCTTCATTTGGGCAGTAAAAGTTAAATGGTTTAAAGGGAGTATATTGAAGAGCTAGCAATAGATTAAATGTATTCTATTTAGCTTTTCTTTGAGCTTTTGTTCAAAACAGATATGACCCTGAGGGCTTGTATTAAACCTTGTACTTAATTTTAATTATACAGAGGAATCTTCCAGCATTGGCCTGAAATGGCATAAAAAGATTTTTGAATGAATGAGAGGATATGACTAGAATGAGAACTTAATGAATATGGGCCCTGAGTGCCCCAATGCGGAATAAATTCCAGGGTTAAATTAACCATAGAAGCAGTTATGAACTGTCAGCCTGAGTTGTTCTTCTTTATCGCGACCTGAGGAATAGCACGTTAGCATGAATTTTTTAATGTTGGTCCTTGTAACTGTTTTGTAGCCTGTACAATATTGTAATTTGGGGCTGTCACTCACTTATGGTGGGTAGGGGGCTGTCCTGTGCTCTGTAGGTAGCTTGATACCAGTGGCACCACACCCAGCTGTCACAACTGAAAATGTCTTCAGATATTGCCAGATGTCCCCAGAGGGACAAAAATCACCCCAGCTGATGTCCACTATGCAATAAAGGAATCCCATCTTGAACACATCATTGTGTGTGTGCATTAAAATAAGGTGAAGATCACAATGTTTAGTCCATTTGCCACTAAGTTCTGTCAAACTGAGCTAAGTCTTTTAAGTTTAAACCAGTCAGAAATGGCTGCAATGTTATTTCAGTATCCTAGATCTGGTAACGGGACATTCGATTGTTTTACGTTTGATGTTGCATTGGAATCCAACATTGAAAATGATCAAAGCTTTTGATGTAATTGAATACTCGGCATTTATGAATACTGAAGTTTTAATCATCATGGACAACAGTAATTTTATACTGTTACTATAACATTAAGTATTTTAAGAAATAAAGAATGTTCATCTTCATTCAAATTTTATTGATTCTTTTAAATATTTAATATCAAAAGTAGAGACCATGAGGAATTTATGTTTTCTGTGATTCATTGTGGTGTTCTTTACAGAGAAGCTTACTCTTATCTGGATAAAAGTAATGTGATAGTAACAACCAATGATCATCATCTAGTACATCACAAGGAAATGTTCTGATTCTAGAATTTTTTTGGTGTCTGATGAAGGTGGGCATAAGTGAGAAGGAGGAAATGATCACATGGCTGCCATGATCTAGGGAATTATTTCAGTCATTCATTACTTATTGGAATTGGTATTAAAAATGTAAAACAGTGTACAGCTGGATAACTAAAGATTAAAAAGGAATAAAAGAAACATACAGGAATTAGATATTATCAAGCAACTATGGGGCACTGAGTTTGTTTCTTGACATTTTGTTGGAGCTTAGCCAACAAGGTAAGTGGTTAAGTAATATTAATTAAGTAGTATTCATTATATGTTTTTTTTTAAAAGGTTTTGAAGTTATTCTGTAAGGCACATTTTTGTTTTTGTAACATATGTCCAAATAACTAAATTTTCTTAGGATTTGACAAAACCCCACTCCAGTACTCTTGCCTGAAAAATCCCGTGGACGGAGAAGCCTGGTAGGCTGCAGTCCATGGGGTCGCGAAGAGTCCTACAACAACTGAGCGACTTCCCTTTCGCTTTTCACTTTCACGCATTGGAGAAGGAAATGGCAACCCACTCCAGTGTTCTTGCCTGGACAATCCCAGGGACAGGGGAGCCTGGTGGACTACCATCGATGAGGTCACACAGAGTCAGACACGACTGAAGCGACTTAGCAGCAGCATGTTTTTTTTTTTTTCCTAAAGACGTTGAGATAGGTAGTCAACAATGTTTCCTGTTTTTCTGGACAGGGGAATGTTATCAGTTAGCTATGAGTTCTGTGTCTTATAGGAAGAAAAGCAAGTGGACTCAGAGGAAAAAAAATCAATATGGAGGTTACTACTGTACCACATTGTGTATAAGAAGCAATTAAAGCCTTCCTGGTTAATGTCTGATTTTAGATTTTTAGATAGTATGGCATCCTCTTGCAACCTGAGTTATAAACTATATTGCATGTAGCTTTGATTAGATTTCCTTACTTGGGCTACTTAAAAATTGCTGTTTATAAGTTGAAGAATGTTACCAAATTAAATATATTGAGCACTAATGGGCTTCCCTGGTGGCTCAGAGGGTAAAGCGTCTGCCTGCAATGCAGGAGACCTGGTTCAATCCCTGGGTCGGGAAGTTTCCCTGGAGAAGGAAATGGCAACCCACTCCAGCATCCTTGCCTGGAGAATCCCATGGATGGAAGAGCCTGGTGGGCTACAGTCCATGGGGTCGCAAAGAGTCGGACACGACTGAGCGAGCTCACTTCACTTCACTTCACTTCACTTCAATGTTGAGCTATCATGACTATTGTAGCAGAGACTAGCACTACTTTGAGAGCCTTCTTACAAAGAGAAGATAAAATCATGCCCTCCTCAGAGAGTAGCACACTATTTTTGTTACCTTCTTTTCAAAAGTCAACTCTATTGCTAAATCATGTTGTTCAAATATGGATTCTTAAAATGTACTTGGACATAAACTTGTTTACTCTCTTGAAATATTTGTGTTGAGTGATGCATGAGAAAAACCCCAGATTTTCACTGTAGTAATATGATTTAGATTCCAAAATGGCAACTAATATATAGGATTTATATGAACTTTATACATTTTTACTATTGATGGTCTTTGTCCATTGGATCAAATGCAAATGATAGGTCAAAGAAATTATTTAAGAGATATTCTTAACTGTTGCTAATGAGATGGAGCAGAAATAGTGATTTTGGGGATAATCATTCTGTATACTTTGTTGATATTTGTGATTTGTTAAGAAAAAAGCTGTCACGGAGCTCTGAAAACATACTAAGAAATATTATCAGTCCATTCTTTTGGCGTGGTTAAGTGTAAAAATGTCACTTTTTTTCATCTTGAGAAATTATCCTATAGACTCAAAATAACTAGGTAATTAGCTTAATAAGGACTGGATTGTTCTTTTAGAACAGCTTATCAGTACAATTCGGAGGAGGCAATGGCACCCCACTCCAGTACTCTTGCCTGGAAAATCCCATAGATGGAGGAGCCTGGAAGGCTGCAGTCCATGGGGTTGCGAAGAGTCGGACACGACTGAGCGACTTCACTTTCACTTTTCACTTTCATGCATTGGAGAAGGAAATGGCAACCCACTCCAGTGTTCTTGCCTGGAGAATCCCAGGGACAGGGGAGCCTGATGGGCTGCCATCTATGGGGTCGCACAGAGTCGGACACGACTGAAGCGACTTAGCAGCAGCAGCAGCAGCATCAATACAATTCTGGTGATAAGAGCTCATTATTTTCTAGAGCTGTTTTCAAAATAGTATAAGTAATTATTTATTTTTCAAGAGAGGACGTTACAGGCTTCCAGTGTGATTTCTAATATGGAAATATTAACAATCATTTTGGAGTGAAATAGTCGATCAGTATCTGATGGAAATTTGCATTTTGGTATTTCCTCTTGGAATGTCTTACAGTTTTTAAACATAATTTTCTGTATCTGAGAATGTTTATCCTTCAGTGAACTTTTATTGATTCTTTTAAATCTTAAATGTTAAAAGTAGAGACTTTCTTCTGTGATGCATTTTGTGCTTTCTGTGGTCAATTTTGGTGTTCTTCACAAAGGAGCCTGTACTCTTGTCTGGAGTAGAAAAGCTTACCTTGATAGAAGTAATGTGATAGTATCAACCAGTGATCATCATTAAGTATATCACAAGGAAATACTCTGATTCTAGAATTTTTCTGGTGTCTAACAAAGACAGGCATATGTGAGAGGAGGAAGTGATCACAGGGTTACCATGATCTAGAAAACTATTTTAATTATTGATTACTTATTTGGAATTGTTTTTAAAACAATGTAAAATTGGATAATAAAAGATTGAAAAAGAATTTAAAAAGGATATAGGAATTAGGTTTTATCATGCAACTAAGATCATTATAAACTTTGGAACAGGTTTTATTCTGATGAGTATTAAAGAATTTAGGGCCTAAGCTCTTTTTGATTTTTCTGTATCTTAAGCTCATCAAGAGAGTCTCCTGTTTATTTTTAGAAATGTAAAGGAATGTTCCTTCTATTCCTGCTTTCTGGAGAGTTTTTATCATAAATGGATGTTGAATTTTGTCAAAGGCCTTCTCTGCATCTATTGAGATAATCATATGGCTTTTATTTTTCAATTTGTTAATGTGGTGAATTACATTAATTGATTTGCAGATATTGAAGAATCCTTGCATCCCTGGGATAAAGCCCACTTGGTCATGGTGTATGATCTTTTTAATGTGTTGTTGGATTCTGATTGCTAGAATTTTGTTGAGGATTTTTGCTTCTATGTTCATCAGTGATATTGGCCTGTAGTTTTCTTTTTTGGCGGCATCTTTGTCAGATTTTGGTATTAGGGTGATGGTGGCCTCATAGAATGAGTTTGGAAGTGTACCTTCCTCTACAATTTTCTGGAAGAGTTTGAGTAAGATAGGTGTTAGTTCTTCTCGAAATTTTTGGTAGAATTCAGCTGTGAAGCCATCTGGACCTGGGCTTTTGTTTGCTGGAAGATTTCTGATTACAGTTTCGATTTCCGTGCTTGTGATGGGTCTGTTCAGATTTTCTATTTCTTCCTGGTTCAGTTTTGGAAAGTTGTACTTTTCTAAAAATTTGTCCATTTCTTCCACGTTGTCCACTTTATTGGCATATAATTGCTGATAGTAGTCTCTTATGATCCTCTGTATTTCTGTGTTGTCTGTTGTGATCTCTCCATTTTCATTTCTAATTTTATTGATTTGATTTTTCTCCCTTTGTTTCTTGATGAGTCTGGCTAATGGTTTGTCAATTTTATTTATCCTTTCAAAGAACCAGGTTTTGGCTTTGTTGATTTTGCTATGGTCTCTTTTGTTTCTTTTTCATTTATTTCTGCCCTAATTTTTAAGATTTCTTTCCTTCTACTAACTCTGGGGTTCTCCATTTCTTCCTTTTCTAGTTACTTTAGGTGTAGAGTTAAGTTATTTATTTGACTTTTATCTTGTTTCTTGAGGTATGACTGTATTGCTATGAACTTTCCTCTTAGCACTGCTTTTATAGTGTCTCATAGGTTTTGGGTAGTTGTGTTTTCATTTTCATTCGTTTCTATGCATATTTTGATTTCTTTTTTGATTTCTACTGTGATTTGTTGGTTATTCAGAAGCGTGTTGTTCAGCCTTCATATGTTGGAATTTACCTGCAGCATAGTTTGTGTAGCAAATATACTTCAATAAAAAAGCAAAGTAAAAAAAAAAACAAAAAAGAAATGTAAAGGAATCCAGAAGATTTCTTCCAACTGCCTCCTGCTATTCAGGCAACTCCCTCATGAAGCCCTGGATCCCAGCCTGTTGCTAATGAAGTGCAGATTTCCAGTTCTTGGGAGGTTTGTAATGAAGCTTTGGGTTCTAAATGGGTCAGAACAGATTTTGTACTTTCTTTGGTTATAAGAATATTCAATAAGCAATCTGTGCTAAAGACTCTGGAATAATAATTTTGGCACCTACTGATTTTTTTGTTTTTCTAAGGAAAGAAGAACATTGTTGATGACTAATCAGTGAAAGAGTTCTTTCAAGGTATCCCTTATTGAGAGATTTATCCCTTTGCACCAGCTCAGTAAAAAGATGATTTAAAACAGCATTCTTGTAATTTAAATTAAGAAAAAAATCTTCTATTTGGCTCCAGGGATCTGGTACTGTCTAGATTTATTTTCTGCTTGAAATTGAACATGTAGAGAAACTACACCAATGGGTACCTGGTTATTCCTCACACCTCAATTGATTTGGTTAGAGAGTTGAACAAATATTCTTGTACTGTTTGATTATTTTTCTCTCCTATGTTTTCTCTTCCTGGAGATCCTGCTTTACAATTGGTGGACCTCCTAGACTGTTCACCTACCTTTTATATCTTTCCTTTCCCATTTATAAAAAAAAATCTCATTATGCTTTTGATCTATTTTCTGTGAGATATCTCCAGTTTTATCTTCTAACTCATATTGATTTCTAAATGTCTTTTATTATGCTTTTTGGTTTCTAAAAGTTCTTTTTGTGGTTGGTCTTATTTGTGGCAGCTTGTTCTCATAATCTTAAATGAGGTATCTTGATGTCTTACTCTGGTTTTAAAGAAAAGTTTTCTCCTTTCTGAATAAATCTCTCTGTTCTAAAAGTTGTATTTTAAATAAGTAGTTGGTTTTGGCCTATCTTCCCTAAATAAAAAGCTGCTTGGGAGCTCAGAGCATTTTAGCAGTGTCAAATTTGAGCTTTCAGTTCAGTTCAGTTGCTCAGTTGTGTCTGACTCGTTGTGACCTGATGAACCGCAGCACGCCAGGCCTCCCTGTCCATCACCAACTCCCGGAGTCCACCCAAACACATGTCCATTGAGTCGGTGATGCCCTCTAACTATCTCATCCTCTGTCGTCCCCTTCTCCTCCTGCCCTCAATCTTTCCCAGCATCAGGGTCTTTTCCAATGAGTCAGCTCTTCGCATCAGGTGGCCAAAATATTGGAGTTTCAGCTTCAACATCAGTCCTTCAAATGAACACCCAGGACTGATCTCCTTTAGGATGGACTGGTTGGATCTCCTTGCAGTCCAAGGGACTCTCAAGAGTCTTCTCCAACACCACAGTTCAAAAGCATCAATTCTTCGGCACTCAGCTTTCTTTATAGTCCAAATTTCACATCCATACATGATCACTGAAAAACCATAGCCTTGACTAGATGGACCTTTGTTGGCAAAGTAAGGTCTCTGCTTTTTCATATGCTGTCTAGATTGGTCATAACTTTCCTTCCAAGGAGTAAAACGTCTTTTAATTTCATGCTGCAATCACCATCTGCAGTCATTTTGGAGCCACCCAAAATAAAGTCAGCCACTGTTTCCACTGTTTCCCCATCTGTTTGTCATGAAGTTATGGGACCAGATGCCATGACCTTTGTTTTCTGAATGTTGAGCTTTAAGCCAACTTTTTTACTGTCCTCTTTCACTTTCATCAAGAGGCTCAAAGTTCTTCTTCACTTTCTGCCATAAGGGTGGTGTCATCTGCATATCTGAGGTTATTGATATTTCTCCCAGCAGTCTTGATTCCAGCTTGTGCTTCCTCCAGCTGTGAGGTATCTAGATGGGCCATTGAATATTTAAATTAGGCATTTAAACTCCCTAGAGAAAGGCTTCCTTGGTAGCTCAGCTGGTAAAGAATCTACCTGCAATGCAGGAGACTCCAGTTTGATTCCTGAATTGGGAAGATACCCTGGAGAAGGGATAGGCTACCCACTCTAGTGTATTCTTTGGCTTCCCTGGTGGCTCAGACAGTAAAATAACTGTCTGCAACGCAGGAGACATGCTTTGATCCCTGGGTTGGGAAGATTCCCCTGGAGGAGGAGGGCATGGCAACCCACTCTAGTATTCTTGCCTGGGGAATCCCATGGACAGAGGAGCCTGGCAGGCTACAGATCATGGGTCACAAAGAGTTGGACATGACTGAGCAACTAAGCACAGAGAAACATATTCTGCCTTTTCTGGAAGGAAAAGTTCTTGCTGCCAGTCTTCTGACACCAGGAAATGGGGTGTGGGGGTAGAAAGAGGGTTTCTCAGCACCTAGCCTCCGATATGTGCAGTTACTCAATCCCCTTGTTTTCTGTAGAGTTACTATATCCTTAGTTTCTTGGGATCCTCCCAACTTAATGACCCTCTGTTTTTCCCCTTTTCCAGACTCTTCAGTGGGAGTGGTGGAGATGGAAGCAGGGGCAGAGTGAGGGCCTTAACTCAGGAGAGTAGGGGAAGATATGTAGGTGTTTAACCACTTCTCAAGTAGCTCTTACCCAGTGGTCATTTTAGCTTCTCACCTGCCCCTCCCACCTTTCTCCCAGTTTAGAGAAACTTATGCTACCGGTTGCAGAGCATTTGGGGAACCTGTTGTATAGCTAGGTGGGTAGTGATGGGGTTAGTCTCTCAGTTGTGGCTGACTCTTGGCAACCCATGGACTGCAACCCACCAGGCTCCTCTGTCTATGGAATTTTCCAGGCAAGAATACTGGAGTGGGTTCACTTTCTTCTCCAGTGTAGCTAGTCACTTCTTGGCTTTTCACGCTGCCCACTCAAGATTGAGCTTTCTTGTCTTTGGTAGTTCAGTTGCTACTTGTGTACCTGCTTTCTGTCTGCTAAAACTTCGTTGCCATGTTTCCTTTCCTGTTCTTTCTGTTCTTGTAAGTTCATGTCTTTTTGAAAAAAGACCAAATTAGAATCTTTTGTTCAATACACTATCTTGCTGTGAATAGGGCAATGTATTTAAATGTACCTATTGAAAATGTTTCTTTGAATGGGAAGCTTTCAGAAGGCAGACCTTATACTAATAGTGCACCAGGGTCTACTGTAGAAAGTTTACTTAGCTCTGAAGGATTTATTTTTTGAGCTAAAAAGAAAAATCGATACTGCAACTATGTCTTTCTTGTGTGGAAGTATTCTATCCAACCAACCATGTAAATTTTTAAAATTAAGACAGAGTAAAGTAAACTGCATTGAAAAGGTTGACCAAAGGCTAAGTATATATTTTAATGCAGTGAAAAAACTTGTCATGGGGCCATGTATAGCCTGATATTTCTGCAGAAAGATACCCCAAACTCTGAGATGTTAATGCAGTTGTTTCATAACCAGAGTCAAGTTGTTGATTTTTACAAGTATTACAATAAAATATTAGAGGCTTTTATCGTGACCAGAGAGGTCTGTGTCGTCACCTTGTAGGGGAAGGCAACATTTATAACTAGCTAGAGTGGAAGATCTTTCTTCAGTTTACATCTCTCAAACTGGAGGCAAAGTGTAAACAGTTCTTTTTCCTTGCATTTTATACCTGAGACAAGACAGAAAAAAGTACATTGTCAATTGAAGCCAAAAGGTTGTTGTAATTACTTCTAACCTAGTTATAAACAATAGAGATATGTTAGTAATTTTAATTATCAATATTATTGCAAAATGTTTAGATGAAATGTAGCTAACTTTTAAGAGAAAACACTATAAGTAATACTTAGGGAATAGGAGTTTTTATTGTCACTTGAGGGGTATATGTGTGTGTGTGTGTGTGTGTGTGTGTGTGTGTGTGTGTGTGTGATCTGGAAGGCAGGATAAATGAGATTAGAAGCTGAATTTTACCATGAAGTTTGTAAAGGCTCACTTATCATAATATTCTCATTTGCATCATTGTAATACAGGGTTGTATCATATACTTCTGTGGATCATTCCTATCTTCCAATTAAAAGTTAAAAATGCGTGCTGTGCTTAGTCACTTAGCCATGTCTGACTCTGTGACACCATGGACTGTAGCCTGCCAGGCTCCTCTGTCCGTGGGATTCTCCAGGCATGAATACTGGGGTGGGTTGCCATGCCCTCCTCCAGGGGATCTTCCCAACCCAGGGATCGAACCCAGGTCTCCCACATTGCAGGCAGATTCTTTACCTACTAGGCCACCAGGAAAGCCCTAAAAAAAGTGTCATCAGTATAAAAAGAGTGTCTGTAGGGCATTTTCCACGTGACAGGGGCTATGACCTTTGTCATAGTGATGTCTGTTTAAGGATGGTTCTTGGGAATTTGACTCCAAGTTAAAAGAAGCATTTGTATTTCTCAGTTCACCCAGAGGAGTAATAAACCATACTTCAATTTCTGAAGTCTGTTTCAAAGTCAAATCCTCTCCTCAGAGAGTTCTTTGCTGTTTACTTATACAACTGGAAAAGGGCATTTCAGTCAACGCTTTATTCTCCAAGTCAGGAGCTGAGGGTGAGTGGTCGCCAACAACAGGGATAATTTAAGGACCCTCAGAAGGTTTTGCATCAAAACATCTCTCTCTGAGAGAAGCCTGTATATTTCTCACTACTATTTTGAACTGTTTCAAATTTTGCCTATTACAGATTTACTTAGATTACAGCGTCCTCTTTTAAAATAAAAATATCCCAGGGAGGGTTGAGTAGTCTGTTAATCAATCATTCACAGTCTAATGGAGCTTAGTTTAGTTATATTGCTTTTCTCTAGTTAATGGAAGTTTTGATGAGGGTCAAGAAGAGAGAAAAGGGAAGTAATTTATTCCCAGGAGTTCTTCAGTGTAAGGCAAGCCTGAGCAGAGGACATTGAAGTGGGCTTACTTTTGACATCCAAAGGACAGCGTGAGGGCCCTGGGTATTTGGGATTGGGAAAATGAGATAGGTGCTAGGAGATGAGTGAAGAAAGAGGAGTGGGAAAATGGCAAAGACAGACTTTCAACTCTGAAATGTTGTGGGCCAGTTCTTTCTCTATAATGAAGGCCTTTAAGTCAATAGTACTGGGCACTCTGGAGAAATGGTTTTGTATTTTTGTCTTAAATTTGTGTTATGTTTTGTGTAATATATATCTTAATATATGGAAAAGAAAATATAGACCTTAAAAACAGACAAGCTGTATTCAAAAAATGCCCTAAAACATATACAGTGCTGTTATATTTTATTCATTAAACAATTGTTTAGTGTTTAAACAATTAAACAAATGTTTAATTCAATGAAACATTAAACTTTCATTAACTGGAAGAAAGCAATTTAATTAAACTATTTATATTTTAAACTTCAAGGAATAAATAATCAAAGTTATAAGACTAATTATTGTCAAAAGCAGAGAGGAGGTCTCAGAATTATTCAGTAAAGCAATTTTGCAGCTCTTTTGGTTGAAAGAAATATTTCTTTCAGATACATTAAAAAAAATGTTTGCTACATGGCTGGGATAGTGCAATGTAGTTGTGTCTTTGGTAGGCTTGGAAAATATTTTAGCTTAAGCAGGTGTTTCTTTTTTTTTTTTTAATCTTGCTCTAAATTGTAAAGCCTTTGAAATATAATCTACTTATTTTAGGAATTGTTAGACTTGTTCTACTTATAGAACAGCATATGTGAGTAGAAAAGCAAGCTAACATATTTTTGGTCAATCACACCCATGGAAAACTGAAAACCACATTAGAGTCCAGACACCACCTACCATGTTAGAGCTTTTAACCTTATAATGTAATAACCTATAATATTATATATAACCTGTAATTACAGATATATTACTTGTGAGGAAATAAATGATCTCATTTGTACCAGTTTAGAAAAAAAAATCAAATCTGGAAAGTCAGAAGCTATGGCTTCATATCTTATAGCTAGAGTGAGCATATCGTGTATCATTGAATCCAAATTGAGATAATTTTTGGAATGAAAGGTGATGTTCAAAATAATTAAAATGTTGTCCATCTGCCCTTATTTATGCTCAGTTTAAATTTTATCATCTTGACCTCTCTAATTTCAGTACTGTTTCTTCTACAGTGTGCAATCTGAATTTAAGTCTGCCCAATGAATTTTAAAATTTCAGATAATTATATTTTTCAATTTTAGGATTTTCTTTAGTTTTTTTTTTTTTTTTTTAGAGTTTCCATTTATTCCTGAATACTCCTATCTTTTCAACTATTGTATCTTGCTTGTGCTGTATATATATTCTCCTGATTATGAGTTTCTTGTCTCTCTGAAGATTTTGTCTTCCACGCAGTTGGTCCCTGGTGCCAGAAAGGTTAGGGCCGACTGTATATAAACAAAGTACATAAAGTATATAAAAGTATATACAGCAATGGCCCCGAACCATTTTGGCACCAGGGACGGATTTCATGGAAGACAATTTTTCCACTGGGGGATGAGGGGTGGTTTCGGGATGATTCTCAGAAGGAATAGGCAACCCAGATAGATCCCTCATATGCGCAGTTCACAGTAGCGTGCATGCTCCTACGAGAATCTAGTGCTGCCGCTGATCCGACAGGAGGTGGAGCCCAGTGATGGGGAGTGATGGGGAGCGGCTGGAAGCACAGATGAAGCTTCACTCACTCACCTGCTGCTCACCTCTTGCTGTGTGGCTCTGCTCCTAACAGGCCACAGGTTGCTAGTGGTCTGGGGCCAGGGGCCTCAGTTGGGGACCCCTGTACTAAAGAATAATAAAGGCTGGAATATCTACATCTCTATCTACCTTACCCCTTTGTTATCTTTTTCTTCTTACTCGATGATTTTTTGACTTTATTTTATAGTTCTTCCATTGATTTTAATAATTAATACTTTTAATTTCCCTTAAAATCTTGTTCTCTAATCACTACCCTCCAACCCGGGCACCCGTTTTTATTATATGGGTGGGATATTTCTTAGACTTTCTCTTGTGCTATTTATTTTTCTCAGATAACCGGTGATGCGTGTTTTTTGGAGAAGTGTGATGCTCATACCTTGTGGGCACTGCTTTCTTTTGTTATGTTTTACCTCTGTTTCCAAGAAGGAAAGAGTTAAGTCTAAACTGTGTATACTTGAGTAGGCATGATAACTGGTAAATACATGTGCACTGAACTTAAGTACTGTATAATTGACAGCCTGGTGTCCATTGGAGTCTTGCCCTTCCAAGAAAAATCATTTAAATTTTTTGGCGATGGGCTCTGTCACATGGCATTTCTGCCAGCTGTCTGAAAGTGAAAGTGGGAGAGATTTGTTCAGCTGTTCAGTGATCAGTCCTTTATTCAAGTATCCTCAGTATTGTTATACAACCTACTCTGTCTCCTAGGCCTCCAGCTTTTGTTGTTAGAACCTTTCTGGAGTTCTCTCTGGGGTGAAACAGAGCTATCTTCTGTGCAGCCCTTTTCTGCTCCCAGGCTTTGTTTTCACACAGAGTTGCTACAGTAATCCTATTGGTGTCCTGTCTTCTCTAAATCCATTGAACATTGTAGACCTCTTAGAGTTGACAGTCCACTAAGCTGTCCTACCTCACTTTTTGTTTTTATATTCCCATTTCTACATTTATAGATTCATTTCAGTGTTTTGAAAGGAGAAAGGTAATTGTGCTTAGGTTGCCACCTTGCCTCAGTAGTAGCATGTAGTTTGAATGTTATTTTGCTATTTAAATATTTAGGCACTTGCCTTGTGTTTTTGTTTTTAAAAAGTTTTAGGGGCAGTGAAAGTAGGTTTAAGTGTCTTATAGATATTCCCTTCAGCATCATTTATCCTTATAGATTCTGTCAGTAACTGGATATTTTACAGACCTAGTAAATATCTGTTGAATGACTAATTCTTAAAGCCCACTAGCATGAAACCGTAACTGAAACTATTATAACAGAGCTTGTGAAAGTTTGGTTGTGACAAATTTGTGTTTTGGCAAAGGTAAAAAACTAAAAACCAACTTACTGCATCCATATTTAAATAAATAAATATATATTTATTTATACTTTGAATGAATTTTACTTAAATAGCCTTTAGTTTTGTCTGATTTTATAGTTATGAAGCAGGAAAGGATAGGAGTGAACTAGAAGCTGGTTAGACAAAAGGGGCACCAGGAGGAGTTGAAGAAAGGAATTGACAGCTGCTGGGGAAAGATGTGCCTGATGGTAAAATGTGAAAAAGGAAAATATGTGTCTTTTGCCTCTCACTCCCTTTGGGTACGGAAAAAGCTTTGTGTAGCTCTGACCCTGAACACTTCATAGCTCAAAATTACAAAAGAAAAACACATTTGAGTTTCTCTTGATGATCTTGGAGATCAATGCTGTGGATTCATTAGTTTTCTTCAATCAGAAGGTAACTGTCTACTTTTTATAGCAGTGGAGTGTTTATGTGAACTTGTAAGGAAATGCAAACCTCTCTTAACACTTCTTAATTAGGCTGAAATTCCATCAAGGGATTACTGTTGACCTCATAAAGAAGGAATGTGAAATTTAATTTTCCAAAGTCACAGGTGCCCAGTCAAGGGCACAGACAGTTTATCTTTTCTGGATAGCCTACTGCAAGTGCATACTGCACCAGTGCTTATCTGCACAGGCCCCAGTATGGAGCCAGCTTTTATATCATCATCTAAACCTTATGGAAACAGTGTCAGACTTTATTTTTGGGGGCTCCAAAATCACTGCAGATGGTGACTGCAGCCATGAAATTAAAAGATGCTTGCACCTTGGAAGAAAAGTTATGACCAACCTAGACAACATATTAAAAAGCAGAGATATTACTTTGGCAGCAAAGGTCCATCTAGTCAAGGCTATTGTGTTTCTAGTAGTCATGAATGGATGTGAGAGTTCCATATGCTTTTGAACTGTGGTGTTGAAGACTCTTGAGAGTCCCTTGGACTGCAAGGAGATCCAACCAGTCCATCCTAAAGGAAATCAATCCTCAATATTCATTGGAAGGACTGATGTTAAAGCTGAAACTCCAATATTTTGGTCACATGATGCAAAGAACTGACTCATTGGAAAAGACCCTGATGCTGGGAAAGATTGAAGGTGGGAGGAGAACGGGGTGACAGAGGATGAGATGGTTGGATGGCATCACCGAGTCAATGGCCATGAGTTTGAGTAAACTCCGGGAGTTGGTGGTGGACAGGGAGGCCTGGCATGCTGCAGTCCATGGGGTCACAAAGAGTCAGACATGACTGAGTGACTGAACTGAACTGAACTGAAAACCTCTGAAAGCCTGGGTGCCCTTGAACTCTTTGGGGAGCACTCAGGTGCATTACTGCCTGACTCACTATAATATCACAGCATCATCTCTATTTTTCATGATTTGATTGTTTTCTTATTTAATTTCTGGACATGATCTAATAAAGTAAAAACAGTAAGGGCCACAGCCAACTATGTCTTTTGTTTTCAAATACACTAAGTACTACTAATAATAGAAGAAGGCAACCAATGATGGGTCGAAGTCAAAAGTAGAGTACTGACATTAGAATTTTCTGTTGTTTGAAAATCACCTGTGATGCATTTTAGGAAGACTGAACAGAAAATATTTACTAAAATCTACTTCCTTCTTAAGGCTACCTAACTTTCCAATGATGAATTGGCCCAAAGGTATATAACTCTATGGAAATTGCAGTATCGCTTTTTAAATTACAATACTCGGTAATTAGCATCACATAATACAAAGTGCAGCTGTTTAAAATTCTTATATTTAACTTTAGCTCACTGTAATCGAGCTTATAAAATAGTCTTATATTATTAAAAGTAAGTTTTTAAATGCATATTGTCATTTTTATATATGATAAAAATTTCTCAAGTGAATTAAATACTACTCATCTTTTCATTGAATAATAAATATGAGCTTCCCTCTGATGTAATTAATGCAACTTATACTGTGATGTTGGAGAAGACTCTTGAGAGTCCCTTGGACTGCAAGGAGATCCAACCAGTTCATCCTAAAGGAGATCAGTCCTGGGTGTTCATTGGTAGGACTGATTTTGAAGCTGAAACTCGAATACTTTGGCCACCTGATGCGAAGAGCTGACTCATTTAAAAAGACTCTGATGCTGGGAAAGATTGAGGGCAAGAGAAGAATGGGATGACAGAGGATGAGATGGTTGGATTGTATCAGCAACTCAATGGACATGAGTTTGGCTGGACTCCGGAAGCTGGTGATGGACAGGGAGGCCTGGTGTGCTGCAGTTCATGGGGTCGCAAAGAGTTGGACACAACTGNAGAGAAGAATGGGATGACAGAGGATGAGATGGTTGGATTGTATCAGCAACTCAATGGACATGAGTTTGGCTGGACTCCGGAAGCTGGTGATGGACAGGGAGGCCTGGTGTGCTGCAGTTCATGGGGTCGCAAAGAGTTGGACACAACTGAGCGACTGAACTATCTAGTAGAAACAGAAATGTTAAATCATTCGTAAAAAGTGGCTAAGTGTATTGCATTACCAAACCAATTCTGCAGTTTCCATGGATTTACAGAAAATGTTATTCACCTCTTGGGGGAAACCTTTGGCAGAAAGCTGAGTTTTGGCTGGCATGCTGTTTGCATCGGTTTATTCTCTGGTTAGGTTGTTCTTGAAGTCAGTTGTATACACACTCTCATCATGTTGTGGAATTAAAACAATTTTAGTTCTCAACCCATACTTATTTTTCTACTGGTATTTAACCTTCTGTGTTGAATTTTAATATTTGAGATTCCATTGTGATAGTTTAAATGTATACTGTTTACAATAATGACAGTTTCCAAGTAATCAAATGGGATTCTGGAGTTTCATTTCTTGTTCTATTGTAGGCTGTTCCTCTAAACATCCCTGTAGTGTAAAATAAGGACATTATATGAAGTATGGTTGTGTTTCTGATGTATGTGAACTGTTTAGAATTTTCAGATATTCAATAGCATGACTGCAGAGTGTACAATTAAAAATTTTTTTCTAGGTAAAAAAGAGGATAATTAGAGTCAGTGAAAGAAAGATGGAGAAAAACAGCAAAAAACAGCAATGAAGTATAGTCAATAAATGGTGTTACCAACAAAGGCTATTTATGTGTAATGAAATATGAAGCATAAAATCTTATTATTAATCCTCTTATTGGAATTTTTGTTGCCTGAATAAAATTATTTATACTTTATATTACTTTTTTAATTACTGAGTGTTTGATTAAGAAAACTATTGCACTTTCTAAAATGAAGTCAATAATTTAACATATAAGAGAGTATTAAAGATTATAAATTCATAATATTTACCTTTATGTTAATATTGAAATGATAAATTTCAAACATAAAGACCATTAAATTGGATGATTGAATTACTTACTTCAAATCATCAGACTTTAATAGCATAAATGTGTAATAGCTACATTTGGTGTCTATTTAATTGATGCTTGCAGGGAAGTGCACATGTGAGTGTATGTTTTTCCTTGACAGTGGCCCGACCCCTGGGCTGTTTCACCAGTGAAATTTATAGTTGCTGAGCTGTGCTGTTTCACTGTTGCTTTTGATATTATATTACAATTTGAGCCTATATTCTAGGAAGAATTTCATCCTTAATTTTGCAGGGACCTACCCACTTAGTCTTTAATTTATTCCTTAATTTAGGGGCCAGATTATCAATTTCTAATTGCTCCCAGGAGGTACATGAGCTATTCATCCCACTAACATGTAAGGTTTCTTGCATCAGAGAACACGTTTTATTTGAGTTTATCCTTTGATGGTACCTGATCCATAATAGAAGTTATACTTAAGTGGTTTTACTAACAGAACTCTTTAATTAATTGAAAGCATTGTTCACTTTTCCAAATATAAATTGTATATTTGAATGGTGGTGAGCCATGAGAAGGAAATGGGCATTTATATTTGCCTACTATGTTATGTTTTAATCTCTACAATTCATCTATAGTATGGTTAGGCTGCATTATTATTATTTCTACTATAAAAATGAAGAAACTAAGATTTAGGAAATTAGATAACCAACTCAAATTTCTGTGGGGTTGTAAAATTGGTAGAGTTTGAGGACTCAGATGGGGAAACAGTGGAAACAGTGTCAGACTTTATTTTGGGGGGCTCCAAAATCACTGCAGATGGT
>SJYV01046974.1:0-48627 GCA_006410875.1 Neotragus pygmaeus
GGGATCTTCCCAACCCAGGAATCAAACCCAACTCTCTTGTATCTGTCTCTTATACACATCTCTTCGTGGATGGTGGGGTTTCAGCAATGTTTTGGGGGAAACCTCACATTGTTCCTGGATGATGACCGTACTGCCACTCCACCACCCTCTGCCCTCTCCCCTCAATCCTCCACCTTTAGCTTCTAGAGCCAGTTAAATTGAGCAAAGCCACTGTCAGGACCCAGGCTGAGTTTCTCACCTAGCAAGGCCCTGTGCTGTCGCTTCAGTTGTGTCCAACTCTTTCCAACCCCGTGGGCTGTAGTCCATCAGACTCCTCTCCTCCAGGCAAGAATACTGGAGTGGTTTGCCATTTCCTCCTCCAGGGCATCTTCCCGACCCAAGGATTGTCTCTCATGTCTCCTGCACTGGCAGGCAGTTTCTTTACCACTGAGCCACCTGGGAAGCCCAGCTTCTACCCAGTTTATTTTGTATAGACGCAGAGTGCACACACAGGCAGCCTTAGTACCTAAAAATCAGGAATAATCTCAAGGTCAGGAGGAGTGTGGTCTCTTTGCTTCCTGTCTTGAGAAGCTTTTAATAATGCAAATTCTGGGTTTTTTTGGTAGCTAGGTTGCAGCTCAGAGTCAGTTGGGGAAGTTTACCCTGAGACATTTTAAGACCTTCTTTAAATTCAAGGCCAGGAGTCCGTCACTGCTCTGTTGGATCGTGTGACGCCCAGCACAAAGGGCTTAAGAGGACTGCTCAGCATCCTGCCCCCACCCCCTCCCTGAAACTGTTCCTGTCGTGCTCAGCACAGCCCCAGTTAATGCTTGGAGTGGGCGGCCCCACCCAGCACTCAGTTCACTTGAAACCGAAGAGGCAAACCTCTGTGGTTTAAATTAAAGGAGGAGATGTGCTTTGCACAAATTAGCTTTCCTACTGATATGGTGCATATTACAAAGATCAGGCCTCCTGTTTTAATTCAAATCTGTGTGCTGCAATTTTTATTTAATTTAAAACTAAATAAGAGCCAAGAATTGCTAGAAGGCGGGGAAATACCAAGCCCAGTTGAGCCCTGGCAGCCTTTCTGAAACCACTGTAACCACCAGGGACTGTAGGCTAGTGGGTTGTGGAGGCTCATGCAGAGTTGCTGTGCCGAACTGGACAGAAGGGAAGCCCAGAGTCATCCAGCAGTATGTCAGAAGACATGATTCACCAATTTATCCATTTCTATTGCACTTTAGAAAGACTCTGTAACCATGAAGTGTCCCATCCCATGAACTCAGAAGGGTTTTAACCCGGAAAATGTGATCGCAGTATATGGGTATAACATAAAACCTCATCCATGAGTTTACATAACCATAAAGACAACAGCCCCAGGTGTGGCCCGGCTTTGCTGCTAATGTTGTTTGTTGCTCATTTGCTTGTCCACCAGCACTCATTAGCATCCAAATAGCTGCTGGCGCTAAAGAACTAAAGGGAAGGCGTGGAAGAAACACTTTAAATTAAGAAAAATTTCCCATTAGCATTTATCTTCCCGCTTTACTAGTGAAGACTGCCATTACTATTCAAGTTTTGGAAAACACTGTGCTCAGTATAGAACCTCAGTGTTCTATAGAACAGCTTAAGAACTCTGCCCACGTGTTGGTGAGCATTTTTCTCAGTGTCTTTTTGGTGAGCTACTGATCAGGCTGTGGTCAGAGCCAGTCTGAGACTTTGACCCCAAAATGGCCTTCCCTTCTTGACATTCAGGTACATCAAAGAAAAATACATAAGTGAAGAGTCTAGGTTATTGTTTCAGCAGTGCCTAGCCGTCTATGGGGTTGCACAGAGTCAGACATGACTGAAGTGACTTAGCAGCAGCAGCAGTCTTTATCTTGGAGAAGGAAGTGGCAACCCACTCCAGTATTCTTGCCTGGAGAATCCTGTGGACAGAGGAGCCTGGTGGGCTGCTGTCCATAGGGTCGCACAGAGTCGGACACGACTGAAGCAACTTAGCATGCATGCATGCATTGGAGAAGGAAATGGCAACCCACTCCAGTTTTCTTGCCTGGAGAATCCCAGGGACGGGGGAGCCTGGTGGGCTGTCATCTATGGAGTCAAACAGAGTCGGACACAACTGAAGCGACTTAACAGCTTTGTTGGAAAAGCTCTATAATGTCTCTGCTGTTCAATATGCTGTCTAGGTTGGTTATAACTTTCCTTCCAAGGAGTAAGCGTCTTTTAATTTCATGGCTGCAATCACCATCTGCAGTGATTTTGGAGCCCCACAAAATAAAGTCTGACACTGTTTCCACTGTTTCCCCATCTATTTCCCATGAAGTGATGGGACCGGATGCCATGATCTTCATTTTCTGAATACTGAGCTTTAAGCCAACTTTTTCACTCTCCTCTTTCACTTTCATCAAGAGGCGTTTTAGTTCCTCTTCACTTTCTGCCATAAGGGTGGTGTCATCTGCATATCTGAGGTTATTGATATTTCTCTTGGCAATCTTGATTCCAGCTTGTGCTTCTTCCAGTCCAGCATTCCTCATGATATACTCTGCATATAAGTTAAATATAGACTCTCTGTCTATGACCACCTAAATAAATGGAACCATATTAAGCCATCAGACTGTCTGACACAATTACCAGCCACCATATAAAAGGAGCATTTCCAGGCTTTCTTGATCCTTTGAACCCAAAGCCGTGGTCCTGGGACTAACAGCTATGATACCACTGGGGATCTCTTTAGAAATGCTGATTCCAAGTCTGCCTTCGGATAAAATTCCCAGGCAATTTCCGTGCATGTGAAAGTCTGAGAAGCACATCTCAGAACATAATCACAGTGCATGGTTTCTGTTCTGAACCCCTCTCTTCAATACATTCCCCCCACCTTATTCACTTTTGCTTTAGATCCTTCTGTAATGCCAGTCTTGCTTCTCTTTTTCCATTTGCCAGTCTTAGCAGAGCAATGTTTATCCAGTTACCGAATTTCCTCCAGTTCCTCAAGCATGCGGAGATCTTTCCCACCTCCACACCCCGAACCCTATCACCCGTCATTTACTCAGGATCTTGGTCTGCCCTGACCCCTTTCCACACCCACCACCTTCACTCTTTTACTCAGTAATTGGTTTTATCCTTCACATCTTGGCTTAGACATCACTTCCTGTAGGAAAACTCTTGTCGTTGTTGTTTAGTCACTCAGTCGAGTCTGACTCTTTGCAACCCATGGACTACAGCACACTGGGCATCCCTGTCTTTCACTACCATCTCTCAGAGCTTGCTCAAACTCATGTCCATTGAGTCAGTGATGCCATCCAACCATCTCATCCTCTGTTGTCCCTTTCTCCTCCTGCTTTCAATCTTTCTCAGCATCGGGGTCTTTTCCAATGAGTCAGCTTTTTGCATCAAGTGGCCAAAGTATTGGAGTTCCAGCTTCAGCATCAGTCTTTCCAATGATTATTCAGGACTGATTTCCTTTAGGATTGACAGGTTTGATCTTCTTACAGTCCGAGACACTCAGGTCTTTTCCAATTCCACAGTTCAAAAGCATCAATGCTTCAATACTCAGCCTTTTTCATGATCCAACTCTCATATCCATACATGACTACTAGAAAAACATAGCTTTGACTAGACAGACCTTTGTTGGTAAAGTGATGTCTCTGCTTTTTAATATGCTATCTAGGTTTGTCACTGCTTTTCTTCCAAGGACATAGTGTCTTTTAATTTCATGGCTGCAGTCACCATCTGCAATGATTTTGGAGCCCAAGAAAATAAAGCCTCTTACTGTTTCCATCGTTTCCCCATCTATTTGCCATGAAATGATGGGACCAGATGCCATGATCTTAGTTTTTCGAGTGTTGAATTTTTTAAGCCAGTTCTTTCACTCTCCTCTTTTACCTTTATCAAGAGGCTCTTTAGATCCTCTTTGCTTTCTGCCATAAGGGTGGTGTCATCTGCATATCTGAGGTTGTTGATATTTCTCCTGGAAATCTTGATTCCAGCTTGTGCTTCATCCAGCCTGTCATTTTGCATGATGTACTCTGCATATAAGTTAAATAAGCAGGGTGACAATATACAGCCTTGATGTACGCCTTTCCCAGTTGTCTGGGTTGATGTCCCTCACCTCTGTTTCTGTAACACCCAACACTTCTTCTCTTCTAGTACCCATCTCATTCTACTATGATTTTTGGCTCACCTGACTCTATGCCCCTCTAGACAGGGAGCTTTGTGAGGCTAAATGCTTATCTATTGGGTTCACTCTGTACACTCATCACCCAGCCCACTACTTGAACTTGAGTAGCCTTCTACAAGTAAGTGATAGATAAATAGGCAGATGAATGAACAATTTAAAACAGTATCTCAGTCAGTCAGTCAGTTCAACCGCTCAGTCATGTCTGACTCATTGTGTGCCCCTGCACTGCAGCATACCAGGCTTCCCTGTCCATCACCAACTCCCAGAGTTTACTCAAACTCATGTCCAAAGAGTCAGTGATACCATCCAACCATCTCAACTTCTGTCATCCCCTCTCCTCCCACCTTCAATCTTTCGCAGCATCAGGGTCTTTTCCAATGAGTCAGTTCTTAGCAGCAGGTGGCCAAAGTTTTGGAGTTTCAGCTTCAACATCAGTCCTTCCATTGAATATTCAGGACTGACTTCCTTTAGGATAGATCAGTTGCATCTCCTTGCAGTGTCTACACAATTTAAACGGTATACTTCACTAAAATGCCACTTAAGCATTCTCCATTCCTGTTCTATCAGACTGGGAACTTCGGAATCCAAAATCGCCCCATATGCAGCTCTCAGACCAGGCTTGCTTAATATTCTACAGGTGCAAGCCAAGCAAAAATACACTTAAGGAAAGAGATCCACAAATAAAACCATTTGTTTTTTAAATGAAAGTGTTTTTCACCTAGAAAAATACTGAGTCTTCATAAAAGTAGACATTGTTAACACTTCCTTGTAAGTAACATGTAAAGTTACTTCCTTGTAAGTAACTGATATGAGACTGTTTTTCAAATCTTCACTTGCTTTGTCTTGGGGGGATATTTTTGGTTTTCAATTAAAAACTTTAGATCTCATTTAAAACCCTAAGATTTTTATATGAGCCAAGTGATTTGAATCAAGAATCAGGCTTAGCTTCAGCTTAGGGGGGAAAAAAAAAAAAGATTTCTCTAAACGTATATGCAAGGGTTGTCTGAGAATCTGAGGCTTCTCTAAGCAAGAGGACTCTGTTTTTTGAAGGGGAGGGGAGGTGCACTGGATCTTAGTGCACAGGATCTTTGTTCCCCAACCAGAGATCAAATCAGGCCCGGACAGTGAAAGCATGGACTGCCTAGGAATTTCCAGCGGGACTTTTTCTCTTCTTGTCTCTTCCTTTTTCATTCTTCCAGAGAAAGACAACTGGGATGACATCATCATGGCATCAAGCATTCCTTGCCAAGTCTTCCTCTTCAAAGCCCCCTCCCCCAGAGTCCTGTGTCCTCTCCTGTTCCTGAGCTACGTCTCCTTCCAGCTCTTGGTGTACCTTGTGCAATTAATTAGGCCACTCTCTTCCTTACCACTACAAGACCACTAAGCAGCTCCCAGGTCACAAACTCAGGATATTTGTTTTCTCCACTACAGAAGATGAACCACACCAAGTCCCCAGCTCTCTTACTGAAGCCTGGGGCAGACTTGAGTGGGCAAGTGGGCACTGAGATCTTCTGAGGTCTTCAAATAGGAAGGAATGAGGAATGAGTCATGAAAATGTTCTAACCAGTATATCATGCAGTCACAGAAAAAGTCATCTTAAATAATAAATAGCCATGTGCCACATTGCTATGACAAAGTAGACAAATGCAGTAGGCCCAAATGAACTGAATATTCCATTAAGTCCAAACGTGTCCTCTGTCGCTAAGTCATGCCCAGCTCTTTGCAACCCCATGGACTGTAGCCCTCCAGGCTCCTCTGTCCATGGAATTCTCCAGGCAAGACTGCAGGAAAGGTTTGCCATTTCCTCCTCCAGGGGATCTTCCTAACCCAGGAATCAAACCCAACTCTCTTGTATCTCCTACATTGGCAAGTGAGTCTTTCACCACTGAGCCACCAGGGAAGCTTTCCATTAAGTCCTCATATAGCTTCAAATGCTGGGGAAAAGTGTAAATATGGCAAATTGAGAACATCTGAGAACTAGCTTCAAACTACAGCCAGTCCCATAGTTATCTCCTATTATTAGGTCAAAATAGCATATTCTTCACTTAGTTCCCAAATAAATTTAGAGTAAAAGTTATGAGCCACTGCATTTTTAAACAGAAGATTAGATTCCTCTATTTGGCAGGCAATAATATTTTCTAAGGGAGAAGGCAATGGCAACCCACTCCAGTATTCTTGCCTAGAGAATCCCAAGGGCATAAATAGAAACTACTGTTTTGGTAAAATGCAGAGGGCTCATGCTTTAAAGCAGTCTTAGCCACGGGAAGCAGTGTGGTTAACCCTCTCCAAACCTCAGCTCTCTTGGCTGTAAAATGGTGTTTACCATAGTTGATCAGTGTTGAAATCCAAACTAGAAAATGTTTATAAAATGCCTGGCACAGGGACAGCCACTTAGGAAACATTCAACAATTGGGAATTTCCATCATTTTCTTTAACCACCACAGAAAAAGATAGCCATTAGTGCTTCATAGAGACTTGATTCATATAAACCCGCAGCTGTTCTCGGAAAAATCTTCTATCAGAGGTGAAGGTTTTGATTCCTAGTAAGGTATGACTGTCAGATCACTACTGAGGACCTACCTGTGCTAGTGCTATTGACATATGCATGGAACCCCTGATCCCTTTATTTAAGGACAATTGCTGATCTTATGCTTTTGGTTCCAGCAGCAACTTATTCCTGGCACTAAGACATGAAATGTTATAAACTCAAAGTGAAACTCAAGGTAACAGTTGTGAGGAAAATATACTGTAACCCTCTCTGGGACACTACCCTTATGGTAGAATCTGTCACCTTTATGGCAGATGACTCCACCCTTATGGCAGAAAGTGAAGAAGAACTAAAGAGCCTCTTGATGAAAGTGAAAGAGGAGAGTGAAAAAGTTGGCTTAAAACTCAACATTCAGAAAGCTAAGATCATGGCATCCAGTCCCATCACTTCATGGCAAATAGATGAGGAAATGATGGAAACAGTGAGAGACTTTATTTTCATGGGCTCCAAAATTACTGCAGATGATAACTGCAGCCATGAAATTAAGAGGCACTTGCTCCTTGGAAGAAAAGCTATGACCAACCTAGACAGCATATTAAAAAGCAAAGACATTACTTTGCCAACAAAGGTCCGTCTAGTCAAGGCTATCGTTTTTCCAGGAGTCATGTATGGATATGAGAGTTGGACTATAAAGAAAGCTGAGCACCAACAAATTTATGTTTTTGAACTGTGGTGTTGGAGAAGACTCTCGAGAGTCTCTTGGACTGCAAGGAGATCCAACCAATCAATCCTAAAGGAAATCAGTCCTGAATATTCATTAGAAGGACTGTTGCTGAAGCTGGAACTCCAATACTTTGGTCACCTAATGCTAAGAACTGACTCATTTGAAAAGACCCTGATCCTGGGAAAGATTGAAGGCAGGAGGAGAAGGGGACGACAGAGGATGAGATGGTTGAATGGCATCACTGACTCAATGGATATGAGTTTGAGTAAACTCTGGGAGTTCATGATGGACAGGAAAGCTTGGTGTGTTGCAGTCCATGGGGTCGCAAAGAGTTGGACATGACTAAGCAACTGAACTGAATTAGGACGAGTTGACACATGCAAAATGTCACTATCTACTTAAGCATTTATTGAGTGTGAAAAAGTGGCAAGAGCTTGTAGATTACCCAACCACGCTCTATATAGAGTAAGCCAAGAAGAGCATGCCAGCCTGAGAGATGCTGAGTAATGAAAGTGGACAACCCAGAATGCTTGTCACCTCTCCCTGTATCTCAAGACAAGGTCTTAGAAACATACAGAAAAATAAATAATTTTATTTAATTTGGGAAACTTATATGTGTGTTTCAGTTTTTCAGGTATGTCACAGGTATCACAAATATCTGACTGATAGTTTTAATCAAGTGAAATTGTCTACTGAGGCAAAAAAAAATAGACTACATTGTTTTCCCCTGTTTTCTGCCTGAATTTGCTTCCTAATTGCTTGCTTGTTTCTGACATTAGGTTGACATAACCTTAGAAAACTATCGATACACACAAAGCAAGCTCAAAAAATAAGTCTGTCTGTGCCATGCATAAATCCCTCTAATTCCGCCCTCAGGTTCTGTGGATAGAGTTCAGAAGAAGTCAATAAGATTGACTCAAGTAAGTTATATGTACAAATGAGCAAGAAGCAGTTACATTTGAAAATGCCTTGTGCTAAATTTTCAATAGAGCCATTATGTCAATTAAGAATTCTCAGCATTTGCTCTGAATATACTGGGGACCTTCAAAAGCCGTTTGGGCAACCAAGTTCTTCACAAACAGACCAAACCTCTGTGAATAGGGATGGGTTCCAGACCCACTGCCAGGCCTCCCACTGACCCTCTTCCAAAACACTAGGAACTTTTAAAGCCCTGTGGTCATATAAGAGGGCAGAGGGAGACACCAGGGCGGGTGCCCTGCCTGTGAATAACGCCTTGCCCATCCTTTACAAGACCCTCAGTCCCACTCACCAACTGTTCCCTCAGGGCTTGAAAACTGTCACTGGACCTTCAGGGAGCTGTTTTCAATTCCACAAGTAAACATGAAAGCACACATGTTAACAACTATCTCAAAAAGCAAGCCCTTCAGAACTGTGTACTTTCCTTTCCCCAGCAGATTTCTTCCTTCCAGTTGTTTTCGTCCTGGCAGGAAGCTCGTTTTGGCTGCATGGGGAAATGAGGGTCTTGCCTGGAAAGTCGGAAACCTATCATGTTAGAATAGAGCGGCTTGGGCTCAGGTGGGGGTGGGGGAGCAGCACAATGGCAGTGATGTGGGGAAAGGGAGACGGGGACCGAGAAAGAAGGCACAGAACGAACTGGGGAGGGAGAGCAAAAGGCAAAATATCTTTTTCAAAATGTTGCCTCAGGTTGATCTTCTGCCTAGGAAAGGGAAGACGATGTTCTTCTTCACATCTTTCCTAAAAACTTAAATTCTTTAGATAATCATGATTTTCATCTTTGTTTCATACTCAGTCAGGAGAATGAAACACAGATTGAATAACTAGTCATACCATTTACTATGTGACCTTGGCCTCCCCATCTTTCCTAACCTGTATTTCCTCATCTGTTAAGAAAATACCTGTGATTCTGCAGGGACATATAAGGGAGAGAGACATAGGGGAAGCAGATATACAGAGTCCTCTGGTAGGCTAAGTTCTGGGAGCACACAGTCTCCCCAAATTCAGTTCTTGAACCATTGCAGTAAATCCCCTCTCATTCAAGTCACAGATCAGTGTTGATACTGCTGGGGGAGTATGTAATTTCCTCAGTTCTGTCTCGTCACAACAAAAATTTGAAAGCGACAGACCAGTATTACGGCTCTCAGATGGACGAGTGTTACAGCTCTGTGTTACAGCTCAGTTTTATTTAGAAAGTAAAGGAAAATACATCCTTGAGGCATAAGGGCATGTTGACCAAAAAGACGTGAAGAAAAGAGAGGCCCCAGCCCAGAGTAGGCTCCTCTGTTAATATGCCTCTTCTCCTCCCCCTGGGCCTGCCCTATGTAAATCGGGCTAGCCAGGAGTGCTCTTTGTTTTACCTGAGGTCCCCACTCCAGTCCTTGGACCTTCCTTTGTTCTATTTTTGAGGGCTTATCCCCTCCTTGTCTTTTAGCCACCGCCATTCTGGACTCCATTTTCCTATTCTACCTACCTAACATTTCCCCCCTCAAGAGACAGGAGGCCCAATTCTTTGGGAATAGGGGCGTCAAGGTCTTTCTGGCTACTTCGTGCTGAACTGGGACAGCGAGGGGGTATTGGGCCTAACCCTCTTGTGAGTCTCAGGCCTCAGAGTCCTTAGAGCAGTGTCCATCTAAGGGTGAGTGATATTTTCTTTGATCGGCTGTAGTTTTATATATCCTGTTGAACTGGCACTGCATGTTGTAGCTTGTTGACCTGGGCAGAGACAAAATGGGTTAGACAATTGATAATACATGGAGCAATCACAAGCAGCATCAATATGGTGATGACAGGGACTAGTAGGGGCATTGCTGCTGCTGCTGCTGCTGCTGCTGCTAAGTCGCTTCAGTCATGTCCAACTCTGTGCGACCCCATAGATGGCAGCCCACTAGGCTCCTCTGTCTCTGGGATTCTCCAGGCAAGAATACTGGAGTGGGTTGCCATTTCCTTCTCCAATGCATGAAAGTGAAAAGCGAAACTGAAGTTGCTCAGTCGTGCCTGACTCTTAGCGACCCCATGGACTGCAGCCTACCAGGCTCCTCCATCCATGGGATTTTCCAGGCAAGAGTACTGGAGTGGGGCGCCATTGCCTTCTCCGAGTAAGGGCATTAGCCAACTCCAAATTTCCCATTTCCAGGAGGATCCCCAAAGAGAGATTGTAGCCACCTGGAGAACTCTCCAGCTCATTCTTTGAGATCCTGTGGGGTCTGAATGTTTTTCTTGAGGACTATGAGACTGTCTTTAACCTAGCTGGAGGTATTTACCCAGAAACAACACGTCTCATTCAAGATGGCTCAAGTCCCTCCTTGTTCAGAGATCAGAAGATCTATCTCCTGTCTGTTTTGGGGTACAACCCCTGCCAAGCTATGTTGGCTCTTCAGAGCTGTCCTGAGAAATCTTATCCCCAGAAACTTAGTTCTAGGGTGTTCATTAGAATGGCACTCATTTGTAGTTCTGAATAGGTATCTGAGATTTCCCAGGGGTTCACAGGTGTATTGAGTGTCCTCTTCTGCTTTTTTCAACAGTCTGACTTGTGAGTAGTGAATCCAGGAGTCATGTCCTGATACCTTGACTGCTGTGGGCATAGAAAGTATTACAGGGTAGGGGCCCTTCCACATGGGCCGGAGTTGTGCCTTTGGGGACCCATCTTTCCAGACTTTAATTAGGACTTGAGTCCCTGGAGCATATAGTGGTGTGATGCTTTAGAACCTTTTGGGTCCTAGTTGACACCCCACAAGCATATATCCTGTTGGATTACCTTTTTTATCACTGATTTTAAGAATTGGTTGGCTCTGTCTACTTTTCCTGAAGACTGAGGCCTCCAGGAACAATGGAGATAATAAGTAATGCACAATGCTTTAGAGACCCCTTGGGTGACCTTAGAATAAATGATGTCCCATTGTCACTTTTAATGACCTGGGTAGACCAAATCTCAGAATGATTTCATGGAGCAATTTTTTACCACCTCCCCAGTCTTCTCAGTCCAGGTGGGAAAGCCTTCAATCCATCCTGTGGATGTATCTATCATGACTAATAGATATTTATACCCTGGAGAAACTGGCATCTGGATGAAGTCCATCTGCCAGTCCTCTCCGGAGTAGGTACCACATCATTGGACAGGCTGGGCCAGCTAAGGTCTTCGAGCTCCTTGGGGGTTATTTAATTGGCAAGTGGGACAAGAGGAGACCACTTGCCTTTTAGTCATTTGGAGGCCTGTTCCTCTGAAGGACCTTTCTAATAATCTTTGGAGGGCCTTCTCCCCAAATGAGTGGTGGCATGTAAGGAGTTAACTAACTTTCATTGGAGGTTCCCAGGCAGAAAAAGGAATCCCTCCTTTTGGAGCCATCCCATGTGATCTTCTTGAAAACCCTCACTCTTAGCTTTAAGAGTCTCACCTTCAGTATATGAAGGAGTTTCTGGCAAATTAGTCTGTGGAACTAATGACCTAATAGGCAACCCCTATTAGATCATTGTTCTGTAATGCTGCTCTCTTAGCTGCCTGATCAGCTGCTTGGTTCCCTCATGTCACTTCTGTGCTCCCTTTTCGGTGTCCTGTACAATGAGAGACTGAAACCTCAGTGGACAGATGGACTGCCTCCAAGAGCCTAAGGATTTGATCACCATATTTGATTGGGGACACACGGGTAGTCAAGTGGCCTCTTTCTTTCCAAAAAGCAGAATATGCATGTAGCACCAGAAAGGCATACTTAGAGTCAGTGTAAATGGCTTCTCTTTTTCCTTTTCCCAGCTCTATAGCTTGAGTCAGGGCTATGAGCTCAGCTAATTGGGCTGAAGTACCTGGTGGCAAAGGTTTAGCTTCTATTGCTGGGGTCCAGCCCCGGTGGATCCAGGGAATTCGAAGCGGGGATGGCGTTGGCGAGGAAAAACTTATTTATTTAGAGATATAAAATTAGATTAGGAAGAAATAGTATAGTAGGAAATTTAGGTGGAGAAAAGAGGCTGATTAACTTGGTTTACATGGAAAACCAATGAAGTTCCAGACAAGGAACTTGCACCATCTACATTAGGCCACCGGTGCCCATTTGAATATTGGAGAGTGCCCTGCTTTGGGCTCTCTCTTACAGATCTTAAAAGCCGGGACAAGTAAGTACACATGGTGAGCCTCCACACCCCAGATGGGAATTCAGCCAAAAAAGGGGAGAAAAAGAACGACATGGGTAAGCCCAGCATCAGTGCAAGACTCCAAAAACTATTTTTCAAAATCAGCTTATATACCCCAAGTTGTACATAAAGAAATAATGGAATATGCAGAGTTATGCAGGGGCAGCAGTCCTGACCCTCATTGAGACAAGGCTTTCTTTNACTCTGGTCCCTGCTACTTCACCAACCTCCCCCACACCAACCTCCCCTCTATCGCCCTCCCCCACTCCCTCCAGATCCTCTCCTCCCCCCCATTCTCACAGCCCAACTCTCCTGTGACTACGCCTCTCGCTGCTCCCATGGCTCCACCTCATTATCCACCCCTTCCTCCATGCCCACTCCTTTCTGACTCACCAGTCAGCTCACACAAAAGATTCCAGACTACTCCCGATCTGCCGCCAGCTCCCTTGCTTCCTCTCCGCCAGGTGGCCAGGCCATGAGGGTCTCACCCATGTCCACATACCCTTTTCACTCCAAGACCTTGCCCATATCAAACAGCGGCTAGGCTCCTACTCGGCCAACCCCTCCAACTACATCAAAAACTTTACCAGACCCCCCTCTGAGACCTGGTAAAAATGGGCTTTAAGGTTTATAACGCCCAAGAGGAAGACACCAAAGCCAGCCACAAGGCAAGGCTTAAACAAAAAGCCAAACTCCAGGCTAACCTCCTTGAGAGACACACCCAGGCACTGATAGCAGCCAGATGTGTATAAGAGACAGATTCAATGCAGTATGTTAAGGACAACTGAATGCTTTCATCCCTGTTTTAAAGGTTATTTTCACCTCACCTGGTTATCTATGCTGATTTGCATTTAATATTAATATGTTGCCAGGGTCCAGCCCCGGTAGATCCAGGGTGATTTGAAGGAGAGACGGATAGGCGAGGAAAAACTTATTTATTTAGAGATATAAGATTAGTAGGAAGAAATAATACAGTAGGAAAATTAGGCAGGGAAAAGAGGCTGATTAACTTGGTTTACGTGGAAAACCAATAAAGTTCCAGACAAGGAACTTGCACCATCTACGTTAGGCTGTTGGCGTCCATTTGAATATCGGAGAGTGCCCTGGCTTGGGCTCTCTCTCTTACGGATCTTAGAAGCCGGGACAAGTAAGTATACATGGTGAGCCTCCACGCCTCAGATGGGAATTCAGCCAAAAAAGGGGAGAAAAAGAATGACATGGGGAAGCCCAGCATCGGTGCAAGACTCCAAAAACTATTTTTCAAAATCAGCTTATATACCCCAAGTTGTACATAAAGAAATAATGGAATATGCAGAGTTATGCAGGGGCAGCAGTCCTGACCCTCATTGAGACAAGGCTTTCTTTTTGCATACCCTCCCATATACAAAAGGTCTCAGGTAGTTTACATTATCTTCTGGCCAAGAAGCCTGTTAACATTTTTATGACTCTCTTCCTGGATAATGGTCTATCAACCAGAAAACTCCTTTTCCCTAGAAGTGTTTTTTCTTTAATCCGCATCACCAAAGTACTAACTAAAATTACATTCCTGTAGAATAAAGGTACAGTGGGTTATAACAGAGAAAGTACTTAACTCAAAGATCTAATGTGGCTAATACCAGGTCGACTACCTGTTTTTCTATATACCAACTATATGTATGGCAAACCCAATAGAGTATTGTAAAGTTAAATTTAAAAATAAATAAATAAATAAATAATCAACTCAAAAAAGAAAATTTGTCAGCAAGTATTGGCNCATACCCTCCCGTATACAAAAGGTCTCAGGTGGTTTACATTATCTTCTAGCCAAGAGGCCTGTTAACATTTTTGTGGCTGTCTTCCTGGATAATTGTCTATCAACCAGAAAACTCCTTTTCCCTAAAAGTGTTTTTTCTTTACTCTGCATCACCCTCAAAGTACTAAATAAAGTTACATTCCTGTAGAAAAAAAGTGCAGTGGGTTATAACAAAGAAAGTACTTAACTCAAAGATCTAATGTTGCTAATACCAGGTCTACTACCTGTTTTTCTATATACCAACTATATCTAAAAATAAAAGATATGAATATTTGGCAGCAAGTATTGGCTCAACAAATGAAATCTTTAATCAGTCCTATTCTAATGATTTTGATTCCTCGGAAATCCCTACATTCCTAGAATGTTTTGAGCTTCCTGTGCCTCCCGCAGTCGGGAGGCCTCAAACAATCACATGCACAGCTGTACGACTCCTGCAGGCAGGCTAGAAAGCCATTAGAGGGGTTTTTGGATTTAAACACTCGTATTATGCCCAGGAGATTTATTATCTAAAAGCTCTAAATTAATATTTTTTCCAGAAAAAGGTTGGGTGGGGGGGACAGCCCCCTGTTAATGTCAGAAGAGTGGGCAGAAAGCATAACACAGTTAAGCAGGCAGACTCTGGTTTTGGGGGTGGATGCTCAGGAAATTCCACGGGGAACCCCTGAAGCCTGATCACATCCTTGCGTTTTGTGAGGCTTCCTTCCTCATGACCTTGTCACAGGTGGGATTCCTCACGCTGGCTCCTGGCACTCTATGGTCTCAAAATTGGAGACTATTTCATATCCAGCTCTTCTTTTTCCATCCAAGACAAAGCTGCTTCTATCAATGTACCAGATCTTCTCAGGATTGGTCAGAGGATCTTGTGACAATCCCTCTCAGGATTTTGTCCGATGGTCCAAGGTTTCTAGGCAAGAGTGAAAGGGGAGAGAGCCCTCAAGAGTAGGCAGGAGGATGGCTAGGTTAAGAACCTCACAGGGGGATATAGTGAGACCTAGATTTTCCATCAGCACTACTTGATATCTGAGGATTTTTTGATCAGACATCCATAAATGGCCTCTCTCATTTGGGAGTTGGTTCACTTGGTGGCTGGTAAAAATAGTTAGTTTGCCCCCAAGAGAGAGTTTTAAAGCATCTTCTACTAGGATTGTATTAGCTGCAAGATTTCAAAGGCAAGGAGGCCAGCCTCAGGTCAAGCCTCTTCGATAAGTAAGCTACAGGCTTGGACTCAGGTCCCAACATTTGAGTTAGCACTCCTACGACCATTCCTTCTTTTTTGTGGACATAAAGTTGGAATGCTTTTTCTGTGTATGGCAACCTCAAGGCAGGTGCTTGAGTTAAGGCTTGTTTTAGTGTAGCCTCCTCCTTCTTTTGAGAAGTTCCCCACAATATTAACATAGGAGTGGGAGATGGATGCTTCTCCTTTAGATGGTGATTCAGATGTTACCAAGCTCTTTCCATCTTGTGGCATCATAATCCACTAAGACGATGGTTCTTAAAATGTAGTACCTGGGCCAGCAATATCAGCAACACCCAGAAACTTATTAGACATGCAGATCCTCGGGCCCTACCACAAACCCCCTGAATAAAACACTCTAGGTGTTGAGCCCAACAATCTCAGATTGAACAGGTCCTCTAGGTAATTCTGGTGTACTTAAAGTTTGGGAACCACTGCTATAGGGACTTATCATAACTTATAACTAGCTAGTGGAAAGGGAAAGAGAGACCAGGGTAGGAACAGCTGTTTCTTAAAAGCCTTGGCCCAGAAATGACATGCCTCACCTCTGGTCTCATTTCCCTGGTGAGAAGCAGTTTTATAGCTATTCCTAGCTGCAAGAGATGCTAGCAAATGTAGTCTATGTAGTTAGAGCCGCATCCAGTGGATACCAGTGGACATACATGTATACATATCTACCTACCTGGATACTATGGATACCAGTGAACAGATAGCTATCTTTGCTAAAATAGCTCTTTGCAGTAGGAATAAGATCAACATTTTTAGCTTTGGTCCTATGTCCTATGAAAAAATCCAGTGCCTAAACTAGGGCTTCTTAAACCAAGCAACTATTGACATTTTATTGTTCAATTGCTCAGCCATGTCCGACTCTTTGCAACCTAATGGACTGCAACACACCAGGCTTCCCTGTCCATCACCATCTCCCAGACCTTGCTCAAACTCATGTCCACTGAGTCAGTGATGCCATCTAACCATCTCGTCTTCTGTTATCCCCTTCTCCCTCTGCCTTCAATCTTTCCCAGGTCTTTTCCAATGAGTCAGCTCTTTGTATCAGGTAGCCAAAGTATTGGAGATTCAGCTTCAGCATCAGTCCTTCTAATGAATATTGAGAGTTGATTTCCTTTAGGATTGACTGGTTTGATCTCCTTGCAATCCAAGAGACTCTCAAGAGTCTTCTCCAATTCTACAGTTCAAAAGCATCAATTCTTCAGCACTCATCCTTCTTTATGGTCCAACTCTCACATCCATACATAACTACTGGAAAAAAATCATAGCTTTGAGTAGATGGATCTTTGTTAGCAAAGTAATGTCTCTGCTTTTTAATATGCTGTCTAGGTTGGTCATAGCTTATCTCCCACGGAGCAAGCATCTTTTAATTTTGTGGCTGCAATCACCATCTGCAATGATTTCTGAGACCAAGAAAATAAAATCTGTCACTGTTTCCATTGCTTCCCCATCTATTTACCATGACGTAATGGGACTGGCTGACATGATCCTTGTGTTTTGTATATTGAGTTTGGGGACAGATTATTTCTTTTTCTGATGTCTGTCTTATACATGGTAGGAGATTTATCAGCACCCTTGGGCTCTGCCCAGGAATTCCATGATGGCTCAGATAGTAAAGAATCCAGCTGTAATGCAGGAGACACAGGTTCAATCCCTGGGTCAAGAAGATGCTCTGGAAAAAGAAATTACAACACACTCCAGTATACTTGCCTGGGAAATCCCTTGGACAGAGGAGCCTGGCAAATCCATGGGGTCACAAAGAGTCAGACATGACTGAGTAACTAACACTTTCACTTTTCACCTGGGCTCTACCCACTAAATTAACAGTATTGCCTCCCACCTTCCAGTTGTGGACAAACCACAAACATCCCTGCTGCTAGTTGCTTCAGTCGTGTCCGACTCTGTGCAACCCCATAGATGGCAGCCCACCAGGCTCCCCGATCCCTGGGATTCTCCAGGCAAGAACACTGGAGTGGGTTGCCGTTTCCTCCTCTAATGCAAGAAAGTGAAAGAAGTCACTCAGTTGTGTCCGACTCTTCATGATCCCATGGACTGGAGCTTACCAGGCTCCTCCATCCATGGAATTTTCCAGGCAAAATTACTGGAATACTCAGTGCCATTGCCTTCTCCGATAAATGTCCCTAGATATTGCCAAATAGTCTCTGAGGGACAAAATCACCCAAGATAAGAACCACTGGTCAAACAGATAACTTACGAGTTGATCCTTGGAACACAACCTGGCCGTAAGTTGGGTGCTACTCCTCACTGAGGTGGACTTTCTTCTGGACTCTGTCAGCCTTTCTCCTGAAACCCTCCATTGAAGTTTTCAGCTAGTGGCAAGGATTATTCCACAGTTTCCTACATCCACCTTTCTTACTTAAAAATAAGCTTCCAAAGCCAGAGGCATCTATGCATGTAGACTCAGAGCTGTGACAGAGCTAATCCTTCTGACAATTACCCTTCCTGGCTGCCTAAGGTGTCCAAAAACAAACTTCATTTTATGCAAAAATGTACTAAAGTTACAGCGCATTCCTCAGTGGCCTTAGGTTTAAATGCTTCAAGTTCAGGTAGAGAGATGAAGGAAAAGAAGGTTCTGCTTGTCTGACACAGGCTTAGTTTCCAGAAAAACTCAATTTATTTTTGAATGCAGAAGGCTTTTTCACTGAAACAATCTGTTGGTTTCGCTTCCATGTGATAAAACGATGTTGAACTGAAAATGGGACTGTGTAACAAGGTGGTACTATCTTGGAAAAATGTATTTTGAAACCAGACTGACATTTTTGCTGAAAGTAGTTACCCTTTGCAAGGTCATGGGACTTCAGCAATGGTAAAAGCAATGCATAATTCAATTTTAGATCCAAACTATGGTTTGATTTATCAGATTAATGATAAGAATGTGTTAAATCTTTGAAATCAATCCCTTCACAGTACTTGAAGTGAAGGGGGATAAGGGATGGCAAAGAATTTCCCAAAAGGAAAGAAATGCAGCAAAATAACTCATTTCAGGGATATTTGTATTAAAGAATGGGTCAGTTTCTCAGGGACATTTCTGCATCCCTGCCCAACTACTCATTTTCCTTTGGGTTCCACTTATGCTTCAGATGCAGAGTATGACCTTTCCCTCATCCATTCTCTCATGCTTTTATCCAATGCTTGCTTGCATGATAAGTCACTTCACTCTTATCTGACTCTTTGTGGCCCTATGGACTATAGCCTGCCAAGATCCTCTGTCCATGGGATGCTCCAGACAAGAATACTGGAGTGGGCATAAAAATTCAAATGCTGTAATTGTAATAAATAACAGGCAAAAAAAAAAAAAAAGACCTGGATTAAATTGGAGGGCACTTAGATGGCAGGATCATGACAGCCTTTCTGAGGCCTGAGATGATGAGCAGCCAGGGCATAGGGGAAACTAAGGGGAATGTAGGAAGGGGAGACGAAGAAAGCCTAGGAGCATGCATCAAGGTGGGAGGAGCAGCACAGAGGCCTTGAAACAAGATAACACATGGCTTAAAATAAACTTTATCTTCCCATATTTTTTGAACTCTAAACTTTCCCCCTGTCTTCTTACTCTCTCCAGTAAAAAGACCTTTCCTGTGAACTCCAGACTCTTAGATCCAACCACCCGCTCAACCTCTGCACTTACATGACTACTAGGCATCTTGGATTTTGCAGGGCTGGAATATATCCCTTGATCTCCCCTAGACAGCCAAATCTGCTCGTCTCACAGAATTTTCCTCAGTTCTTCCCATTGCTCAGGCCATAAGTTCTTGGAGTTCTCTCATCTTCTCACACTCCTTGACCAACTCATCAGCAAATATCGTCAGCCTTTGGCATTATTCCAGCACTTGTGATGCTACCATTCTGTTCTGATCCACTTTTACTCCTCATGTGGATTATGCAGCAGCCTTCTCACTGACCTTCTGCCTCCAATCTGAAGATCTGTTTTTCAGAGCCAGAGGGATCATTTTGAGCATAGAATAAATCATATCACGACCCTGCCAAAAACCTTCCTGAAGCTCTCCATCTCAAAATAAAATCCCAAAACCATGCTGCTCAAGAGCCAAGCATGATCTGGCTCAGTTATCTCTTTGATGTTATCTCCTTCCACTCTCCCGCCAAACTTGCCCCCATTCATCTTGTTCTAGCTACACCAGCCCCTTTGTTGCTATGGGAATGTATCAGGCACATCCTTGCTTCAGGGCCTTTGCACCTGCTATTCCGGGAGCCTGAAGAGTTTTCTTCCAGATGCACACATGGCCTCTCCCTCATTAGGGTCTATGCTCAAATGTCACCTAACCAAAGTGGCTTTCCTAATCACCTTAAAAACTCCCACACTTCACATAAATACATCCTTTATCTTCTTACCCTACTTTTGTTTTCTTCACATATTACTTTTTGCCTCTCTTTTAAACTAATCTGGAAGCCCCTTTAAGGCAGAAACTATCTCTTGCTTTCTGCTATCCCCTGGAGCCCAAATGAATGAAAAAGCACAAGAATGTCAGCAGCTTATACCTCCAGAGTTTAAAGCCATCACAAACATTCAGTTCAGAAGCATTCACTGAGTTTCATGTTTTGAATACTCTGAGAGATATAAAGCTGTGTAAAGAAGTTGTAATCCCAACCTTTTAAAAGATTAATAATTGAGAATAAAGAATAGATCACATTAAACTACTGATTCATCTCAGACTATCATTTAATAATACGAGTGGCATGAACAATATGTTTTATAGGATTTCTAAGAAAGAGAGAGCAATATGGCCTGGAGTATTCCAGAAAAACGTCATGGTGTTGGTATAGAAGCAGAAAGAAGTTAATTATGGGCTTAACAGTAGGATCATTGCAAAGTGCATGCTCAGTTGCCCTGTCATGCTCAACCCTTTGAGGCCCCATGGACTGTGGCCCACCAGGCGCCTCTGACCATGGGATTTCCCAGGCAAGAATACTGAAGTGGATTGTCATTTCCTTCGCCAGGGGAATCTTCCTGACCCAGGGATGAACCTGCATCCCCTGCGTCTCTTGCACTGGCAGGTGGGTTCTAAGCCACCTGGAAAGCCCCATGGCATAGAGGCAAGAATGACATTATTTCTGGGGAGAAAAAGGAAAGAAGACCACCTTGTTGGTATACAAATCTCTCAGTGAATGAGAGAAGGCAGGCAAGGAAAGAGGGATTGAAATTCTGGTTGAGGGGTTTCTATGGGCTGTAGGAAACCACTTGTGGTTGCTGGATCAGATTACTGGAGGGGTCTTTGGGCCTAGAAAAGAAAACAACAGTCTCAAAGGCCCTTGCTGAATCATCTAACTTGGGAGAAAACAAAACAGGACTTTAGGTCCCGCCCTGATGCTCCAGGCCGGTTGCATCTATCTGGGACTTATCACCCCCTGCCCAACTACAAATGCCATCTCAACTAAAGAATACCCCAAACATCCTGCCTGATTAACATTGCCCTTATCTCTTCCACAAACCTTCCTATAAATATGGAGCCTCCCTGATCCCTCTCAGCCTGGCTACTGTCACCCCTCCTTGCCTGAATAAAGGTAACCTACTTACGTTGAGGTTGTCTTTTCTTTTCTGCCTCGGCCCGAACTATACCTTACAATTACCACCTCATAAAGTTAGATTTTGAGGAAATTGTTTAGAGGGACATTGATAGTTTAGAAGGAGGGAAAGGTGAAGAATGTGAGGCTAAGAGACCAGAGAGTCAGTCAGGGGCACAGTCAGAAGGCGGGGCAATGGGCCTTGGACCAAGGTGATACAGAGGGAGGAAGAGGAGTCTTTGCTGTCAGGTGACTCATTCTCTGCTGCATACAAATCTCTAGAGTTAGGACAGTAACAAGAATGACTCATACATGTTTAAGTTTTACAGCTGATTGTGATGTGTGCTCCTGACTAAAGACTATAAGCTAGTTTTAAAACCTCCATTTAGTGATGAGACAACACAGATTCAGATAAGGCAATCTGCTTATGATCATGCAACCTGTCTGGGAACAAATTCCAGGTCTCTTGACTCTCAGTATGAGGCTTTAGGAGCCAATAAATAGTAAAATAGCAGGAGCCAAGCTTGTAGAAACTCAACCACTCCACTAAACTAAGAGGTATCAATCACTTTTCACTTTTCCATGTAATCTGAAACCATGAAGAATCAGAACATTCATCCATTCACTGATCTTTTATGTGCTTGGCATTGCTGTGTCTGCATAAACACAAAGCCAGCCAATTACAGTGTAATGTCATAAATCTCCTAGACCAATCTCAGCTAGTACTAGGAATGTCAGTTAGCCTAATCCAGGCCCAGATCTCAGAGGAGAGCTTCATAGAGAAATCAGAGGCTCAGCTGAGCTCTGAAGATGAATGGGAATTAGGTGAAATTTGGGTGAAAGTTATAGAAGAAAAAACTAGAGAAAATTTGAATGGGAGAAAAATGATTCAAGTATAGAAAATTAGGTATGCAGAGATCTCTTTTAGCCCACCATTGAATTCAGTGTCTTAAACATAGCACATTTGTTGACAATGCCATAATTTGGGCCCTCATGGAGTTTAGCAGTCTTATCTTTTTCTTCATCAGGGTATACATGCAAAGCATACTTTTCATACATCTGATGAGCTTTCCAGGTGGTGCAGTTGGTAAAGTATCTGGCTGCCAATGCAGGAGATGCAAGAGATGAGGGGTTCAATCCCTGGGTCAGGGAGATCCGTTGAAGGAGGAAATGACAACCCACTCCAGTATTCTTGCCTGGAAAATTCCATGGAAAGAGGAGCCTCGTGGGCTACAGTCCATGGGGTCACAAAAAGTCGGAGAAGACTGAGCATACATGTATGCATCTGATACACTTTGTCATAGTTAACCTGTTAAAAAAGAGTCATTTTTGTACAGCCACAAGCCCTGGAATACAGGAGCCCAAGCTTCCTCATCACTGCATCCCCCAACTCGATCTTGGGTAACATGTAGCGCAAAGTGAGTCCTTAATAAACATTTAGATTTAGACTGTTGCTTTGCACTTTCAGTACAAATGACTTCGGGGGTACTTGTATTCTTGTGTCTTAAATGTAGCTGTATATGACCTTCACCCTGTTCAGAACACATCTGCAAATTTATAATAGATTAAGTTTCACTTTTGCTGTTTAAAGACAAACAGGAAGCTGCACATTTTCTGCAGCAGGGGTCCTTGCCCAAAAGCATTCCTTGGTTCAATAGTCTTCTATTGTTATGAATAGAACATCAACATAATTAACATAAGAATCCCTTAGAGGCCAATTTTAAATGAAACCACATTTAATTGCAGGTAATTCTTTTATTTCCCAAGATGATGCTAACTTTCCAACTGAGTATGTGAAATATGTCAAGTCTCTGAACAGTAAACCCATCTAAAACAAAATGATAGAGTCTATCAACCCCCCAAAGTATAGAATTATGGCAATTAGTTGGCCAAAACAAAGAGAAAAAGAAAAGTAAATCCAAAGAGTCAAAGTACCCATAAAACAAAACAGAACAGGTTTTGACAATGAGTTCAGAATTTCCTGGTTTCTAAGCAAAATGACATGTGTTCTTTGCAAAGAATGTTTTGCTAAAAGAAACACCTAAGTGAATACTAATCTTTAATTTCTAGTATTTTGCTAGTAGCCTAAGTAATTTATTTCAATCCTAAAGTCCTCTGTTTCCCAAATCCCTGGTGGGAAGAAGTTAACTGTGCCCAGAACCTCCAAATAGCAGATAATCAACACATATTGCTATGGACTGAAATGTGTCTCCTTCCCAGGTGGTACTAGTGGTAAAGAACCTGCCTGCCCAATGCAGGAGATGCAAGAGATGCAGGTTCATCCCTGGGTCCTGGAAGATCCCTTGGAGGAGAGCACAGCAATCCATTCCAGTATTCTTGCCTGGAGAATCCCATAAATAGAGGAGCCTGGTGGGCTACAGTCCATAGAGTTGCAAAGAGTTGGACACTACTGAAGCAACTGAGCATACACACACATACAAATTCATAAACTGAAGCCCTAACTTCCAGTATGATGCTAATTGGAGACAGAGGCTTTGGGAGACAATTAGATGAGGTTATGAGGGTAGATCCCCTATGATGGAAGTAAGACCCTTCTAGGAAAAGACACCACAACCCCTGAGCTTGCTCTTGCATGGTACGCAGGTGGCCTTCTGCAAGCCAGAGAGAAAATTCTCACTAGAACCTGGCCATGCTGGCAGCCTGATTGTAGACATCCAGGTTTGCACAACTGTGACAAATATTTTCTATTGTTGAAGCTACCCAAACCATGACATTTTATTATGTCAGACTAAGACACTAAGACATGTATGTATTGAATGAAGCGATGAGTGACCATTGATTTGACAATTGTCTAGGCTCTAAATGTGTGATCAGTAACTTTGGCAATCACAAAGGATGAGTGAGATATAGATAGCCATCCCCATCTAATGTTCTAAATGAGCTTCACTTTGTCCACTTAGTGACCTCACCTTTCTCATTTCCGTGCTTCCCATGCTACCAAGTCATCTCACGTGTTGTTGTTGTTTAGTCACTCAGTTGTGTCTGACTCTTTTGTGATCCCATGGATTGTAGCCCCCCAGGCTCCTCTGTCCATGGGATTTCCCAGGCAAGAATACTGGAGTGGGTTGCCATTTCCTTCTCCAGGGGATCTTCCCAAACCAAAGATCCAACCAGCATCTCTTACACTGGAGGTGGATTCTTAACCACTGACCCACTGCAGAAGCCTCCATCTCAAATGTGGTATGGACCATATTTGCACCATGCACAGCAAAGTGTGACACACCTTTCAGGTGGTCCTTATATGGAGAAGACCTCCTCTTATAGAGCCATCTTGGAGTTGTTTCTTAGTATATGTCACAAATATAAATACAAGACAGTGGCTGCATTTTTTTTTCTTTATGTGATTTCTATATTGCATCTCCTGTAAATATAGTTTTAAGTGTAGAGTACAGATATTTTAGAAGTCAGAATAACATATATTTTTGAGTATATCTTTAGGTCAAGAACTGCTCAAGTATAAATAATTTAGATTTAAGAGCCTAGTTATGCTAGTTTAACATAATAGCAATTTTAGGAAGATAAATGATTGTGTTCTTCCTTGTCCTTGATAACTAACATGAAACATTTACAATAAGTGTGATATAGCATGTTTTAACCTTTATTCCAGTCTCTATTCTTTTTTTTTTAATCACAAAATTCAAAGTAAAACCAAAACAAAATAGAACAAAACCCAAACAAATACACACATACATATACACAAATATTCAATAAAATGAAAACAAATACTCAGATTCTCATCACTTCAATATTTCTAACACACACCACTTCATTTAGGGTAATGCCTTTTTGTGGACATTTCTGGCAATAGGAGCTTGAGAGAAAGAAAACGAAAATACCACCTTTTGTCTCCAATCTTGTCCTGATTAAACACTGTTAGGAACTTTACCTTAACCTATAAATTTTCTCCTCAGATATAGAAAGCTGTTGCAAAACTGTTTCCTTCTGTTCTCATTCCCTAATGACACCATTTGTATTTCCTGGAGAGAACGTTATTGAAATATTCTCCAGTAATAAGGGTTATTAATATTGTCACTCTCTTCTTCCCAGCTGGGTCTAAATACATGAACATCTCTGGTGGGGAACTTTTCTTCTCAAATATAGCCATATAAGTGTTCAGAATTCTGATGTATAAGAACTTTTTTTTAATTAATATCTACTTCACATGTTATCTTCCTTATCTTCAGGCCATTTCCTTGTCTACATGGAGATTTAGAATAATTTTCTTCTTCCATTACATTTTGTTCCTTGAAGGTAATTTTATAATCAGAGTGCATGTTCCTCTCTCTGAGGCTTCCTTGTTTTAGGCAAAAATATATTAAGTCTCTCTAGTCTAATTCTCTGAATCTTGTGTTACGCCACTTGTCTCTTGTATATACTCAGCATGGAGATAAGAAAGGAGTATTATGTCAAGTTGGGAACCCAAGTATAAAAACCAAGATAGTTACAGTTTTCCTCATCCTATCCTGTATCCAGTTTCTAAAAGTCTTTTAATGTACGAATACAGATTTAGAAATTTAGAAACCTAGATGATACAATAAATACTTTAAAAAATAGACCATTAAAAATTCATGTATGTGACTTAAACCTTCCTATAAAAGTAACAAAATCACTACATTTGACTTATACTTGCTGTCATTATAAATGTTTATTTGCCCTATTATTTGGTATTACAGAGCCTGTAAATCTCTTATAAGTCTTGTGTTACCCAAGACAGATTTTCCATTTTAATATTTTTTATTTCACTACTTGTACTTTTATTTACTCTTCAAAGTCTACATCTGTTTTTGTAATATCGTCCCATTTTTATTTGAAATGTTCACATTTAATCTTCTTTAACCTCTTGCAAATATATTTAATGTGGATTCATAAAAATTCAATTAGCATATTATTATTAAAGAGGAAAAATGAAGCAAAAAATCAGATTTTAATACATCAGTTCAGATTACAGACTTTGTAAAAGTGTGTTCTCAGGCTGGAGGAATTCTTAAATGTTATTTAATTATTTACTCATTTTCAGTGATCCACAAGCTTGGTTTTCCTTGTTGTCTAACACATTTGATTTTTCCAAAAATTATGTGTACCCAGAAAGACTTTTTTTGGTAAATACAGACAATATTTTTTTAACTGCATGGTAGAGTATTTAAAATAATTTCAAAAATGAAAAATAAGAATCATTCTACCTGATATTAAGTCCTACCATATACCTACAATAATCATGACAGTATACCATCAGAATAGGAATAGACACACAGATCAATGGAACAAAATAGAGAACCTAGGAATCGAGCCAACAAATACACCAAACTGATTTTTGAAAAAGGTACAAAAGTAATTCAATAGCGCAATTAAACATCCATGGGAAGAAAAGAAAAAAAAGAAGACTCTCAACCTAAAACTCACCGCTTATGTCAAAATTAACTTAAAATGAGCATGGACTTAAATGTAAAATGTAAAGCTATATAACTTTAGAAGAAATTTTAAAACATAGGGGAAAATCTTTGAGACCTAGAGCTAATATAGAGTTTTCAGTGCTGCGCTTGGTTGCTCAGTCATGTCTGAGTCTTTGCGACCCCATGGACTGTAGCCTGCCAGGCTCCTCTGTCCATGGGATTCTCCAGCCAAGAATACTGGAGTAGATTGCCATGCCCTCCTCCAGGGGATCTTCCCAACCCAGGGATCGAATCCAGGTCTCCCGTATTACAGGGGGATTCTTTACTGTCTGAGCCACCAGGGAAGACCAAGAATACTAGAGTGGGTTCAGTTCAGTTCAGTTGCTCAGTCATGTCTGACTCTTTGCAACCCCATGGACTGCAGCATGCCAGGCCTCCCTGTCCATCACCAACTCCTGGAGTTTACCCAAACTCATGTCCATTGAGTCAGTGATGCCATCCAACCATCTCATCCTCTGTTGTCCCCTTCTCCTCCTACCCTCAATCTTTCCCAGCATCAGGGTCTTTTCAAATGAGTCAGCTCTTCGCATCATGTGGCCAGAGTATTGGAGTTCAGCTTTAACATCAGTCCTTCCAATGAACATTCAGGACTGATCTCCTTTAGGATGGACTAATTGGATCTCCTTGCAGTCCAAGGGACTCTGAAGAGTCTTCTCCAACATCACATTTCAAAAGCATCAATTCTTCTGCGCTCAGCTTTCTTTGTAGTCCAACTCTTATATCCATGTATGACTACTGGAAAAACCATATCCTTGACCAGATGGACCTTTGTTGGCAAAGTAATGTCTCTGCTTTTTAATATGTTGTCTAGGTTGGTCANTCTGAGTGAACTCCGGGAGTTGGTGATGGACAGGGAGGCCTGGTGTGCTGTGATTCATGGGGTCTCAAAGAGTCGGACATGACTGAGAGACTGAACTGAAGTCTTCTATGGAAATTGCTGTTTTCAGATGTAAAATTGTGATTCTTTTTTTTAGTTCAAAAGTGGTCAAGGATTGGCAATTTCATATGGTTAAATGTAGTAGTAAAATGGATATCCATATGCCCTTTACCAAGGTTTATCCACTGTTAATAATATGCCCATTTTGCTTTCTTGCTTTCATAAATACATATATATCACATATATTAAATGTTTTTTTTTTCACTGAATCATTTAAATGTAAAAACAGACATCATACACTTCTAATCTAAGTACTGAAGAATGAGTCTTTGAAAAATAAGGGCATTCTATTAGATAACTAAAATACCATTACTGTGTCTAAAAATATTAAAAACAACAATTTTATCAGTATACACTCAAATTTTGCCAGTTATTGCAAAAAAATATCATGTGTAGATGTTTTTTAATTACATGATCTGATAGAGGTTACGTATTATATTTGGTCAGTTTTAAATCCGTTTCTCTGCTTGTTTTTTCCCCCATGACATTGATTTTTAGAAAAAAAAAAAAAAGTCAGTTGTTTTGCACACTCTTCCACATTCTGGACTTGTTTGTTTCCTCATAGCATCAATTAATATGTTCTTTTCTCTGCTATATTTCCTGTAAACTAGAAATTAGGTCAAGGCTTGAAATTCAGGTTGAACCTTTTTGGCAGGAATTTCCACTGGCAAATGAACAAGTCTTTCACTCAGTAGGGGTATACTTCAAGTACAGCTGTTGGACTGTATTATTTAACATGGTATCTGATAACCCCATGTGGATGTGGTTAGTCCCAAACTGAGATATACTATCCTGGGTAGTAACTAGGTCCTCTCAAAATTCATATATTGAGGCTCTAACACCCAGTATGACTGTATTTGGAGACAGGGTTTTTAGAAGGTGATGAAGGTTAAGTGAGATCATGAATAGGGTTCTCGCTGATAGGAGTGGTGGGCTGATAAAAAGAGAGATGGATTGCTGTCTCCCTGCACATGTGCTCCAAGGAACACAGTGAGGACACAGGGAGGTGGTGCTGTCTACAAACCAAGACGTAAGCCCTCACCAGAACCTAACCGTTCTGGCAACCTGATCATAGACGGCCAAAACTGTGAGAAAATATATGTCTGTTGTTTAAGCCAAAATGAATATTCATTGGTAATGCTATATACTTAATAATGTGTATTTCCCAAAAAATTAATGATGTACATTTCATATCAATAGGCACATAAAGTCAAGTTGTCCCACTACTGGTGATGCTAAGTTTGGTTCATATGGTTATAGCAGTAACTTCCACTGTAAAAGTATAGTTTTAATTCTGTAATTAGTTTTTAACCTATGAGGCAACACTTGAGAACTGTGTGAATCTCCTGTTTCCAACATTCTTTTAGCCAATGTTTTTGCATCCATCAATGATCTGTCTGATTCAGTGATTCATTTGAGATGACTGTTTTGATTTCCTTTGCTAGGTAATTTTTTGTGAGTTTCTTAGTTTACCCAATGATCACAATTTTGATTACCTTTTTTATTAGTAACACTTATTTCTAATTCATTGAATTATAAGAATGTTTTACCAGTAACAATTCTACTTTTAAAATATAAGAATCTTTATAATCAAGTATGTGACTGATTTGGGTATATATTCCATGGACACACACCAAAAAAGTATTTTTGCTATTTTTAGGGAAAAAGTTTTGTACATATGTATTGAATTTCTTGATTATGTTACTCAAATTCCCTACATAATTATCTATATTTTTACTAGATATAGGATTCTGAAAGAGACACATTAAATTCCCCAGTAGAATTTTTTGTAATCAAAGTCTTGTATTCTAATTTTATATAGTCTTTCATGAATCAGTATTTCTTATGTGTTGTGTGTAGTATGCCACCTTATGATAGGACTCTTCAAATTGCCTGATATGTCTTTCTCATCCCAGAAATGAAGCTTAAATTGGTTGTATCCTTCTTATATGTTCATTACCCTCTTCTATTCTCTAGTTATCATAATGTGACATCCTAAAATAAAGAGTGAAAGCAACACAGATAATGTGACATCCTAAAATAAAGAGTGAAAGCCACACAGAAAACTCATTTTCGTTAGTACTAGACAGTGGGAACTCCTTCCTCCCTCCATTTCATTTTGGTTATAAACAAGCAGTGAGCTAATAGATTTCAGTGTTTTGATCAACATCATTTCATTCCCTGAAGTCCTTAACTTTCTTCAGAAAATAAAGTGTAATTTTTTTTTCATCTATTATCATCTTTTACTTGCTAGTATGCATTTTAAACCTTAATGAAATGGTTTAAGAAAAATTACTGCATAAAATCCAAAGAGTTGCAATAGAACTCCTATTTTGCATTTACCCTAAAGATCAGTTGCAGAGCCCAAATATGGGATTTTAACTGGAGTTTTTAAAAATAAGTGCTGAGTTCTATTACACAGAATCACTTCGAAGAAATTGGTTAAGACAGGGAATTGCCCATTAGAGGCAAAATATGCTTTAATGCAGAGCTCATTGTACTCAGTACATAGAATATTTGGAAGACGATTAGCACTTCTTTTCTTTTTTTTTTTTAAATGGGAAGCATATTCCCCTTGTTCCAGTGCTAGATTTGCAGTGCTGAGTATAACTGACCGGTAATGAAGCAGTCCCCATGCTTGGAGATGAGGGTTGAAAGAATGTAACAGTTGACTTCTCAGGGGCATTAGCTGCTTATTTCTTATTTTCTGCAGGATTCAATGTGAACATCAAAGGTCACCATATGTCTCCTTGAGCCTCTTTGTCTCTCATTCTCCTTGGGCACAGCACCCACATATGAGTCCCCACCAAGTAAACGATCATCTTTGTTTGGAAAATTCCAGCTAAAATGCTGGTTCAGTTCTGGGGCCACCACAACCTGGATTTCCTCACCTGCTGGCCCTCGTGGGGCACTGCCAGGAAAGTGCAGCTACCTGCCTGCAGCCTTTGTCCATGTGGGTGGTGATTCATTCTGGTCTAGCCAGCAAAATAATCCCACTCTTTTCTTTTTATTATTTTACTGTCGCCATAGATCTACTCGTTATCATACAGCACTCTTATGTCAAAGGGATCCTCAAAGACAGGGAGAAAATATACATGTTTGAAACACTAATCTTAATTCTATTTTTCATGAACAGTTACCAGACATTTAAGCAGGTGTTTAATTTTTATGAGTATAAACTAATACATGCTTATTATATAAAATTTTAAAAACTAAAAATGCATTTTAAAAAATAAAATTTACCTGAAGTCCTTTTATGCCAAGATAATTACTAACAATAGTACATTTCTCTATTACTCTATAGATGTATAGATTTATAGATCTATAGGATTTTTGGTAATCAAAATTTTTTTACAAAACTCAGATCTGTTATTTTTTTACTTAAAAATATAGCATGATAGCTTTCCAATTTTATTAGCTATCCTTTGATATAATGTTTTCAAGGACTGAATAACAAAATTATATGAATATGCCAAATTATTTATTTTCATTGGTATTAGAACATATGAACCTAGAATTATTTTAAACAATTATAAATTTTGCTGTGATTATTTCATACATACATATGCACATATAACTTTGTATATCTCTGATATTTTGGGAGGGAATAAAAATGAAATTGAGGAGTCAATGATAGAATATTTTCTAGAACTCAAAGTATATTTTGCCAAATTGCTTTCTATGGATGTAACAGTTGAACTGTGAAGAAGGCTGAGCGCCAAAGAATTGATGCTTTTGAACTGTGGTGTTGGAGAAGGCTCTTGAGAGTCCCTTGGACTGCAAGGAGATCCAACCAGTCCATTCTGAAGGAGGTCAACCCTGGGATATCTTTAGAAGGAATGATGCTAAAGCTGAAACTCCAGTACTTTGGCCACTTCATGAGAAGAGTTGACTCATTGAAAAGTCTCTGATGCTGGGAGGGATTGGGGGCAGGAGGAAAAGGGGCCGACCGAGGATGAGATGGCTGGATGGCATCAGTGACTCAATGGATGTGAGTCTGAGTGAACTCCAGGAGTTGGTGATGGACAGGGAGGCCTGGCGTGCTGCAATTCATGGGGTCGCAAAGAGTCAGACATGACTGAGCGACTGAACTGAACTGAATCATTTTCTAAAATTTTGTCCTGATTTCAGAAGTTCATTTATTCTAGGTCATCAAGAAGATGTTCCTTTTTCTTCACTCTGTAGAACATCTTGATAAGCTCTGTGCGATTTTTCTTGCCTCTGCTATTTGAATATGGAGAAAGTTTTCCAAACAGACTCAGCATTTGCCAACAGACAGGTGTGTGGATTGCCCTGGCTCCCCTCAACACCCATCTGGCTGTTTGTCACTTTACTTTCTGGGAGTCATAGCAAGCAAATCAATATGCAACAAATTTAACCAAAACTCTAGGATCAACCAAATACTCATCTTGAAGCTATGCCCTGTGTGTGTAGAATTTTTGTCATCCTCACTGCTCAGTCTTCAGGCCCTCTGAACAATGCTGCACACTCTACTCCTAGCATTTCCCCACCTCCATCCTTGGCTACCACTTTACATATGGGACATTTATACTCCCAAAATTCAATGTGCCATTGCAAATGCTGACCTCTCTCCCTCATCCTTTCATTCATTCATTCACATTCATTCAGTGAATATTTATTGAGCTTCTACTCTGTGCCAGCCACCAGATAAACCACAGAAGAGACAAAAGTCCCTGCCTTTGTGTAGCTGACACAACACCCCTGACTCCCACCTTCCACCTAGCCTGTGACCTTTTGCTCTGGGTTTTCTGGTTGATGCAAGATCTCTGAATTGGTGCAGGTAGTGAGGCTGAGGACAAAGTGTGTTTCAGCTTTCTTGCACACAAGCCAGGATGCTGTATACCATTAAGTGGAGTATGTGGGGATTTCTCAAGAGGCAGATCAGGTGGTCTGGTATTCGCATCTCTTTCACAGTTTTCCACAGTTTCCTGTGATCCACACAGTCAAAGGCTTTAGCATAGTCAATAAAGCAGAAATAGATGTTTTTCTGGAACTCTCTTGCTTTTTCCATGATCCGGTGTATGTTGGNGCCTGGAAAATCTCATGGACAGAGGAGCCTGGTAGGCTGCAGTCCATGCGGTCACAAAGAGTTAGACAACTGAGCGGCTTCACTTTCACTTTCCACTTTCATGCATTGGAGAAGGAAATGGCAACCCACTCCAGTGTTCTTGCCTGGAGAATCCCACGGATGGCAGAGCCTGGTGGGCTGCCATCTATGGGGTCGCACAGAGTAGGACATGACTGAAGTGACTTAGCAACAGTTCTAGTGGTAAAGAACCCACCTGCCAGTGCAGGAGACTTAAGAATCCGATTCAGTCCCTGGGTCAGGATGGTTCCTTGGAGAAGGGAACGGCTACCCACTCCAGGATTCTGGCCTGGAGAATCCCATGGACAGAGGACCCTGGTGGGCTACAGTCCATGGGGTCACACAGAGTCAGACACGACTAAAGCAACTTAGCACCGCCCAGCAACAGAACAAAAGAAACACAAAACTGCAGGAGCAAATTTTCTATGATGAATATAAATAGTATAGTTTTGATAATATTTCTGCCTTCAATCCTTCAACAGAAACATTTGGCTGTTTTTTTTGTTTGTTTGTTTTTCCATCACTGAGTCAAATCCTGTCTTTGTAACTCAATAGGACACCAAGGTGAAATGAAAATCTGGCCTGTGTTTATATCTTATAATTAACTTCTTGTTGGATTGTTGGGTGTGTCCCATAACTTCTAATACATGCTATAAAAATAACTATCAACATCTTAGTTTTGGCTTCTGCCCTATGTATTTGCAACGGTGGTGGGTGGACGAGCTTAGCAGGGAATATGGAAGTAGTTTCAAGTATGTTGTTGTCATTCACTTGAAAAGTCATGTCTGACTCTTTGTGACCCCATAGACTGTAGCACCACAGGCTTCCCTGTCCTTCACCATCTCCTAGAGTTTGCTGAAACTCATGTCCATTGAGTTGGTGATGGCACCCAAACATCTCCTCTTCTGTCTTCCCCTTCTCCTGCCTTCAATCTTCCCCAGCAAAAGGTTTTTTTGCCAATGAGTCGGCTCTTCACATCAGGTGGCCAAAGGATTAAAACTTCAGCATCAGTTCTTCCAATGAATATTCAGGATTGATTTCCTTTAAGATTGACTGGTTTGATCTCCTTGCAGTCCAAGGGACTCTCAAGAGTCTTCTCCAGCACCACACTTCAAAAGCATCAATTCTTCAGTGCTCAGCCTTCTTTATGGTCCAACTCTCATATCCATACATGACTACTGGAAAAAAATTAGCTTTGACTAGATGGATCTTTGTTGTAAAGTAATGTCTCTGATTTTTAATATGCTGTCTAGATTTTAATACACTGTGTAGATTTGTCATAGCTTTTCTTCCAAGGAGCAAGCGTCTTTTAATTTCATGGCTGCAGTCACCATTTTCAGTGATTTTGGAGCCCAAGAAAATTAAGTTTGTCACTGTTTCCATTATTTCTCCATCTATTTGCCAGGAAGTGATGGGACCGGATGCCGTGATCTTCATTTTCTGAATATTGAGTTTTAAGCCAACTTTTTCACTCTCCTCTTTCACCTTCATCAAGAGGTTCTTTAGTTTCTCTTTGCTTTCTGCCATAATGGTAGTGTCATCTGCATATCTGAGGTTATTGTTATTTCTCCCGGCAATCTTGATTCCAGCTTGTGCTTCATCCAGCCCAGCATTTGCAGTGGCCCTCATTATTCCATCAAACTGTCTTACCTGTCTTTTTTTTTTTGGCCACATACTTGGGGACTTGTGGGAATTCCCCAGCCAGGAATCAAACCCAAGCCCCTTTTGTGGGAGCATGTTGTCCTAACCACTGGACCACCAGGGAATTCCCTGTTCTTATCAATTTTGATGCTCTCCTCCATATTGCTAAATCCAGTGGTCAAGTCTCACTTTTCAGTTTATTGGACCATCAACATTTAACTCAATTTATCCTCCTTCTTACTTGAAACCTCCTTCTTCACTTGGATTCTAGGACACACTCTTTTTACTTTTCCTAATACCTCCTGGACCACTACTCAGCTAGTCAGTTTTTGCTGCAGAGACAATAGACCAAATATATCAATGACCTGAAACCACAAAGATGCTTCTTTTTCAAATTACACAACAGCTAGGAGTCACCTATGGGTCTGCCTGATGCTACTGGGTTCTACTTAGTTGCAGCTCAGCTCTGCTCGACTCCTCTTGGCTACAGGTTGGCTGGAGTTCTACCATCTGTTTTCTTATCCTTAGACCCAAGCTGATAGAGCAGCCTTATCTGGAACATGCTGTTCTCTCATGGCAGATGACAAGAGAAAGTCTCTAAAAGCTTCTACCTGGACATGGTGTGTGTCATATTTACTCACATTCCATTGGGCAAAGTAAATCTGCAAATCTCATTGACTACAGGAAAGGAATAACAACACAGATGAGGCTCGCCCCTCACCTTAAGCCCCTGAGATGAGCTTCAGAAAGACCATCAACAAGCTTGATAAATGTCTCCAGATGACTGAGAGTTCCAGTGTCAAACCTGCAGCCTGGTTCACCTGAGAAATCTGAAGGGCCAGAAGCTGGCTGAAGCAGCCTGCAACAGAGTGAGATCCATGGTCTGGGAAGTTGATACATTTCCACCAAGAATACATCTAAGCAGTGTGTTTTCTATTGGTTGATAGTGTGGTGGAATAGACTTCTATTCAGTAGACTCCATTCCATTGCATGGAGTTGTCACAGACTTGGCCCTAGAATGTCAACTGGAGAGACCAGAGATTACAGCAGAAGAAAGTCAGGGCTAGATAGTTGGATGTTCACAGGCTGGGGGAGAGGTGGATAGAATGCACAATTCATGTAGGAAACCACAGAAAGCAGAGAGCTTTCTGGGTTTCTTGGAGAGCCCTCACAAACGCCCACAAAGGTCAGCTTCCAACATCCATCACAGCCAAAGGGAAGTGGAGCTTTAGTTGTGCCAGCAAATGAAACCTTTCTTGCCTAGTTACTTCTTCTCCTTCTCTTGTCCCCTAAATCTTGGAGAAGCTAGGATAGCAAGGGAGTAGATTAAGAAACAGCAGGAGGATCAAAAGAAAGATGGACACTTGCAGCAAACCCGAGCTGGTGAAGGGAACTCACTGGGAATGAAATTCAGATTCTGATATTATTACATGCGACTGAACCTAGTTAACACCTGAGACTATTTCTGTGATTATAGGTGACCAAAGGACTCTTTTTAAAATTATTTTATTTTGAATAGGAAATGTATATATAAGATACAAAATTTGAAAGGTGCAAAAGGGTAAATAATGAAGTGAGTCTACTCTGTTCTATTATAGCATAATGCGCACACATGTATTTTATTCAAGTAGGGTTGATTTACAATGTTGTGTTAATTTCTCATGTACAGCAAAGTGGTTCATCTATTTTTCATATTCTTTTCCATTATGGTTTATCACAGGATGTTGAATATAGTTCCCTGTGCATTAACATGAGCACCTTGTTGTTTATTCAGTCTATATATAATAGTTTGCATCTGCTAATCCCAAACGCCTAATTCACCATGCACCCATCCTCCCCACTTGGCAACCACAAGTCTGTTCTTTATGTCTGTGAGTCTGTTTCATAGATAAGTTCATTTGGGTCATATTTTAGATTCTGCATATTAGTGACATACATGATATTTGTCTTTTTCTTTCTGATTTCACTTAGTATAATTATCTCTAGGTCCACTAATGTTGCTGTTAATGGCTCTCTCCATTCTTTTCATGGCTGAGTAATATTCCATTGTGTATATGTACCACCTCTTCTTTATCCATTCGTCTGTCAGTGGACATTTAGGTTGATTCCATGTCTTGGCTATTGTCAGTAGTGCTGCTATGAACATAGACATGCATGTATGTTTTTGAATTACAGCTTTGTCAGGATATATGCCCAGGGATGAGATTGCTGGATCATATGGCAACTCAATTTTTAGTATTTGAGGCACTTCATACCATAGTGGCTGCACCAATTTACATTCCCGCCATCAGTGTAGAAGGGCTCCTTTTCCTCTACACCCTCTCCAGAATTTGTTATTTGTAGACTTTTTAATGATGGCCATTTTGACCAGAGTGAGGTCAAAATGGTTACTCGTTGTCATCTAGATTAAAAGACTATTTTTTAAACTATCTGGGAGTAATAAAAAGTTATAGAACCAGTGCCACAGAGGGAAGCGTTGAAGCAGAGGTGTGTATCTACATAGTGTGTGTGTGTGTGTGTGTGTGTGCACATGAACATGTGTACGTGTGTGTTGGGTGGAAGGGAAGGAGACCTGATGGAGGTGTTTTCTTTCTTGCCCCATAAGCTACATTCACTGCAAGGGCTCTTGGCCCCTGACTGGTTACTTCCATCTGCCTGGGTTTCCTCTGTACTAAGAAGTTGCATCATGACTTTGTGGCGACTTCACAGACGTCTTTGATTGTGAGGCTCCAGGAGGCCAGAACCTTAGTTTACAATTGGCTGCCCTTGCATTTGACCCTGTTTACGTAAAGGAAATCTAGGCATCTGGCCAATTCAGGACCAAAGAATTTTGCAGTGAGGGTGTTGATCTTCACTTCCTTTTTTCATTTATAAATACAGTTGGGAGCTGATTTCAATGTGTTTTCAGGAAGTCAGTAAAAACATTTAGGCATAACTACCACTGTTTTATGAAATTTCATCTATTGTTTTGACCTTGCCTGGGCTTAAATATGGAAATAAAAAGCCTGGTATGTCTGTGGGGGAGGGGAGAGGCATTATATCATTACAGCACCTACTTCAGGTCAGGAAACTCCGAACCGACCATCCATTTCCTACTTTACTAAGCCAAGGAATGCAATCGAGTGTGTGACCAAGGGTAACATGATTCAGGTTAAGAACTGGGTCTATGGAATTTGTTTCCTGGCCGAGAGAACTCCAATTCAATTGCTGCTAGAGTTAAGTGGAAAATAAATACTTTTGCCTTCACTAGAACTATTGTTACTTTTAAAGACTTGTTGAGAACATAAGATCAAACTTAAACATGATAGCATGGATTCTCCTTATGGGAAACTAAGAGAGCCCTGGGAATAGAGCCTTCCACCCCCAGTTCTGCTTGGGCTCCATGTCTGACCTTGCATATCACACCTCAGTCCTTACCCTTGAGAGAGAGACTATTTCTCATTAACACACAGCACTGGACAAATTAAAAATGCCCACTTAGACACAAGTTTGACTAACTTAGTCTTATCCTTATGTGCATTTATTTGTTTACCTAGTTCTTCATTTCTTAAAATGCTGTCCTTCACAGAAGTACCTGGGGCTACAAGCAGTGTATTAAAACAGTAATTAAAAAAGGTAAAACATGACGAAGCAGCAATTGAGAGAGCAGCAAAAGAGGTTACATCGTAAAACACTATTATGCTTAAAACCTGAAAGCAGTATTCACCTCATCAGTATAGGAGGCAAGGAGTTCTGGAGCCCTTTGGTGTCTTCGAGAAATCATATATGGGAAGCACATGATGATAAAATTACTCCAAATTTTACCTCAAAATATAATTTTCCAACCCTCCCCACCTCTGCCCTACTCTGTTCACCTGTAGGGTCGTCTGCTGCACACTGGGCTTCACATGTCCGTTCAGCCAGAAAGAGTTACAGAGAATTCAAAAACCCCTTTCTTTCCCAGAGGCTGTAACCGGAGTCCTTAGTCATGCTTTACACAGCTTAAATGGCAGTTGATGATGCTTAAGTACTGGAAACAATCAAAGGATCATAACCTCAGAGAACATTCTACCAACTGAAGTAGGAAAAAGCCTTGTCCTTCATCACCAGCTCCTGCCCCAACAGGCCCCCCAAACCCATCCAGTTTCCTTATGCAACCCCGTGGGCCCTCTCAGCCTGTCACACACCTAATCCAGCCTAGGATTAATAACTGGCCTCACCAGTCCTGTTTCTCTTTCCTCTTTAAACAGAGTGTACTTGAAAGATGTGGCTTTTAAAAGTTAGGATTTGCTTGGGTAGCAAGCTGCTTACAAAAGCTGATCACTCTGTGACAGGTTATTAAGTGAGTGAGAGCTTGGTGAGCATTCTGAACAGGGAAGCTGAGAGTGGATCCCCTCCACTATGATGATCCAGGGGCATCAAGATGCTATTCTCAACAACACACTGAGTCCCTTCAGAACCCCCTCTGGAGGCTGTTCAACTTGTTTGTGTAAATGATCCTGTATCTCCATTTTGGTCCATATGGTACTTAAAAGGCGGCATCCGGCATGCGTGCCAGTGTCTGCCTCAACAGCCTGGCTCCCCTCCACCCTCCTACCCCTTCTCACTCCAGCAAGGCCAAACCCCTCAGGGTGCTCAATTCAGTAAATAGAATTCCCAAGAACAGCATCTTTATAGTTCTGGGCTGAGCTCTGTAGAATAACAACCCCCAGAAGTTATGCCAGGCTTATTTTAAAGCCTCTTCTATATGAACGTATTTAAACAGTTTCAATTTTGCCAGCGAAGCTCCTCTGGAGAATGTACTATTCAAACGGTTTTCTACCACAAAGTCTTCTGAAATCATCCTGGAATTCCATATCAAAGAGAGAAAGAGCATCTCAATGTTCAGTAAAGACCCTGCCTTGGGAAGCAAAGTCGTGCTGAGGCCCTTGGCAAGCGCCTCCAGGTTCCTATGGCTTATTTCATGAAGAACTGCATGTACCCAATGGGCTGTGCCACCGCCCTGCCAACAATAAACAATAGGGCCATCTCCCAGAATTCAAACCACATTAGCATAGTGGCGATTAAACAAATCATTAGAGTGCCTTAAAGGATCTTTGGATTTCCTACAGGAAATATTATGAAGTCACTGTGTTTTCAGAGCTCATAAAATCCTTAGGTGGGTCTCGCCTGCAGAGGAAAATGGCAAACCAGGGTCAAACACCTTCTGCCCCAGCATCAGCCTGTGTTCCCCTTGTTTCCTGCACCATTCACTCCGTCTTAACTGTTCCCCTCCTGCTGTAAAACACAGTATGAAGGTGGCTTAAGTGAGCATGAAGACAAAAAAAACTTGCACTGGCTAATCGTGCTGCCTGGGGAAGCCCACAAAGGCAGGGGCAAACTGAATTTGGCACGAGCGTAACCTCTGAACTTCTGACCCCATAAAGCCACTGTGGGCTTATCTTTAAAACCTAGATGTGGGTGCCAGAGCTTCAGAAGAGCCACCTCTGCCCCCAGCACGACTGTTTCTTTGTCCTCATGGCCACACCTGTCCCCAGCTTCTCTTCACCCCAGAGCCAGGGCCCTGTGTTCTCTGCCCACCCTCTCCTTTCATTACCTGGTACTTTGTGTGCTCTGGATGGAGGGCAGAGAGGTAAGGTATGATCCCACAAGTTGGCCCCTAACTAGAGGTACTGTTTACACATGAAAGCCACATGACTCCACAAACGAGGGTGATGGTTGTTGTTCAGTTGCTCAGTCATGTCCATTGTGAGGTCCCTCCTCCAGCCTTTGCTCTAGAAACCCCTAGAGTTCAGGCTGCCTTTTTTGCCCTAATTCTTCCTACCTCGGGCTTCCCAGGTGGCACCAGTGGTAAAGAACCCAGCTGCCAATGCAGGAGATGTAAAAGACGTGAGTTCTATCCATGGGTCAGAAAGATCCCCTGGAGAAGGGCATGGCAACCCACTCCAGTATTCTTTCCTGGAGAAACCCATGGACAGAAGAGCCTGGTGGGCTGGAGTTGCAGAGTCAGACATGACTGAGAGACTAACACTTTCACTTTCTTCCCACTCCACTTTCCACCTGATGCTGATTGTGACGACTGCTCATCCACAAACCTTCCCTGGTCCCACAGAGAATTGACCCTTGACTCACCATATCTCCACTGGACTCTGAAGGTACAGCAAGCTTAGCCAGAGGCAGTGCAAGGCTGTAGCTAGGAAGACAGGAGGCCGACATCCAAGATACTAAAGCTTAGGTCTCTTTAACTCTGTGACTTAAAGCAAGCCTTTCTGTGCCTCTGTTTTGTCAACTGCAAGAATGTGAACAATAGCACCTACTGTGCAGAGTTGCTGTGAAAAATTAACAAAATTAACAGAAGAGACTCCAAATGGTGTCTGGCATGTGATAAGTTCCTATAATTGTTGTATATGATTACTGCTGCCACTCCTGTTAGGCTGTATGGTTCCCCAGGGTATAGGCACTGCACATTTATCTTTCTATCCCCACCTCCTTGCAGCTATAGGTAGCACAGAGTGGACAACCATAGACGTTTATGAAATACAAATTGAACAGCTGCATAAAGGACTGACCAACAAGTGAAAGGACCCAGGAAGGACAGATGGAGCAGCATCTTATTGCAGCAATAGCCCTGGGCCCAGAACCAGGGATGCCTGAGTTCAGCTAATACGGCTTGACCTTGCTCAATCAAATGAGCCCCTGAGTCCTCCAGCAGTGGCACTCCTGGAAACAAATGATGGGGTGTGGCTCTGAAGACTGTGATCCACTCCCCACTCAGGGTTTCAAGATCCATTTGACTCCAACAATCCCTGCCTTGGTTTCCTCAATGGCCAAAGATAGACATTGGACAGACCAAAGGGTCCCAAACCCTGTGGGCCATTCTGGGCTCAAGACTTATACACTAGAGTTCTTACAGTTTCCTGGGAGACCAGTTCCACTGTTTGGTGTGAGGCTGAGGATCAGAGCCTTAAAAAAAACTCCCCAGGTGTTTGCAAATCTCAGACATAGGTTTCTAAACAGCTAGACTAGATGACTTCTCATGCCAGAAGGCAGAGGTGGCTACAGGCCATACCCTGGAGTGTACTATAGCACCACACTCCTCCCCGGGCTTCCCTGGTGGCTCAGATGGCAAATAATCTGCCTGTGATGCAGGAGACCCAAATTCAATTTCTGGGTTGGGAAGATCCCCTGGAGAAAGAAATGGCAACCCTCTCCAGTATTTTTCCCTGGAAAATCCCAAGGGAGCCTGGCAGGCTACAGTTCATGGGGTCACAAAGAGTTGGATACGACTGAGTGACCAAAACCAGTAACAACCGTACTCCTCCCCAGCCCCTAGCTCACATGTGCATGCACACACATACATATGCACACACACATAAACACACACCAGGGGGATGCTAGGGATGCTTCTCTGCCCTGCTTCTGAAACACAGAGCCTTGCGCACTGCCCAATCCCACATCAACTTCTGCTCCAGGAAGGTGGTGCAGTGTTGTTAAACTGAAGCCACTTTTCTGTAGAGACTGGTCTCCCGCCCCCAGCCCCTCCCCAGCACACACCTGACAAGTGATGGGATGAATGACTACCTGCGATTGATCCATGCAAGTCCTAAACTATTATGAACCTGCTTAATTGTTTTGCTTGTATAAGCACATTTTGCTTCATCCATTTGTCAAGCTGAAGGAAGGTTGTTTTATAAAGGGAGATTTAATTAAAGGTTTCATCCCAGCCCAGGCTTTCTCTCCACATCTGCATTATGCTTGTGTCATATTTTCCCTGGAGGGCAGGAAAACAATTTAGTGAAAATGAAGGATCCATTGATTTACTATTGAAAAAGGAAATGCCAAGCTAACAGCTCCCCTCTATAATTTTCTAGTGACCATAGCGAGAATCCAGCCATTTAACTTCCAGACGTATGTTTCCTGATGCACCTGGCTCTTTACATCCTTCTATACCATTCATGTGATTCTGTTTATGGGCTTGTTCTTGATTGAAATTATTTCTTGAACACTCTTAACAGCTATTTTTCCTCCCTGAACAGAAAAGATGTTTCTAGTAAGTAATATCCTTTCATTGTTTCCACCTCCAGGTTGGTGACTGGGGGGTGGAGAATCTTTCTTTCCCCAAGACCCTCTCAGAGGGATCATAACAGCCTCCCACCATTTAGCCACAGATCTCCCTGTGAACAGAATTTAACTTGACCTACTTTTCTGCCTGTTGAGCTGCCTCGGGCCTCAAATGTTCTCCTAGCAGAGATCAGCGATTTTCTGGGTTAAAGTCTTAGATCTTCAGCTCAATACAGTATCCCAGCACCTCAAAGGAAGCAGGTAGAGGAGGCTGAATGTGACAGGACCCGCGCTGGGTGGCCTGGTCCTCCAGCCACCCTGTGTCTGCTGCTGATCATCCTAGAAACTGAAGCTGCGGCCAAGGACCAGGACAGCTCTAGAAATTTCATTCTGAAGGGAGGGAGTTCATGAGTGAATGCAGAAAGGACTGTGGGACTAGAAATCAGGAAAATATGTTTGCTATAAGGAGCACTGTGTCTTTGGGCGCAATATGTCACCTCTGAGGGTTTCAGTGTCCCTGCCAGTGCTAAGAGTCTGTGATTAATTCACTCAGTTTCATTAAGCATCCGCTAAGCAGCAGCCTCTGTGGCTGGAGCAGTTGGAATCAGACCCAGTCCTGCCATCACGGAGTTCCGAGTCTAGTGGGAGGAATGGGCTGAAACAAATTTGAGACAATACTCTGATTAGAGCTATTCATGTAGGGCACACAAGACTGTGAGACATCGCCAGGAGATCTAGCTCGGTGCCTGGCTAGAGAAAGTCCAGGGAGTGGAGGAAGGCCTTTAGAAAGGAGTGACTTTGCGGTGAACTCACATAAGATGACTTAGGGACTTCCCTGGTGGTCCAGTGGTTAACTTCACCTTCCAATGCAGGGGGTGCAGGCTCAATCTCTGGTCAGGGAGGTAAGATCCCGCAGGCCTTGTGGCCAAAAAACCAAAGCATGAAACAGAAGTGATATTGTAACAGATTTCATAAAGACTTAAAAAAAGATGTGTTAACCAAGAGGAACATGACTCAGGCAGACCCATGCAGACAAAGGAGCAGTGCTACCACAGACTTGGTCAAGCACCCTGGCTGAGGATGCTCATTTTCCTGTGCCAAGCTTCTGCCTTCTCTCTAATTGCTCTATTAGGAAACACACCTGCAAACCTCTGGACTGGAGCTGGTCAGCCAGAAAGCACTTATACCTAATTAGCCACAAGCTGCTGTCCACAAAGAGGAAATATTTTATTTTACTGCAGTAGAGCAAGGATGACGGCAGCTGTACTTCTCACGGTCCCTCTTCCGTCTGCCCAACGAAGAAAGGAAGGGAGAGGACAGCACTTCTGCTCTGATTTTCACAAATCACAAGTGGCTCATCAGAAGAGGACAGTAGCTCACCTCTCATTTGCTGATGGACCAAACAAGATATAACTGAGGCTGTCTTGCATTTATAGCACTGTCCACCCAGAGCCATCAAACTGTTTTGTGAGCGTAATAAGCAACAGGGCCTCATGCTAATGCTAAGTGGCCTCATAATCAATGTACACAGGCCCGAGTCTGGCTTATTAGCCGGTTGGGGTGGGGGCGGGGCATGCCTGGGATGGAGGCATGAGCTGAACGGGCCAACCAAGACCAGACCCTGTGCCCACCAGCCAGGGCTTTCTCCATGGATGCCGAGACTGAGCCTCATGCAGACTCGAACCTACTTCTCCCGTGCCAGGGGAAGCCCCCACAGTCCTTGTACCTGGAGAGACAATGTGAGGGCTGATTGCCAGGATCCTGGAGCAAGAGAAGGGCAGAGAGAGACTAGAGGCAAAGTGGGAAAGGCCCGGCCTGATGGTGCGGGAGGCTGAGGAGGAACGTGGGCTGTACCCAGGGGGTGATTAGTTTAGTGCACCCGTGGGGTGATTAGTTTAGAGTGACATAAAAGCTGGCACAGTCATCCTGAAGGACTGTTGTCAAGGTCTGTGACTTGTCTTGCCACAGCATTCCTCCTGGTCCTACCTCTGTCCCTACTATGTCCCGCTAAGGGAGGAAATACTAAAAGCGTGGTGCAGTCCTGTTTGTATATAGTTGTACTTGTCCTCCAGGGGTGTTAGTGGTCTCACCAAGCAAGGTAGAGAGATGGGTCCTCATGTGCCATTTTGGGCTGAGTGGCACTCAAGCTCCAGTCCCACAGAAGAGATCTAAGGGCTTTCGGTCACCTCTCAAATCCTGCCACTCCAGGGGCTGCTCTGGGAATCTGCCCTAGGCTTCCATGCCCCTGGTCCTTTCATTCCAGAGCTCTTGTCTCCTGGAAAGCTTGATTTCATCAATTCATTCCTTGAAGATAATTCAGTAAAAATCTAATGTGTCAGACAATATGTTAGATTCAAAGTGAAGAAATTTTTCCTTGTTCTGACTTCTGAATTTCCCAGATTTTCAGTAGTGAATCTGCAAATTTTTTTGGACAATAAGATTTGCTATAGAATTAAAATTGAATATGGAACTATGTAAGCTAAGCAGTTACTGTTGTTGTTGTTGAGTTGCTAAGTCAGGTCTGACTCTTTTGCAACCCCATGGGCTATGACAGCCTGCCAGACTCCTCTGTTCTTGGGATTTCCCAGGCAAGAATACTAGAGTGGGTTGTCATTTCCTCTTGCAGTGGATCTTCCTGACCCAGAGACTGAACCCAAATCTCTTATCTCTCTTGCCTTGAGAGGCGGGGTCTTTACTACTGAGCCAACTGGTAAGCCCAAGCATTTATTAGAGAAAAGCAGATTATTATTACTTTTAAAAATACTACTTGAAGCTCTTACTTTAAAACCTTGACTTTGCTATCCTCTTTACCAAGAAAATACAAGGCTATTGGACTTTCTCACTATCTCCTGATGTCTTTCTTCCAACTCAGAGAGTCAGGTTCATTGGGTTTATAGTGGGGAAAACCTCCTTAAGAAGCAAAGATATAGTCATGCAGTCTGTCATCAAAACATTTGCAAGATCAATGGTTAGAAGAGAAAGACATCCAAAAATAGAACTTTTAAATATAATGTAAAATACATTAAATATGACAAGATTGACAGGGATAAATATTTTTAAAGGTGTCTTAATAAGGTCTGCTATATGCTAAGTCACTTCAGTCGTGTCTGATTCTGTGCGACCCCATAGACAGAAGCCCAACAGGCTCCCCTGTCCCTGGGATTCTCCAGGCAAGAACACTGGAGTGGGTTGCCATTTCCTTCTCCAATGCATTAAAGTGAAAAGTGAAAGTGAAGTCACTCAGTCCTGTCTGACTCTTAGTGACCCCATGGACTGCAGCCTACTCCTCCGTCCATGGGATTTTCCAGGCAAGAGTACTGGAGTGGGGGTGCCATTGTCTAGAAGGTGTTTACTCCAGCTGAAGGGTGGGAAAACTTGATGGCAAACACGGGAGCCATGCCTGAAAGAAAACAGGGTCCAGAGCTGCAATCAAGGTGCAATATTGGGTGATCAAGGAGGGGGTTAACATGAGCTGTAGACGAAAGGTCAGAGGAGGAGGCTCATGGGATGGACCACATGAGCTTGGTTAGTTAGCATGAAGCCCAGGAGACATAAAAGATGAATGTGATGATTTCCCAGGCTCATGAATCCAGGTCTCTCAAGCTGGATGGAGGGTGCTGGGAGCCAGGCTGAAGGATTTGATTCTATCATCAGAAGCACTGGGGGCTTCCCAGGTGGCGCTAGTGGTGAAGAACCCATCTGCTGATGCAGGAGACGTTGAGACTCGGTTTCGGTCCCTGGGTCAGGCAGATTCCCTGGAGGAGGAAATGGCTACCCACTCCACTATTCTTGCCTGGAGTAATCCCATGGACAGAGGAGCCTGGTGGGCTATAGTCCATGGGGTCACAAAGAGTCAGAGATAACCGAAGTGACTTAGCATTCACCATTTCCAAGGCATTGAGATGATGGGTGCTCTTCCCAAGTCAGACTTGTCCACAAGCAGAGGTTATGGATCAGGGTGAGGAGAGATGGAAATTTATGAAGCTGAATCCAAATAAATACGATGAATGCCTGACCTAGGGGAATAGCTATGTGAATGGGGACAGCGAGCAGACACAAGAGGCATCTCAGAGACAGAATTGGCAGATTCTGGAGAAACAAGGATTTTTCTTCAACCTGTGCCCTTATATTGGATGGGGCCAGCAAGCAGAGGTTAGTAGTTGCAGTAGAACTCTGGAAAGGAAAATTACAGCACAATACAGAGGCTGGAAAGGAAAATTACAGGATGTTCTTCCGTGAGAACTTCAGTTCAGAGGCACAAGAGGAGATGCCAGCATAATGAAAGCTAAACATAGGATTTCCAAGTAAGCAAGAAAGATAACTTATAAGGCTTCTCTTTCTGTTTCCTTTCTGCCTCTCTCTCTATTTTTTTTTTTTAAGTCATATGTGCTTGCTCAGTCATTCAGTTGTGTCTGACTCTTTGCGACTCCATGGACTGTAGCCCACCAGGCTCCTCTGTCCATGGGATTTCCCAGGTAAGAATACTGGAATGGGTTGCCATTTCCTTCTCCAGGAGATCTTACCAACCGAAGGATCAAACCCAGGTCTCCTGCAATGGCAGATGGATTCTTTACCACTGACCCACCTGGGAAGTCCTTTTATAAGTCATCAGTCACTAAATATCTATAAAGCAGTTACACTATGTAAAAAACCAAAGAAACAAAATTTAACACCTCATTCCTAATCTCAAATGACTCAATGTATTTGCAGAGATAGAACTTCATCCCCATGTCAACATAAAATCATACACTGTAGTTCATGATAAAGGCCACCTTGAAAAGATGCTGAAATGTGAATCAAACTTGAAATGTTACATAAATTAGGAAAAACTACGTGTGTGTGTGTGTGTTGGCGAGGGGAAGGCAAGTATCATAGTATAGCGCTACTCTGTGCATTTATTTGACTTTTTATCCTATTCTCCTGCCCATATTTGCAGGGAAGGAACAGAGACACAGACATAGAAAATAGACTTGTGGACTCAGTGGGGGAAGGAGAGCATGGGACAAGTTGAGAGAGTAGCGTTGACATATATACAGTACAGTGTGCTGAGTAGATAGCTAGTGGCAACCTGCTGTTTTGCTTAGGGAGCTCAGCTCAGTGATCTGTGATAACCTAGTAGGGTAGGATTGGAGTGATGGGAGGAAGGGTCAGGAGGGAGGGGATATGTTACTTATGGCTGATTCACGGTGACTACAGCACAAACCAAGACAACATTGTAAAATAATTATCCTCCAAGTAAAAATTTTTTTAAAGAAAAGTAAATAAAACCCAGAAGGTTAAGCAACTTATTCAAAGTCACCCAGCCAGCCAGTAAGCTGCAGAGTCAGGAGAGCCTGATCCAAAGGCCCAGGGCAGCATATCACCCTCCAGTGAGGCAGAGGTCAGGTAGGAGGCAGCTGGAGGCAAACGATGTGCAAAGAGAAGGAAAATGAAGGCTAGCTAAGTTTCAAAACCATTGAAACTTGAAGATTTGGTAGGCATCTCCCCCCTTACTTTACTTTCCAGATGGTTTTAATAAAGGTTTCTGAAAGACTCCTACTGCTGCCAAGAATCTGCACATTTCCTCAACATTTGGGGCAAAGTAAGACAAGATATTAATAGAAACACATGAGTAAATAGAAGATAAACGAGTTACTTACAGAAGTGAGTGTGAGAGTCAAACAGGTTTAATCCTTGCGCTATTCTGTGTCTGCCTCCTGGGATTCATAGGGTTAAGAGACACCAACCTTTTATAATATCAGCAGATCTTGATTAATCTGGAAAATGCTATAAATCAAGGGACAGTGTGAAATTGGACACTAAATGTATTGGACGTTATTATAAAAAGAGAAATTGGATAATTTCTACTCATTTCTATCCGAAAATGAAAAACCGCCAGGGTAATGAATCTCCTTGATCTGCTGAAATGCCTATCAGTTATAAAGTACCTTTCCATCAAAGAGATATGCAAAGTCAAAACATGCAATAAAAAGTATTCACCACAGAATTTTTAAATAAAAGTAAATAAATCTCCATGATGCGTGTGCTATAAATCCCCCCAACCCCCACCCCCCAAAAGACCAAGTGACCATCTCTGTTTTAAAAAGCCATAAAGTCAAAGTCAAGACACATCTGAGTAAAGGGAGGACTTCACTGCCATTTCAGAAACTGTCTTCCCCGGTGTGTATTGAAGCATACATACTATTATGTAAGAAATGAGGTGCCAGTCTATGTTAGATGCAGGATGCAGGATACTTGGGGCTGGTGCACGGGGATGATCCAGAGAGACGTTATGGGGTGGGAGGTGGGAGGGGGATTCAGGATTGGGAGCTCGTGTACACCTGTGGTGGATTCATGTCGATGTATGGCAAAGCCAATAGAGTATTGTAAAGTAAAATAAAGTAAAAAAATAAAAAA
>SJYV01046974.1:48766-60679 GCA_006410875.1 Neotragus pygmaeus
AAAAAAAAGAAAAGAAAAGAACTATGAAGAGTGCCAGCAACAATGGTATGTTAGTAGTTCTTCATAGGTCTTATTTTGAAGGCAAAAGTAGGGAGATGACAGTAAGTGACTGAATTTGATTTTTATAATGGGGTTATTTCATTATTTCCATTAAATGAAAGAGGAAGCTGAGACACCAAGAAATTAAGACACTTATGGGTCACATAATTATTAGGAAATGGAACCAGATGCTTCTAGTCCCAAACTTGACCCATTTTCACAGTATTTTTCCATCCAACCACCTCTAAGTTCTGTGCTTCATACCAGGGGATGGTCTTCTGATACTTTGAATTTTATGGTTATTTTTAAGTGCCTTGAAGGCAGTTAACAGTATTTGTTGAAGCTTAATAGGAAGAACAGTCCAGCCCAATCAATCAATGAGTTTCTTGTGACTTGCTCTTTTTCTAGACTTGATGAGTGTTAAACAATAACAATATCTTCTCCCAGATGGTCAGCATGAAGGGAATGAAATAACTATATACATCAGTATCTGCTGCTGCTGCTAAGTCACTTCAGTCGTGTCTGACTCTGTGCGATCCCATAGATGGCAGCCCACCAGGCTCCCCCGTCCCTGGGATTCTCCTGGCAAGAACACTGGAGTGGGTTGCCATTTCCTTCTCCAATGCATGAAAGTGAAAAGTGAAAGTGAAGTCACTCAGTCGTGTCCGACTCTTAGCGACCCCATGGACTGCAGCCTACCAGGCTCCTCCATTCATGGGATTTTTCAGGCAAGAGTACTAGAGTGGGGTGCCATTGCCTTCTCTACATCAGTACCTAGGTGTTTACAAAAGATCTCTCTTATTTTCATCATCTGAAAGTCCAAACTAAATCAAGCTCAAGGAGTTTGAGNTCAAAGTCACCCAGCCAGCCAGTAAGCTGCAGAGTCAGGAGAGCCTGATCCAAAGGCCCAGGGCAGCATATCACCCTCCAGTGAGGCAGAGGTCAGGTAGGAGGCAGCTGGAGGCAAACGATGTGCAAAGAGAAGGAAAATGAAGGCTAGCTAAGTTTCAAAACCATTGAAACTTGAAGATTTGGTAGGCATCTCCCCCCTTACTTTACTTTCCAGATGGTTTTAATAAAGGTTTCTGAAAGACTCCTACTGCTGCCAAGAATCTGCACATTTCCTCAACATTTGGGGCAAAGTAAGACAAGATATTAATAGAAACACATGAGTAAATAGAAGATAAACGAGTTACTTACAGAAGTGAGTGTGAGAGTCAAACAGGTTTAATCCTTGCGCTATTCTGTGTCTGCCTCCTGGGATTCATAGGGTTAAGAGACACCAACCTTTTATAATATCAGCAGATCTTGATTAATCTGGAAAATGCTATAAATCAAGGGACAGTGTGAAATTGGACACTAAATGTATTGGACGTTATTATAAAAAGAGAAATTGGATAATTTCTACTCATTTCTATCCGAAAATGAAAAACCGCCAGGGTAATGAATCTCCTTGATCTGCTGAAATGCCTATCAGTTATAAAGTACCTTTCCATCAAAGAGATATGCAAAGTCAAAACATGCAATAAAAATTATTCACCACAGAATTTTTAAATAAAAGTAAATAAATCTCCATGATGCGTGTGCTATAAATCCCCCCAACCCCCACCCCCCAAAAGACCAAGTGACCATCTCTGTTTTAAAAAGCCATAAAGTCAAAGTCAAGACACATCTGAGTAAAGGGAGGACTTCACTGCCATTTCAGAAACTGTCTTCCCCGGTGTGTATTGAAGCATACATACTATTATGTAAGAAATGAGGTGCCAGTCTATGTTAGATGCAGGATGCAGGATACTTGGGGCTGGTGCACGGGGATGATCCAGAGAGACGTTATGGGGTGGGAGGTGGGAGGGGGATTCAGGATTGGGAGCTCGTGTACACCTGTGGTGGATTCATGTCGATGTATGGCAAAGCCAATAGAGTATTGTAAAGTAAAATAAAGTAAAAAAATAAAAAAAGGAAGACACACACACACACAAGAAACTGTCCACCCTTTCCAAGAAATCAAGTGCCAACTTATCAGGACTGAATCTTATGACCAAGTCCAATTAGATTTGATTGAAAAGAAATGCTAGCCCAAGAGTTGTATTTAAATTCTCACTTTCATTGTTAAGTTCAAAGAAAGTTACAAGGGCTGCAACATCACCCCCAAGGGAGTTGGCTGATGCTGTTGGTCCAATCATATCATACCTTGGATTCTGATTTACCATAGGCAAAAAGGTGAGAGTGCCTTCAGTTGGGGCAAGATCAGTCAGCTAGCCTCCATTCTCAGGGAAAGAATACTGATTCCTGGACAGTCTACTCATAATAACATCTTTCTTTGTGAAGTTCCTCAAACCCTCAACTCTATTTGTTTCCCTTTTCTGTATGAATTACTGATGTGATTGTAATGGATTAACCCTCCAGAAAGTAATGTTTGAATTCTTAATTCTTCTTGTATAGGATAAATATACCCTCTACCTACTAGTGAGACTAGTTTAAGTGGAGTAACTGGGATGGTAAATACTCGTCTAACTGCAGACTCTTCAGGGGCCAGGATCATATCTTTTTTCCCACCACATCCCCAGGACCTGAAAGTGTATGGCACATGGTAAGTCCTCAGTACCATATTGATCTAAATCAATTTATTCATAAACTCAAAAATATTTACATGCAAAGCACTTTTCTGGGCACTTGAAATAAGTCAGCTATCCAAAAAAAAAAAAAAAAAAAGACAAATGCTTTCCTTCAGGGAGCTTTCCTCCTGGCAAGAGGAAATAAACAATAAGCAATTAGCAATTAGCATAATAGGTAAACTATATAGTATGGTGATGAATGCTATAGAAAAAAAATAGAGTAAGGAAGAGTAGAAGGCTGGTTATAGGGAATGGAAATGGGTTGCAGTTTGAATTAGGTGGCCCAGGTAAGTCTAAAGAGAAGATCTCTTGAGCAAAGACTTGAAGAAGGAGAGGATGAAGAGCTTTCTCGCAGAGGGAGCCACTGACGTAGATTGTAGGTGAGATGTGCCTGACACGTTGAAGGAGCAGCAGTGGGCCAGTGTGGACAAAGAGTTAGAGTTAAGTGGTGACAGTGGAGAAAAGATGGGGCAGGGAGATCATAAGACCCTTATGTGCCATTGTAAGGACTTTGTCTTTTATTTTGAAAAAAATGAGGAGTCACTGGCAGATTCTGCAAAGAAGAGGGATGTAACTGACTAGTGTTTTAAAGGGACCTCTTGTCTCCAGTGAGAATACACTGTAGGGAGGCAGCAGTGGTGGCTAGGAGTCAAGTAAGAATCTGGTGAGCAAAAACAAATAATATATGGTTTTATGTGTTGTGGTGATGGTACGAACAAGGCTAGACTTTAGACCAGGGTGTGTGATCAGTTCCCAGGAGGACTTCTCAGGGCTGTGATATTTGAACTGGGAAAAAGAGGTTTTGAGAAGGGAGGGAGGTGGCAACGGGTGAGCTGGGAAGGGTTTTGTGGCATCAGATTGCAAAAGGCCTTGAACCCCAGGGTTTTTACTTGTTATGATACCATAAATATACTCGACTATATAACTTACACAAACAGGGTCTTATTTGTCTCATATACAAAGAAATCTGAGGATCAGTCCAGAACTAGTGCGGAAAATCCACGGTGACAGTGGTGACCAAGCTCTTTCCATCATCCTTGTTGGGTTAGTTTGTCATGGTTATAAGATGCTGCCACAGATCCATGTTCTCAGAAGGAAGTGGGGGGAGAGCATGTATAACACATGAATCTGGCACCTGCTCTATTTAACCAGGAGAGCAAATCCCCCACAAGCTCCATCCAATAGCTTCTGCTTATGTATCTTTGGCCCAGCTAGGTCACATGACCATTCCTACCTGGAAGGTGGCTGGACAGAGGGCTGGTGGACCAGGTGTGTCCATGACTAACAGCGCTTCCACAAGCTCTTAAGGCAGCTAATGCAAGTGAAGAGGATACTTTCCCAGAACCCAGGAGCAGCCGCACCACCTCCAACCTGTTGGAGGCAGGTTCAGTGGAAAGGGAGTGGCCTAGGTGTGCCTACTCCCCACCTCAGCTGTCATTATCCCACCCCCTTCCAGGAGGGGCCCAGGAGGGCCAGCTGGGGCTTCCAAGTCCTCCTTTCCTGCGTGTCTGTGAGCATCGCCAACTCTGCAGTGGGCTGGACACCCATGCTGCCTTTGGGATCTGTTTCTCTGTGGAGAAGAGGGATATGTGTATATACTTAACACTCAGAATTTCCCTAAGACTCCAGGGCTCGCTTTTGTTTCAGCAGAAGGGGCTTCTGTCTGGTCAGCCTAAGTGATGTAGCAAGGAGGCACCCATGTGAGGCGACCTGGGGCTGTGCCTGACTGAGCCACATTGGGAGTCTGCAAAACTTGACCTCAGTGGCCGGAACCAGCTCTTCCTGACCCCAGGTGCCTGCCATCCATCTCTCTTCACCTTCTTTCCAAATCTGTTCTTCCTAGAGGCTCTAATGAAGTCATTAACCCTGAAGTGTAAATGACTCATAAGACAGAAAATATCCCCTCCCCTAGGTGTGTTCTCATTTCAATAGCTGCCAAGTCCCTGTGACTCAGGCCTAAGTGTGGCATGAATAAGGCATCAGAGCACTGGTTTCTATTTCGAGCTCTGCTGCTCACCGTCCAGTGAATCAGTATATCTTGTGGGCTTCAACTGCCTCATCTGTAAAGTAACAGGTTTGAAGGAAATGACTTCTAAGGCCAATGCATGTGTGCGTGCTAAGTTGCTTCAGTCATGTCTGACTCTTTGCAAATGTATGGACTGTAGCCCACCAGGCTTCTCTGTCCATGGGATTCTCCAGGCAAGAATGCTGGAGTGGATTGCCATGTCCTCCTCCAGGAGATCTTCCCAAGCCAGGGATCAGACCCCCATCTCTTGCCCTGGCAGCAAGTTCTTTACCACTAGCACCACCTGGGAAGTCCCTAAAGCCCATACAGCCAAGTAGTAAACACTGGACACTGTGACTCCGGCCTTGACTGCGACTTAGCTGTCAGCGTGGATGCAAGCTTCATCCTACACATTCTGTTGATCAGGACCCCACACACACTCTCTCTTCCTCTGTAGGGCTAATCTTCAGCCAAGTTACACAACTTCCTCCAACCTCTGCGTGTAGACAGCCATGGAGAGGAGCTGCCTCTTGGTGAATCCACTTGACCATCAACCTGTTGAGGGCAGGGACCTGTCTGGGTCACCATGGTAACTGTGGCATCTACTACAGGTCTGGCACACATAGGCATTCAACACATTTGTAAAGCTGAAGTGTGCTAACTATGCTTAGAAAGGCAATAAGAATAAACCTCGTCCTCCCTTTCTCTCCTTCCAAAACACCCAGTGGGCTTTGCAATCTACCCTCACCTGCCTTCTCCTCTGCTCTCTTCCTAATGCAAGGCAATGACTACCTTACATACAGTCTTATTCAGTTCAGTTCAGTTCATTTGCTCAGTCATGTCCGATTCTTCGCGACCCCATGAATTGTAGCACGCCAGGCCTCCCTGTCCATCACCAACTCCCGGAGTTCACTCAGACTCATGTCCATCGAGTCAGTGATGCCATCCAGCCATCTCATCCTCAGTCGTCCCCTTTTCCTCCTGCCCCCCAATCCCTCCCAGCATCAGAGTCTTTTCCAATNCTACCATCTTACTTGGGTTTCTCTTACCTTGGGTGTGGGGTATCTCTTCACAGTTGCTCCAGCAAAGCGCAGTCACTGCTCCTTACCTTGGATGAGGGGTATCTCCTCACCATCGCCCTTCCTGACCTTCAACATGGGATAGCTCCTCTAGGCCCTCCTATGCCCACACAGCACAGTCTTATTAGGGAGTCCCAAGTTGACCTCTTGCCCCAAACATCCTTACAGCCTACAGAGCTGCCCAAGTCACCACTAAGTCAGTTCCCTAATTTAAAGGTACTATTGCTTTGATTGTTCCATTAATAATAAATACCTGTAAATACCTTTTCAAGTTTTCCCTGTGTTCTCATTTATTCTACCCCGTTCTCTTGGGAGAGGTAGTTTTGCAAGCTAATATCAAGCTGTGACTTCTAAGAGATGAGCTGACAGCCAGCTAAGAGACCCTGGGGGGTAAGGAGCCACAGGAGACATGCCTGAGAGAAATATCAGCGTTAAGTGCTAGTAGCTAGGCAAGGAATGAGGATAAAATGAAATACCAGGAGGCAAGACACATTTCAGCAATATCACACTGTTACTTTGTGCCAGTTAAAGGCATAATGCCAGGCGTGGTTGTAGTAACTATATCCAAATCTAAGTTTTCTGAAACCATCATTTTCTATCCACCCCTCCTCCCACCCTACCCACCTCATCATAACAGAACATTTGTGCTTGTTGAACTACTTGACCTTCTGTTGTAAGCTGCCTCAACTTCTATTTTGTAAAAGAATAGAATATAGATAAGAAGTACCTTCTTTAATAATTATTAGAGATTGTTTATAAAAGATGCATGATGCACTAGAAAGAAGATACAAGAATAGTTTTAAATACCTAAAAGTGAAAAGTGAAAGTGAAGTAGCTGAGTTGTGTCTGACTCTTTGCAACCCCGTGGACTGTAGCCCACCAGGTTCCTCCATCCATGGGATTCTCCAGGCAAGAATACTGGAGTGGGTTGTCATTTCCTTNATACCTAAAAGTGAAAAGTGAAAGTGAAGTAGCTGAGTTGTGTCTGACTCTTTGCAACCCCGTGGACTGTAGCCCACCAGGTTCCTCCATCCATGGGATTCTCCAGGCAAGAATACTGGAGTGGGTTGTCATTTCCTTCCCCAGGGGAGCTTCTTGACCCAGGGATTGAACCCGGGTCTCCCACATTGCAGGCAGATGCTTTAACTTCTGAGCCACCAGGGAAGCCCTAAATACCTAAAAAGTACCCTAAATCTCTAAGTAATAATAATAGTTTTAAATATGTAGCCAAATATGATGGCTTCTTTTCTTAGAGCATGAGAGCACACAAAAAGGGATGGATAACTCCCATAATCTTGTGTGCATAAGCACGTTACACAAGCATAATTTTTGCCGCTATTACTAGGGGTACACTTTCTAGGCATTTAACCCACTTTGTGCTTCAGCCTGGCTTGCAGTAAGCAAATGGAACTTTTCCCAGGACTCTTATCAGTGCAGATTGTCAATCAGGATATGAAGAAGTTGCTTCTTAAATCTCTTTTGCTTCATTTTTATGGGTTTAAAAACAAACAAACAAAAAAAATTGGTATAACCTGACTTCAATAGTCATCATGTTTTGTCGATATGAGTAGACTGTAGTGGCTGAAAACCTGGGCTCTGGGGCCAGTTGCCTGAGTTTGAATCCAGCTCTGTCACTCACAAGTTTCATGGCCGTGGCCTAATTACTCAACCTCTTGGCACCTCCCTTTTCTCTTTCATAAACTGGGAATTATAATAGAAACCACCTCAGAGGGTCATTGTGAGGTCATTAACTGAATTAAATTATGGACAGCATACACAGTACTTAAAACAGTGCCTGGCACATAATAAGTGCCCTATAAGTGTTAGCTCTTATGATTATGAACAGTCATCTATTGTTACACTTAACAATTTCCATTTCTAGTGCCATTTTCCAACATGGCATTGCTTATTATCTAAATTATTAGCTCCTTTCGAATAGGTTGTCCATGTAAGGGTAATCATAAAATTTCTATTTGACCTTGAGCAAAAATAGCTCTTTGTATGTTCTGCATGTGTGTGTGTGTTTGAAAAACATTAAGACTATAAGGCTATATTGAGATAAAAGAATTTATTTAAGGATGAACAAGAGTAAAAGGGTTGGGGAAGGGGCAAGAAAATTGCTGCTACATTTCCCAGAAATGAAGAATTAGTGAACTCAGCTGAATATTTTAAGAAAGGAAACTGATAGGTTTCTACAAGATACTTCTCATAAACCCAGATCAACTTGGAAATTTATAGTGGCTTGATTGTGAGGGACCAAAATGGTTCCATACTAGTGACTTAATCTAAAAGTGTTGATTAAAACACTTTTTTAGGAGTTCACAGCCTTGGAAGTAAAGTCCCGGGTATGACCTGAGCCAGTAATAGCCAGTAAACAGCTAATTACATTATAACGTGTGTTTTTTAATTGTTAATTATAATAAAAGAAGAAACAACCCAACAATAATTTGCCAGTTCGTACATCTGTGAAGTTTAAATGGGAAAATTGCCTCTTATCTCAGCAAGGATGTAATTGATTCTTGGGCACTTAACAATATAATACCAGTTGCTGCCTGTTCTTTCTTCCTTCAAAGAGCTGACACCATTATGTCACTGATATAAATGGGATCTTGAAGGTGCATCAAAAATTCTCTGCCTTTTGAGAAAAAAAAAAGCCAGCGTGACTCTTTAGTTCAGAACAGGGGCATATCCAAGTAGGCATCCCAGGGTCAAGGTTAAAGTTCAGCCCCGCTGGAGATTTCACTCTTTTCTATTGGGTGAGGTGGAGCCCATTTTGTCATGTTAGCAATGGTCATTGTGAACCTCTAAAATGCTTGAAAGTAACATTTTAAAAGACTGCCAAATGAGAGAGCAAAGAGGCTTTGTCAGAGCCCATCTGCTCTCATGTCAACCAAAGCTAACTGAAAAAGAACTCAGGGTTCTTAAAACCGAATTTAATTAGTGGAGATGGACCAAAAAAATGTGCATTGACAGGTAACTAGCAAAATATTAGCTTTACTCCCCACCCCCAATCTCAGCTCCTCATATTGCATTATTCCTGCTTGATATTAATTATCCAAAGGGCAGAAAAGGAATAATTTCCAAGAATCAGCATCAAAGTGCTATCTGTGTTTCCTTCCCAACAAGAACATTGTTTTAATTTCAATTTTTTAATTTCCATTTTTACTTGAATTAGCAACTCTTGGTACTGGATACACTTTAATCCTTTATAATAGGCCCTGTGTATATAATTTTAAACTGCTTTAGAAATATCTTGTCAATGTATAATCACTTTTTCTTCATATTAATGCCTAGATTATTCCTAACACAATATTTTGGCCTGATATGATAATTATGTATATATATATATTTTTTTTTTTTAAAAAAACTAATCCCCATTGGGCCCTACATCAAAAAGGATATATCCAAAGATTACAAACATATCAGTGTTATTTTAAACTCTCTCAGTCTGTGAAATCTACAGCCGTCTGCCTGAATAATAGGATTGACCACAGAGCAGATATTTTCCAGCTGAATTCTATTTCTAGCTGAACAAGTCAGGAAGAATACACCAGATCTCTCTCCCTGGCATATGCCCTGAGGGGAAAAGATCACAGAGAATCATGTCATTGCCGACCAAGTAAGAAAAACAACCAGTAGTATTAAGAACAGATTGTATTAAGTACTTCATTGTTGCTAACTCATAGGAAATCTATGTAGGTGCTTTTATTATCCCCATTTTACAGACCAAGAAAGTAAGTCACAGATGATTTAGGCCACAAGTCCTGTGGCGCTAGTGGTAAAGAACCCTCCTGCCCATGCAGGAGACATAAGTGACATAGGTTCAATCTCTAGGTCTGGAAGATCCCCTGGAGGAAGAAATGGCAACCCACTTCAGTATTCTCGACTGGAGAATCCCATGGACAGAGGAGTCTGGTAGGCTACAGTCTAATGGGATCGCAAAGAGTCAGATATGACTGAATGACTGAGCATGCACATGCATCACAAAGCTAGTAACAAAACTGAAATTCAAATCCGGAGCCTAAATAGTATCTTTAACCACTTTACTATAACCCCTGAATGCACTATGTATGTTCCTTTTCACTGTTGCTTTTGTTTTGAGATTTTTATTGTGAGGAAGATAATTTTTTATCTTGAAAAATATCAACCACATTTTTTTTTTCTCAAAAGGCAAGCAAAAAAATATTTGCAAACACAATACAAAGAACTTTTATTTCCTGGACCATTTGAAAGTCATTCACCTGATAAATCTTTACCTTTAAATACATTAATTAGCATGTAATTCCGATAAACCAGATACTCTCCTGCATAACCACAACACAACCACCAAGATTAGGAATTTAACATTCAAAATGTTTCNGGACCATTTGAAAGTCATTCACCTGATAAATCTTTACCTTTAAATACATTAATTAGCATGTAATTCCGATAAACCAGATACTCTCCTGCATAACCACAACACAACCACCAAGATTAGGAATTTAACATTCAAAATGTTTCTTTGGTCTAATCCTCACACCCCATTCACATTTCACCAGTTTACCACTAATGTCCCATAAAGCAAAAGACTGCAGTTCAAAATCACGTCTGTTGCATTTTTTTTTTATGTCACATCTCATTGGTCACCTTTAATCTGGAACAGCTCCTCAATCTTTTAAGTTTCATGACCTTGATGGCTTTGAAAATTACAGGCCAGATCTTCCATAGAGGCCCTTCCTTTGGTGGGCATCTGATATTTCCTTGTGATTAGATTCAGATTTTGCACCTTTAATGGAAATACAACAGAAATGACACTGAGTTCTTCTCATTCATGCAATCAGGTACACAAGTCTTGGACTTGTCACATTGCTAGTAATCTTCACTTTGATCACTAAATCAAGATGATGTCAACCAGGTTTCTCCACTATAAAGTTACTCCATAATTAATAAGTATTCTGTTGTGAGGAGATATTTTGAAGTTACATAAATAGTCCAGTTCTTATCAACTTTCATGCCATTCATTTATTTATGAATATCAGTGAAGGCGTGTGCTTTTATTTATTCAGTTGTTATAATGTATTACTATTGTTATTTATTTTGATGTTCCAATTTTCTTCTGTTTGCCTGTTGGGAGTTTCTTCAACCTGTCTACTTTATCTTTTTTTATTTTTCCACCCTTTTTAAAGCACTTCCTTGCTAATTGACACAATAAGATGTTCCAGACTCATCTTGTACCTTCCCCACTGCAGCCTTAGCATCAACCATTTCTCTAAAGATTCTTGGTTTCTTTTAATGAAGAATGGTGTTTAGAAAGGAAGATGTGGTGTTGGTGTGCTCATACTGGTGCTTTAAAGCTGGCCCTCTGGGTAGAATTTAGAATCTGTGTGTGGCTATATATGCCTTTATATACGAGTTCCCACCAATGCCTTTAATGCTTGTCTAACAAGAGATCTCTTCAAGAAAAGTAGAGATAGCAAAGGAACATTTCTTGCAAAGATGGTCTCGATAAAGGACAGAAATGGTATGGACCTAACAGAAACAGAAGATATTAAGAAGAGGTGGCAAGAATACAAGAAGAACTGTACAAAAAAGATCTTCATGACCCGGATAATCATGATGGTGTGATCAGTCATCTAGAGCCAGATATCCTGGAATGTGAAGTCAAGTGGGCCTTAGAAAGCATCACTACAAACAAAGCTAGTGGAGGTGATGGAATTCCAGTAGAGCTCTTTCAAATCCTGAAAGATGATGCTATGAAAGTGCTACACTCAATATGCCAAGAAATTTGGAAAACTTAGCAGTGGCCAGAGGACTGGAAAAGGTCAGTTTTCATTCCAATCCCAAAGAAAGGCAATGCCAAAGAATGCTCAAACTACCACACAATTGCACTCATTTCACACGCTAGTAAAGTAATGCTCAAAATTCTCCAAGCCAGCTTCAATAGTACCTGAAGTGTGAACTTCCAGATGTTCAAGCTGGTTTTAGAAAAGGCAGAGGAACCAGAGATCAACATCTGTTGCATCAGGGAAAAAGCAAGGGAGTGCCAGAAAAACATCTCTTTCTGCTTTATTGACTATGCCAAAGCCTTTGACTGTGTGGATCACAATAAACTGTAGAAAATTCTGGGAGAGATGGGAATACTAGACCACCTGACCTGCCTCTTGAGAAATCTGTAGGCAGGTCAGGAAGCAACAGT